>CM076570.1:719211909-719374509 GCA_034641835.2 Pinus albicaulis | reverse complement strand
CTTTATGTGTGCATAGTATGCAAAAAATTGAGAAAAATAGTTCCCAACATAGACAAGGCATCTATTACCTTAGATCCATTTACTTTACCCTTTCATGTTACCTTTCTCATGATTGTGTTGGCATCGTTCACTTACACCAATGGAATCAACCAATCCATCTGGTTTTCATGCTCTTACCTTTAGTTTCCCTTATACATGCACCGAGTTGCATCCGCGTCTTTCATTACTTGCTAGGTTTCATTCATCTCTTCTAGAGCTCCATCAACTTTATCTTTACCAACCAATTCCTAAGACTCAAAGCATAAAATATAAGGACAAGAAAAAATAAGAATAAAACCAAGAAAACCATTAAAAATATGACACCTCAACCAAAGTGGCATAACTATGCACCATAGATAAACAAGTTGCAAATCAAACACAAATGTATCACAAAAGACCCAAAGCACAAAACTCTCAACAAACACCAAGACTCAATCCCCATGGTTTCCCAGAGAAATCTCAACCTAATCCTTTTCAAATATTTCATGGAAGTATTTTTCCATGTAATCCCCGGCATCATACTGCCATAAACACATAATTGTTAGTGCATAAATAAACATAACATTGTGCTAGTTACCTTATCTTGTTGTGCCAAGCATATTTCCTTGTAAATGAAAACATCCATGCTATATGTCAAGGGACTACAATTCCCTTTATGGATCCAACTATAACTAGAAACTAGCTATTATACCTATAAAATACATGTTCAAGAGTATAACACATATCCACATAATGTCAAACAAAATCAAGGTTAAGAAGACTTCCTATATGCAGAGCACTCATTCGCTTGGAATTAGGGTTTCCATACATAGCTAAGGAATTCTCACCCAATTCCTTTCTTTTACCATTTACTTTTCTGCAACTTATTCTTATCATATGCTATCACATCACCCAAATATTAGTTATATAAACAATTAAAGTATTACCTTGTCATGCTAATGCCAAGCATGTTTCATTGCAATTTTTCACACATGTCAACCACATGTTACAAATATCAAGACAATCATATCTATCAATTTGAAATCAAACTTTACCAAGACTAACAATTGTGTCATAATCCACAGTCAAATCATAGCCATTAGACATAATGCTACAACTGTCACCTATTATACTCAAGTATATATCAACTATCTCAACACATATTGTGTTAGTACAACCATCTTAAAACCAATTCATTTCTCCATGCAATCTTATAGACACATACTCATATCATGCGATTAATCAAGCTGACGGGAAAATATGTCCGGCCAACAGTAGGGGATCTCCCCGGTAGAAATTCCCAATTAGACTTTGAACCGTTTGGAATAGGGATCCCGTCCGGGGTGTGGGTCCGGCTACCGCTTAAATGACTTTCTCTTCGGTCTTGAAGAACCTGATTGAATCTGCAGACATAGACTTTATTCACATGATACAGAATACATGACTGATGTATCAAACTGATATATAACACTGTGCGTAGCAAGGTGATGAACAAAAATGCATACGCCCAGGAAGTGTCGTTAGCAACACATCTATGGGGTAATGCATGCAAGATAATCTGACCACCATAGAAACAGTTCTTTGTGGCAAGAATATCCCTTAACTTTCCGAAAGATGTAACGAAATGCTAATAAAATAGTTCATTAACATTCATTATGAGAAGAAATGGTAAACTTGAGCATCATCAAACACAATCACAGATAGCTATGGAGCATGAATGATACTATTAAGAACACAGCTTCATTAATCATACGATATTCTGAAACTGTACGCAGAATACACACAGTATTGTCACAGCTAAAAAAACATCATCCAACAAAGGGGTTTTAACAAGTATCTGTATTACATATGACCAAGAGTATGACCCTTCAATTACAATGCAATATTACTCTTCCTGTCCACAAAAGAGGAGCCCTCTACTATGTGCCCCGCAGGGGTATTTATAGATTCAAAAAACGCCCTTCAGGCTTTCCGACGCTTCGACTTCCCGACGGTTCAGCTTCCCTGCGACCTTGGACGAACATGCGACCTGCGACCGGCGGAAACAATTGCGACTTGCGACCCAGGTGCAGGTGCGACCTGCGACTCAGGCGTATGCGCGACCTGCAACCTGGGGACGGTCGCGACCTGCGACCGAAAGAACTTAGCTATGGAGGTGGTCGTGTGATTGAGAGGTCTGGAGCGTCAATTTTCTTCCCCTTGAGGAAATCTCGCCAGGTCTGGTAATCCGCTGCTATAGGGGAGACTAGAGGGGTTTCCTCTTTTAATCGATGCATACATTCCAGGGCATTCGGTATCAGAGTCTCCTTCTTCTGGGAGATCTGGATTGAGAGGGAGGCAAGCTTGGTATAGATTTGTACTGGAGTGACAAGCAACCGATTTAGGTTCTCTTGTGATGCCTCAAATTCTGGTGCGGCAGCAGCTTGTCTCACGGGTTGCAGAAAAGACTGAATTTCCTGATCTACTTGCTCCCAGTCTTTAGTTTCGTCCAGTGCCCCTAACGACGGAATGTGATGAAGAGCATTCATGGAGTCTATACCACTGATCAGGTGATTATATGCAGACATCACTTTGTCCAAATCTTTGGCCAGCTTGTCTTTGGACTGCATCTTCATCCGGATTTGTACTTTCGCGTCTTGTGTGTGACTCCAATCCTTCCTAGGCACATTTTCGGGAGCTTGATGGTACTGCGCTGTCCAGTTTATCATTATGTCCAAAGCTACTGAGGCCTCCTTGAGCTGCTCATGCTTCTCTTTGGTTTCCGCTCGTGCCTCTGCCAATGGGGCCACTATTTGTTTTAGGGTGAGCATTTCTCTATATACTTGCCTCATGGTCATTTCCAATACATCACATTCTTTCATGACTGCCAGTGGGACCTCATTGACTTGGGAAGGCTTACTTTGGAGCTGTCGCACTTCACTCTCCAGTACTGATTTCTCCTGTTCTGCTGCTTTTAGCCTGTTCTGTAGGGAAATAATCTCCCTGCTCATTCTAGTGACATTCTCCTCCGTGGCCGCGGCGAAAGCGGTACCTACTGATGCTATCATTACAGGGTTAGTCCTTGTATCCAGGACTATGTATTTTTCAGTGGCGACCGTAGATAGGGCGGGATGGCTTTGTGCCAAGGATTTTCTTTTCTCTTTCCGTATTTTGAAGGAGAATTGGTCAAATGTCAATCTAGTCAGGTCGAAGACCTCTTCTTCTTGTTCCCCGGGAAAATCGTCACCAGAGAGGATACTTATCGTGCCACTCGGAGGAATCTCCAGGGGAGATATGTCGATGTCCTCTATTATTTCATCCTCTTCATCTTGTCTTTGTCCTTTTCCTTCCTCCTGTTGCCGGTGCTCGGCTTCCGCCTTGTCATGTTCCTCCTTTTTCTTGCATTCTGTCTCTGCCTCTGCTTCTCTTTCAGCTTTTATTTTTCGCTCTGCTGCGGCAGCTTGGTCTGCCTTCTTTTGACGTTCGGCTTTGTCAAGTTCTTCCTTAAGTGCTTGTTCTGCTGCCGCCTGTGCTTCCTTTTCCTGTCTTTCCTTTTCCTCGGCCTGTTTCCTTTTCCGCTCCGTCTTTGCATCTCTTCTACGTTTCTCTTCATCCTCCTTCATTTTCTTTTCCTCTTCCTTCTTGGCTTGGGCCTCTGCTCCTCTTAGCTGATCCGAGGTGTCAGGCCCTCTACTGGTCCGGGTTTTCTTATCTTTGGAGGAAGAAGAGCCTCCTAGTTTATGGCTCCTGTCTTCTAAATTTCGGTGATCTTCTTCTTCTCAGTCAGAGTCAATCCCCGGAGCTAGTTGCTTGTCTGTGTTGTACCAGTTTCTTTTCTCATCCTCCGCCGGGCGTTCGACATGCTGATAGCTCCATTTAAACTTGGCCCTCTTACAGTGCTTAGGAACTATCTTGACCGGGTCATATGTTCGGTAATCCAGATTTCTAAAGTGATAACCTTTTATCTCTTCCCCTTCAGCCCCTAATTCTCTGAAGTCCTTGACTGTATAAGCACCGATGGTGAAGGGCAGAGCGGGCCAAGGTTTCTTCTTTCCTTTGGAAAGGACACTGGAGAAACCCGAGGTCATCTAGAAACATACCTCCTGCATAAGCACCTTGTCGGTAATAAACCTAGGCAGAGCATGTGGTGCTTTGAATGTGCCAAATACTCGGATGATTGTATATTCAGCAAATGGAAACCAGTGCACCACCTGGCCTAGTGTCTCCATCGCTCGCCAAGACATGCAGGGAGTGTCTTGGCCAAATAGCTTCCGGTAAAGGGCGGGAATGAATATCTGAGAGATTTTCTCAATATCTGGCTTGTACCTGGATTCCCAGAATACCTTGGTCTGCAAATGGATTTCTCGGGTCTGTGCGGAGTCCCCGTTATGTGGCCATCCCTCAAAATGCAGCTGGGCACAGACAGCATCTAATAGATACGAAGCCATATAAAACTCTGACGGCGTTCCTTCATCTGGGGCTAAAGCCGAAGCCAAATTCGTTTGCATTCAGCCCATTAACATACCAGCCCAGTTGAAATGAGTGTCGTGCACCGTTACATATTCCATTATAGTTGCCCATGCGCCGTTGAAGGTGGTGGCATCCGGACGTCCGTACAATCTGCAAAGCATGGCGGCCACTAGTTTATACACTTTCCTCAGACCAGCCACCGGGTACTCCTGGTCTTTCTTGACTTTAAATTTGTCCGGTTCCGCCCACCATTTCCTGATTGTATCAACCACAGGTACTTCATTGGCAGAAGCCCATCTCGGGGTAAAGTTTTCCTCTGGTTGGGGCAGCGAGTAGTAGACCTGGGCTTCTGAGCCCTCCAACGTTGCGAAATCTTTGCCTTCGCTATCTCGGATTACGAACCTCTTGGGATCCGTTTTCTGTATGATCCAGTCTAATATTTCTGGGCACGGGAAGGTGGCTGGATGTGCCCCTGCTAGATGTAATTTTGATCTCTTGACCTTTAGGTATACTTCCCGGTCCAGGAGATCTTCTGGAAACTCAGCTTCTGTTATAGCGAACTCGTGGTATACTTCATACCATCTCAGGCTGTCCCCTTTTGCGAAGGTGCAAAGGGTGTCTCTGTATATTGGCAGAGGGGACGTTTGCGCGTCTGTGTCTGACTCTTCATCCACCACCTGCTTGCCTTTCTTCTGGGACACTGGGGGTGCCATGTCGCTAGAGTCAGAGAGGACCGGTATCGTGTCTGCTCCAAATTCACCTGTTGCATTCAGGAAAGAATCCCAGGATGAGAAGGACATGATGAAAATGAGCTAAATACAGTCTACACATGTAGAATTTAATTAACTGTTCTCTTGGGGTCGCAGGGTCGCTGATTTAAAAGAAGAACTCATATGCGACCTCGCGACCTCGCGACCAGGTCGCAGGGTCGCAGGGTCGCTAACTTTTAAAACAGAAGATCGCGCGACTTTGCAACCTTGCGACTAGGTCGCTGGGTCGCAGGTCGCGCAAGGGCCTGCCGGGGTTTTCGAACACGCGAGGCTTGGGGTCGATTTCTTTCCTAACGGGAAGCATAAAAGGCTGGAAGGGGTCCAGGCTGAGGATAGGACGAAGCCATGAGGGGCTGGACAAGAAAATGTGACCCTGGGTTTATGGTGATAACAGGAGAACAAAACAACATAAAAACTCAACAGAAAAGCCCCACAGCCTCCCCAGCAGGTAATTAAGACAATGGGGAGGCCAGATTCGGGCAAGAAATGCTCATGAAGGAAACACAGAGAGGAAATAGCAACTTACCCGGAAGAAAACGCGCCAGTCGACCTGTCAGAGTAATTTCTAAATTTTCGCTGCAAGTGACAAATGCGACCTAGCAACATACCCTTTTAAAAAAGGGTCGCACGTGCGAGCACTTAATGAGGTCGCAAGTTGGTAGAGTTTAGGAGATATGCGACCTTGCGACCTGGCGACCCTAAGGTCGCTGGGTCGCAAGGTCGCTGAGTCGCAAATTTCTTTAATTACTTCTCCTTGCGACCTTGCGACCTAGCGACCTTAAGGTCGCGGGGTCACACAGGTCGCATGAGTCGCAACTTCTTTAATTCCAAACCATGCGACCTTGCGACCTGGCGACCTTAGGGTCGCGGGGTCGCATAGGTCGCAGGGGTCGCAATTTTTTTAAAGTATGGATTCGCGACTTAGCGATTTTCCCTTCAAAACTTCACTTAGCTTTTCTTTTTAGTTTCAAAGGGGCTCCAAAAATTTTGAAGTGTGTGTTATTATTTTTGTATTTTTGGAGGGTGTTGTAGGGGCTACAACAAATGGCGATTCACTGGATGAATTCAGAGTCTCTGCCGATGAATGGTCGATGAGGGAGGAGGGAGGGGCCTAATACTAGCTTGTTCTTTTACCTCAGAGTTTACACCTTCCTTCCTTTGCCACCTCACATAGTTGCCTGGCCTTTTGGCTTATTGGGTGCAGATCAACTGAATTTTAATTCTTCGCGCTCCAGGACCGGGAGGGTCAGGGAAAAATTTGGACAACAGCAGGGTCCGGTACAATTATTTCGTCCTCATGGTGTTGCTCCACTGCCAGCGAACCTCTCGGCTCCGGCGGAGTCACTGCCTAAGGAGTCATGAACGTTGCTCCGCTGCCAGCGAGCCTGGTCAGTACCCCGACGGAGTCGTTACATCACCTCTCTGCGCAGGAATCCTTTCTCAATCCTTTACCCTTTATTTGTGTGCGATTGCACTTATTTGAGAATGTGCCTGTGGCACTTATTTAGATGGGCATATTTTTCCTGGGCGGATGAGGGATCCCGACTTATTTTTCTTGCAGAGAGGTTGCTCCTGGTCTTATATGAGGACTTGGGTTTTTCCTAGATGACCTGAAATTCTCTTGAGTTAGCCCTGTTCCCTCACGATCCGGTTGCTGCTATGTAAGACCTTTTCTGCCTGCACTTTTCAAAGCCGCTAGGTGGTTCCTTATGCTTGAAGACTCCAGTAAGGCCGTGCACTATCCCTTGGTGCCCATTACAAGCGAGTTTTGATTGCTCCATGTTTTGCGGGAAGGGCCTTTCATCAGCATAGAACCTATCAAGGAGTGAGCCAGTTGCGGGTAGCTTAGACAAGGTCTTCCTTGTAGATTTAGAGAAAGATTTTTTTTTATTTATTTATTTATTTTTTTTTATTTTTTTTTTTTACAAGTAGAACAAAAACACGACTTTTATAATACATGGGCAGAAACAGCCCTTTGAGGGCTACTCAAGTAAAATAGTGTTTGAGGTCATGCCCGTTTACCGGGAGGACCTCAACTTTTCCTTCCAGAGTTTGCAATCGGAATGTATGGGGACCCACCTTTTCTTTAACCTGAAAGGGACCTATCCATAGTGCTTGAAATTTTGCGTGTTTCCCTTTTTCTTCGTGACCTTTATCCCACTTTAGGACAAGATCTCCTACTTCAAATTTTTTATCTCCTGCAGACTTTTTATCGAACCATTTCTTGATTCGACTCTGGTGGATGGCGAATTTTTCCTGGGTTTTCTGCCTTTCCTCTTCTAATTTCAACAGGGTGTCAATGCGGGTTTGCAAGGCGGGGCAAGGGGTACCATGACACTCTTGAGATAACTGCAGAGCGGGAAGAGATAAATTGGGCGGGAGGACAGCTTCTTTCCCATACACGAGAAAATATGGTGAGGTGCCTATTGAGGACTTAGGTGTGACGCGATCAGCCCAGAGTGCATTTTGGAGGGCATTGTGCCAGTTGCGTTGGTGAGACAGAAGGGTTTTTTTAATGATGCGAATCAGATTTTTATTTGTTGATTCTGCTAGACCATTTCCTTGGGGATAGTACTTTGCAGAGTGTTTATGAACAATGACGTTTTCCAAAGCAAAATCATATAATTTAAAAGATGAAAAATACGTTGCATTATCAAAAACCAAGGAAGTTGGAACGCCAAACCTGGTAATGATGGAATGAGTGACAAATTGCATTACCTCCTGATCGTTGATTTGGCATAACGGTACTGCTTCAACCCACCTGGTGAAATAATCAGTAGCCGTTAGGATGTACCGATGTTGCTTAGAAGAGTGGGGTAAGATCTCACCAATGACGTCCAGACCCCATTGTTGGAACAGTTCTTCTACTGCTACTGACAACAAAGGGGCGGCGGGACGCGCTTCTCGGTTTGCGAATTTCTGGCATTGAATGCATTTCCGAACATATGCGTGGGCATCTCTGAAAAGGGTTGGCCAATAATAACCTGCTCGCATTATTTTATGGGCAGTGGTATCCCCGGAAAAATGACCTCCTGCTGGTCCATCGTGCAGCTCGGTTAAGATTTTCTGAGCTTCATCATGTTCCAGGCAGCGTAACATGACCCCATCGGAATTTTTCTTGAAAAGCTTCCCTTGGATTATCTGGTAAGACACAGCTTTGAGTCTGATTGCACGTTTCTGCCGAGCATTTAGAGCTGGGTCCAACACACCGTGTGCCAAATATCCCGAAATATCTGAGTACCAAGAAGGGTTCCTTATCTAAGGCATGACATCAGTTTAGTACATATCAATTTCTTGCTCCCAAATATCTTCTTCAATCTGGTGGGAACTTGCGGCCTCTGTAGCCATTTGGCATAGACCTTGCCCTTTAACTGTGCGTGCTGGCTTAAACTCTAAGTCATACTCTTGCATACACGCAACCCAGTTCCCTCGTCTCTCGCCCAACTCCTGCTACATGAACAGTGAGCGAACAGCTGGGTGGGGAACGTAAACCGTGACATGGTTTTTTAAGATGTACGGTCTGAAATGTTTGACCGCTTTATATACCGCATAGGCCTGTTTTTCGATTTCAGGATAATTTAATTTAGCTCCCTGCAAACCAGTGCTCATGAATGAAATGGGGCGCTCGTCATTATTTTTGTCCTTTTGTGTGAGTACAGCTGCTAGGGACGAATCCGAAGCGAAAGTATACAAGCTAAAATCTCTGTCGAAATCCGGGCTCTGGAGGGAAGGTGCTTTGGCTATAGCTTTCTTGATCTAGTCGAAAGCTTCCTTTTCGGGCTGATTCCATTTGAAGGTAGCATTTTTCTTAATCATTCCCTGTAGTGGCTTAACTATCTGGGCGAAATCTGATATAAACTTACGTACAAAATTGATCTTACCCAAAAAGGACTGCATTGCTTTCTTACTACTGGGGGGAGGAATCTAAGCAATGGCTTTCGCACGTTCTGGATCAACGACAATGCCTTGCTTAGTTATGATATGACCCAGCATATTTCCTTCTGCTACGGCAAAAATGCTCTTCTTTGGGTTGAGCGAGATACCGTATTTTCTGCACCTTTCGAAGATCTATCTGAGGTGACGCAAATGATCCCCCCGATGTTTAGAAAACACAGTAACGTCATCCAAGTAGACCACCACACTCTGGCCTATCAGACCCCTGAATGCTATATCCATAGCTCTTTGGAAAGTTTCTCCTGCGTTGATTAATCCAAAGGGCATACGCCTGAATGCGAAGGTTCCCCACTTAGTCCGGAAGGTAGTCTTTAACCTATCTGGTTCAGCCACCAGTACTTGATTGTAGCCAGAGAATCCGTCCAAAAAAGAGAACATTTCTGACCTGGACACTGCTTGTAATATTTGCTCCATAGGGGGCACCAGGTAATTATCTTTATTCGAGGCCCGGTTTAAGTTTCGGAAATCCACACATAAGCGGATTTCACCTGACTTCTTCCGTACTGGAACCAAATTGGACACCCATGTGGAATGGCGAACTTTAAAGATAATGCGTGCATCTAAAAGTTTTTTGAGTTCCTTCAGAATCAATGGTTTCATCGTAGGATGTACTTTCCTAAGATTTTGTTGGAAAGGTTTTATATTTTCTTTGATGGGTATCACATGTTGTATGATTCGAGTATCGTATGTGCGTAAGTCCTCATATGTCCAAGCGAACACGTCACGATATTTTCGAAATAGCTGAGTGAAATCCTGAGCCTCTTGGGGGGTGTAGTCCTTCCCAAGGTTGACGAATTTAGGATTATCCTTTGATCCCAAGTTCACTTGTCGATGGGCTAAGATAGAGCTCTGTACTTTGGCATTTGGGGGCCCATGGAAACGATTTTGCAGATCAAAAAGATTCTCAAGTGATCCCACCCCTTTAGGCATGGGGTTTCCTTTGACTTTCTCGTACTCCTTTTGCATAGCTTGGTCGTGCTCATCTTCATCTATAGCAGCGTCTTTGAATATCTCTGAGTTACACATAAAATCCAGCATCTGTTGATCATCATCGAAAACGCGCAAATTAGTGATATTTTCTGGCACGGAGGGTTTATATATAACTTCAATAGAAAAACCATCCCTCAAAGGGGTAAATCTGGCAGCAGCATTAGCCAGAGTATCTGCCGCTGCATTATGCATTCCAAGAACAGATTTAATTCCAAAAGCGTCAAAAGCAGAAATTAATCGCCATACCTCTTGCTGATACGCCTTTAAGTGTGGAGATAAATAGTGAATAGTATTGCGTACCTGCCGAGTGATAATCTCGGAGTCTCCAATGACCTGTAAGCATTTTACCTTCAAATCCAGCGCCTTTTTAAGCCCAAGGATCAAAGCCTCATACTCAGCAGTGTTGTTGGTGCATTGGAACTCCAGCCGACAGGAGGTTAAGAATTTTTTCTTGCGAGGATCAAGCAAGACGCAGCCAACACCAGAACCATCGAGATTTTTGGAACCGTCGTAATACAAGGTCCATATGTCACTTTCCGGGCCCTTGGGGGTAGTGGATTGCGGAGGAATTTCGGCTTGGTGTAAGACCATTTGGGCTTGCTCTTCTGCGACGAGTGCCAATTCAGATTGGACCTCGGGGCCTACTGAAGATTGAGGAGGTCGGTAACATCCAAAAATGGCCTCCAGGAAACACATACCAAGTTCCTCCTGGGCAAAGCTGATGGGTTCATTTGTGGCATCCAAATCAGTTACAGTGTGTTTCATGTATGGTTCACTTTCAACCCTGATTTGGTTATTCCTCCCCTTGTAAGGAAGCCATAAGTGGGACCAATCTGTGGCAAAGTATCCTTGCAACTTGCTAGACCAGTCTCTGCTAAGTAGTAGACCATAGGCTTCAGGGATGTCAACAACCACAATATCGATGCATTGATGGACTCTAGAGTCAGATGAGAGGCGGATGATGACATTGTTTAATTCTCCAACGGCTGGTACTTGCGATCTGTCAAGTTGAATGATTTTTGCGTCGGTTTTCTCTGGGCGGATGTTGAGTTTCTTACAGACAGATAGAGGCATGACGTTCGTGGATGCACCGGAGTCAACAAGACAATTGTGAACGTTGAAGTTAAAAATTTCAAAAGACAAAAGGAAGGGAGGGGTGGATCCTCTCGAATTCGTGTTGACAGCGTTCACTATAGACTGGATATCTGGACTGGTTTGTGCAGATGTGTTGCTGACAGTTTTTGTATTTGGGTTGTGGGCGAAAGCTTTTAGAATAAGCTCCTTTTGATTCGTGATGCGGGCCAGCTCGTAGAGTGAGATATTAGCTCTGGTATTTTTCATGTCCTCCACGATGTTGTAGCTAGTATCAGTTTGGGGACTAGGTTCGGTAATGGTTTTCGGGGATTCTACCGGGAGCTTGCTCTTTTGACTTGCTTTGCTATTACTATTTGTGGGCTTCTCCGGCGTAGCTTGTCCTTCGTTTCCAGGGGGAAGAATTTTCCTCAGAAAAGCCCTTTTCTTGTCTTCATATGATTGTTCGGGGACAGATCCTTTGCTTCTAAGACTATAATTTCGAATGGGTTGAGCCTTGGGACTGCCTGCCACATTGATATCAATGGGAACAAGACTCTCCCCCCCGCGGATTATATCAAAAGTTAGGACAGAGGACCCTGGTTCCCCATCTAGGGGCGAACCTTCATCTTGATCAGAAACATCATCCTCTGTCTGGTTTCCTGAAGTTTGGTCATCCAAAAGTTGATTAACCACCGCGGTCATGCTGCCAATCCATTGCGGGCACGTTTTTTCAGAGTGGGCAGCTTGGTGAAAAGAGAAAAAATTATCTTTCCCTATCTCTTCCACGTTGAGAGCGGCGCTGGAGTTTGACGGAGGTCTGCTGGTGTTGGGATTACTTTTCTTGAAAAAGGGTTTTGGGGGTTTAGTAGTAGTTGAGGTTTCAATGCCCTTTCTATTTAAGTCAGAGACCTCATTCGTTAGTAGTTTGAGGGTCTTGGCCATACTCTCGAAATCAAAAGTTTCTTTCTCTCTATTAGGGGTGGAAGAGTGACCCTTTTTAGCGATTGGTTTGTGATCATCCTTTCCTTCGTGGTCCATGACTCCTATCAACAACATGTCCTTCTCTACCGCGAGAGCAGCAGCATAATTTGCTGTAAGGGTAGCGCGGGCTTCACGTTTGACGAAAACGGCGATATCCCTAGGGAGAGCTTTAGTATAGTAGTCGATGGTGATAGAGTCGTCCAATGCTAAGTTTGGGGGAAATTTTTTCAATATTGTGGTAAAGCGTTGGTTAAAGTCTTTAACCTTCTCTTTTCTATGACACTTGATGGTGCTTAACTCTGTGAGGAGCATAGAGGGTGTTTTATCTTCTGCAAACTTTTGCAGGAACACGCGACGGAACTGGTCCCATGATGTAATAGAAGCAATGGGTAGGGAACGATACCAGGTGGCCGCATGGTTTACAAGAGTGTGTGGGAACAGTCGACATGCGACATCATCGGACTGAACTCTCATGATTTGTAGAGACAGATAGAAACTACTAATATGATCTTCCGCTGATGTGCCTTTCTCAGGATCGAACTTAGGAAGATGCTTCTCCGGGTGTCTAGGCATATCATGGAGAGGACCTAAAAGAGCCAATGGGGATTGAGCCATCCAGGCTAGAGGTTGCACCCTCCTGGGGTGCTGATGATATCGAATTTCTGACTCGGACTCACTTCCCGTCCCTGACACTGATGCTCCTTCATGATGGCGAGAGTGTTCATCTCGGTGTCTTTCACGGTTATTCACGTTTCTAAGATACTCCCAGTTGTGGGGAGGGGGCCTATTTTGGTTTTGGTGGTGATGATGGTTGGCGTGGTGTCTCTGGCCGCGAACCATATCTCCTCTACCTCCACATCCGTGACCCCTGTTGACCCCACCCTCATTTCTTCGAGGCCTATTTCCTTCCCCTGCATTTCTTCGGGCTGTGTTACCTTCTCTTTCATTTCTTCGACCCCCCTCTCCTTCTTCTCGCGGGGAATACACTTGGTTGTTGTTCCACTGATGTAAGTCAGGCTGAGGTTCGAGAAAGGTTCTGTATCAGGAAAACCTTCACTATCTTAGAGAACGGGGTCATTTTCCTGGACAGCCCGCCCGAGGTCTTCAATCATGGAGTTCACAAGTTCAGGTATGGTGCTGACCAGCACGCCATTGCGAGTGATGTTCTTAGCAGGGGTCTTAGTGTGGGCTAGGAATTCCATGATTGGGGCATATCGTAAATCCCTGATGAGATTACGGGCAACTGGGCGTAAGGATCTCAACTGTTCGTTAGTGATTTCAAAGTATCGAGCCTCCTCCCTTGGAATATCCTCCAAGGGGGGGAGAGCAGTTTCGTTATTTATGACCTCCCGGTGGGGAGTTTGTGATGGAATGTCGGTTGTATGCTGGGAGGATGCCATGGCCCTCCTTCTAGCGCCAAATCTGTTAACGGGAAAATATGTCCGGCCAACAGTAGGGGATCTCCCCGATAGAAAGTCCCAATTAGACTTTGAACCGTTTGGAATATGGATCCCGTCCGGGGTGTGGGTCCGGCTATCGCTTAAATGACTTTCTCTTCGGTCTCGTAGAACCTGATTGAATCTGCAGACATACACTTATTCACATGGTACAGAATACATGACTGATGTATCAAACTGATATATAACACTGTGCGTAGCAAGGTAATGAACAAAATGCATACGCCCAGGAAGTGTCGTTAGCAACACATCTATGGGGTAATGCATGCAAGATAATCTGACCACCAAAGAAACAGTTCTTTGTGGCAAGGATATCCCTTAACTTTCCGAAAGATGCAACGAAATGCTAATAAAATAGTTCATTAACATTCATTATAAGAACAAATGGTAAACTTGAGCATCATCAAGCACAATCACAGATAGCTATGGAGTACGAATGATACTATTAAGAACACAGCTTCATTAATCATACGATATTATGAAACTATACGCAGAATACACAAAGTTTTGTCACAGCTAAACACATCATCCAACAAAGGGGTTTTAACAAGTATCTGTATTACATATGTGCAAGAGTACGACCCTTCGATTACAATGAAATATTGCTCTTCAGTCCACAAAAGAGGAGCCAAAACTATGTATCCCGCAGGGGTATTTATAGATTCAAGAAACGCCCTTTGGGCTTTCCGACGCTTCGACTTCCCGACGGTTCAGCTGCCCTGCGACCCTGGAAGAACATGCGACCTGCGACCTGCAGAAGTGATTGCGACTTGCGACTTAGGTGCAGGTGCGACTTGCGACTCAGGTGTATGCGCGACCTGCGACCTGGGGACGGTTGCGACCTGCGACCGAAAGAACTTAGCTATGGAGGTGGTCATGTGATTGAGAGATCTGAAGCGTCAATCTTCTTCCCCTTGAGGAAATCTCGCCAGGTCTGGTAATCTGCTGCTATAGGGGAGACTAGAGGGATTTCCTCTTTTAATCGATGCATACATTCCAAAGCATTCGGAATCAGAGTTTCCTTCTTCTGGGAGATCTGGATTGAGAGGGAGGCAAGCTTGGTATAGATTTGTACTGGAGTGACAAGCAATCGACTTAGGTTCTCTTGTGATGCCTCAACTTCTGGTGCGACAGCAGCTTGTTTCACAGGTTGCAGAAAAGACTGAATTTCCTGATCTACTTGCTCCCAGTCTTTCGTTTCGTCCAGTGCCCCTAATGACGGAATGTGATGAAGAGCGTTCATGGAGTCTATACCACTGATCAGGTGATTATATGCAGACATCACTTTGTCCAAATCTTTGGCCAGCTTGTCTTTGGACTGCATCTTCATCCGGATTTGTACTTTTGCGTCTTGTGTGTGACTCCAATCCTTCCTAGGCACATTTTTGGGAGCTTGATGGTACTGCGCTGTCCAGTTTATCATTCTGTCCAAAGCTACCGAGGCCTCCTTGAGCTGCTCATGCTTCTCTTTGGTTTCTGCTCGTGCCTTTGCCAATGGGGCCACTGTTTGTTTTAGGGTGAGCATTTCTCTATATACTTGCCTCATGGTCATTTCCAATACATCACATTCTTTCATGACTGCCAGTGGGATCTCATTGACTTGGGAAGGCTTACTTTGGAGCTGTCGCACTTCACTCTCCAGTAATGATTTCTCCTGTTCCGCTGCTTTTAGCCTGTTTTGTAGGGAAATAATCTCCCTGCTCATTCTAGTGACATTCTCCTCCGTGGCCGCGGCAAAAGCGGTACCTGCTGATGCTATCATTACAGGGTTAGTCCTTTTATCCAGGACTATGTCCTTTTCAGTGGCGACCGTAGATATGGCGGGATGGCTTTGCGCCAAGGATTTTCTTTTCTCTTGCCGTATTTTGAAGGAGAATTGGTCAAATGTCAATCTAGTCAGGTCGAAGACCTCTTCTTCTTGTTCCCCGGGAAAATCGTCACCAGAGAGGATACTTCTCGTGCCACTCGAAGGAATCTCTAGGGGAGATATGTCGATGTCCTCTATTAGTTCATCCTCTTCATCCTGTCTTTGTCCTTTTCCTTCCTCCTTTTGCCCGCGCTCGGCTTCCGCCTTGTCATGTTCCTCCTTCTTCCTGCGTTCTCTCTCCGCCTCTGCTTCTCTTTCGGCTTTTCTTTTACGCTCTGCCGCGGCAGCTTGGTCTGCCTTCTTTTGACGTTTGGCTTTGTCAAGTTCTTCCTTAAGTGCTTGTTCTGCCGCCGCCTGTGCTTCCTTTTCCTGTCTTTCCTTTTCCTCGGCCTGTTTCCTTTTCCACTCTGTCTTTGCATCTCTTCTACGTTTCTCTTCATCCTCCTTCATTTTCTTTTCCTCTTCCTTCTTGGCTTGGGCCTCTGCTCCTCTTAGCTGATCCGAGGTGTCAGGCCCTTTGCTGGTCCGGGTTTTCTTATCTTTGGAGGAAGAAGAGCCTCCTAGTTTATGGCTCCTGTCTTCTAAATTTTGGTGATCTTCTTCTTCTCGGTCAGAGTCAATCCCCGGAGCTAGTTGCCTGTCTGTGTTGTACCAGTTTCTTTTCTCGTCCTCTGCCGGGCGTTCGACATGCTGATAGCTCCATTTAAACTTGGCCCTCTTATAGTGCTCAGGAACTATCTTGACCGGGTCATATGTTCGGTAATCCAGATTTCTAAAGTGATAACCTTTTATCTCTTCCCCTTCAGCCCCTACTTCTCTGAAGTCCTTGACTATATAAGCACCGATGGTGAGGGGAAGAGCGGGCCAAGGTTTCTTCTTTCCTTTGGAAAGGACACTGGAGAAACCCGAGGTCATCTGGAAACATACCTCCTGCATAAGCACCTTGTCGGTAATAAACCTAGGCAGAGCATGTGGTGCTTTGAATGTGCCAAATACTCGGATGATTGTATATTCAGTGAATGGAAACCAGTGCGCCACCTGGCCTATTGTCTCCATCGCTCGCCAAGACATGCAGGGGGTGTCTTGGCCAAATAGCTTCCGGTAAAGGGAGGGAATGAATATCTGAGAGATTTTCTCAATATCTGGCTTGTACCTGGATTCCCAGAATACCTTGGTCTGCAAATGGATTTCTCGGGTCTGTGCGGAGTCCCAGTTATGTGGCCATCCCTCAAAATGCAGCTGGGCACAGACAGCATCTAATAGATACGAAGCCATATAAAACTCTGACGGCGTTCCTTCATCTGGGGCTAAAGCCGAAGCCAAATTCGTTTGCATTCAGCCCATTAACATACCAGCCCAGTTGAAATGAGTGTCGTGCACCGTTACATATTCCATTATAGTTGCCCATGCACCGTTGAAGGTGGTGGAATCTGGACGTCCGTACAATCTGCAAAGCATGGCGGCCACTAGTTTATACACTTTCCTCAGACCGGCCACCGGGTACTCCTGGTCTTTCTTGACTTTAAATTTGTCCGGTTCCGCCCACCATTTCCTGATTGTATCAACCACAGGTACTTCATTGGCAGAAGCCCATCTCGGGGTAAATTTTTCCTCCGGTTGGGGCAGCGAGTAGTAGACCTGGGCTTCTGAGCCCTCCAACGTTGCGAAAGCTTTACCTTCGCTATCTCGGATTACGAACCTCTTGGGATCCGTTTTCTGTATGATCCAGTCTAATATTTCTAGGCATGGGAAGATGGCTGGATGTGCCCCTGCTAGATGTAATTTGGATCTCTTGACCTTTAGGTATACTTCCCGGTCCGGGAGATCTTATGGAAACTCAGCTTCTGTTATAGCGAACTCGTGGTATACTTCATACCATCTCAGGTTGTCCCCTTTTGCGAAGGTGCAAAGGGTGTCTCTGTATATTGGCGGAGGGGACGTTTGCGCGTCTGTGTCTGACTCTTCATCCACCACCTGCTTGCCTTTCTTCCGGGACACTGGGGGTGCCATGTCGCTAGAGTCAGAGAGGACCGGTATCGTGTCTGCTCCAAATTCACCTGTTGCATTCAGGAAAGAATCCCAGGATGAGAAGGACATGATGACAATGAGCTAAATATAGTCTACACATGCAGAATTTAATTAAATTTTCTCTTGGGGTCACAGGGTCGCTGATTTAAAAGAAGAACTCATATGCGACCTCGCGACCTCGCGACCAGGTTGCAGGGTCGCAGGGTCGCTAACTTTTAAAACAGAAGATCGCGCGACTTTGCGACCTTGCGACTAGGTCGCTGGGTCGCAGGTCGCGCAAGGGCCTGCCGGGGTTTTCGAACGCGCGAGGCTTGGGGTCGATTTATTTCCTAACGGGAAGCATAAAAGGCTGGAAGGGGTCTAGGCTGAGGATAGGACGAAGCCATGAGGGGCTGGACAAGAAAATGTGACCCTGGGGTTTATGGTGATAACAGGAGAACAAAACAACAGAAAAACCCCACAGCCTCCCCAGCAGGTAATTAAGACAATGGGGAGGCCAAATTCAGGCAAGAAATGCTCATGAAGGAAACACAGAGAGGAAATAGCAACTTACCCGGAAGAAAACGCGCCAGTCAACCTGTCAGAGTAATTTCTAAATTTTCGCTGCAAGTGACAAATGCGACCTAGCGACCTACCCTTTTAAAAAAGGGTCGCACGTGCGAGCACTTAATGAGGTCGTAAGTTGGTAGATTTTAGGAGATATGCGACCTTGCGACCTGGCGACCCTAAGGTCGCTGGGTCACAAGGTCGCTGAGTCGCAAATTTCTTTAATCACTTCTCCTTGCGACCTTGCGACCTAGCAACCTTAAGGTCGCGGGGTCGCACAGGTCGCATGAGTCGCAACTTCTTTAATTCCGAACCATGCGACCTTGCGACCTAGCGACCTTAGGGTCGCGGGGTCGCATAGGTCACAGGGGTCGCAATTTTTTTAAAGTATGGATTCGCGACTTAGCGATTTTCCCTTCAAAACTTCACTTAGCTTTTCTTTTTAGTTTCAAATGGGCTCCAAAAATTTTGAAGTGTGTGTTATTATTTTTGTATTTTTGGAGGGTGTTGTAGGGGCTACAACACATCCTTGATAGGATTTTCGAGACGTGTTCTGCTGGCGACCCCCCAAAGGAGAATTCAGTGTCAGAACTATGGTTGTAATTTTCCTTTGATTGATTATTAATGAACGACTATTGGTTATGGTTCCACTCTTGTTGTTTATAATGATGAGTTATGTCCTTTCTGACTGAAATATAGTTGCATCTACTGGATTTTACGCTTGTGTTTATTTTGTTTCTCGCATGTGCAGGTGTCCCATCACGGAGATCGTGGGGATCATGATCTGCCAGGGCTGAGGAACAGGAGAACCACCTCTTCTACAATGATTACATTGGATTCCAGGTAAGCCTTCGTCGCTAGTTGGTTTATTTGCAATTAGGTACCTGTGCTATAGCGTGATTGACTGTTGCTAGACCCGGTCTGGGCTAGTAGGGATCGCCTCTGTCCACAGAGGGGATTTCCCTCCACAACAAATTGGCGACTCCACTGGGGATCGTTAGCTTGTTGATTGTTCGTTTTATAAGCTACAGATAGGGCCTGAAGTTGGCCAGATAGCCTTCGAAACGATTTTTCTCTGCAATTGCGAAGTAGATCAAAGCTGCTTCAGTCAATCTCCGATTTAGTTTGTAAACTAAACACTTGGAGTATTGTCTTGTCTTTTTGGTTGTTTCTTGATCCTCCTTGCTTGATCAGCTCTTTTGAACTGGTTCTTTCTACGAATTTGGGTTTTTTATAGCTTGATCTGTTGGCAATATGATGCAATGTGTTGTCCTTGATGGCGACCCACTTGATGTAGATGATGGCAACACTTGATGAAGATGATGGCAACCTACTTGATGAAGTTATTCTTGACTTGATGGACTTGGTAATGATGTAAATCTGATGTGATATGATGTGTCTATAGAGAAACTCAGTTGTAATGATGAAAGGAATCTCAGTATGTGCTAGAACAATGATGAAAAGTGTGTGTCTCAAGGCATATGCGGGTTTGTCTAGGAGAAGTAGCGTATGCACGCGGAAAAGTACGTGCCAAGTCACGTATGCTAAAATGCGCTCTAAATATGTAAAACCAGGGGTTACTACCATGGTATTGACCCATTGTATTGAGCGCTGGTATGTCTATGAGATCTCGTCCAGGAATACCATTGGAAGTAATGTGGTTTTGGCTCATGGTATTGATAAAGGGTAAACCTATATAAGGAGAAGAAAATCATTGTGCAAGTAGGGTGCATAAGTCTGGGTTTGAATGTATACTTCACTCTGAAGTATGTCTAAATGGAAAGGGTAACAGTTTGATGATAGATCTGAATCTATGATGCACCTATGAAGAAATTGATGAAGAAGGTTATCTAGATCTGAAATGTATTTGTATCTTCTAGATCTGTTTGTGGAATGTTTAAATCTGAGATGAGGCGAACATCTGTCTGAAGTAAAGAGTTAAATCTGAACTGAATATCTGATCTAAAGAAGTATGCTGCCCTATAATGTCTGAAGATCTATACGCAAGTTTGTTGCAGTGGAAGCGCGTATATACGTGGGTTTTATGAAGAGAAAGAGCGTATGGGTTGGTCTGTAATGTGCAGATGTATACGCGGGTTGATGTGAATGGAAGCGCGTATATACGCGGTATTAGTGAAAGGAAAGCGCGTATGCAAAACTAGGGTTTGCTGAAGTTTGTGATATGAGATGTCTGATCTGTTCTGTTGGTTTACTGTTATCTGTTGATGAGGTTATAAGTATCATTTTGATGTATAATTGAGCTTAAATGTGTGGAGTGGGTACAGTCTAAAAATATGATGAAAAGTGGCCTGCAAGTTGTCCTCTAAAGAAAGCTTTTGGATCCAGTATGAAAATTGATGAAACATGGTCCATGGTGGTGATGAGGGTTGTAGCCTTCAGTTAGGGGGTTGTAGCTCCCTTCCAGGTGAGGCTGGTAAACGAGAGCAGGGGGTCGTAGCTCCCTTCCAGGAGAGGCTGGTAAACGAGAGCAGGGGGTCATAGCTCCCTTCCAGGAGAGGCTGGTAAACGAGCGCAGGTGGGTGCCTGCGTACTGGTATGAGTCTGCGCCAGTACATAGTTGTAAGATGTTCTCTTTATAATAAAATATTGAAGGCTGAGACAACGGCAGCGGTGGTTTTCTCCCGACTTGGGTTTCCACCTAAAATCCTGGTGTTCATGTGTGATGCTTATGTGTGATGATTTACTCTGTTATTACTGCACATGTCTGTTGCTATATAAACATCTGATGAATGAATAAATGCAAGGATCTAAGTAATGAATTAATTTCATATTAAGATCTCTGCATATACGCGAGTTTTGTGAAGGGTATCCGCGTATATACGCGAGTCTGATCAAGTAAAGTAGTGTATGGGTTTTAGAGCATGAAAAAGTAAAAATATTTGAGCATGCCCTAAATACTGATTCAGCCCCCCCTCTCAGTATTTTTCCCAAAAATTGGTATCGGAGCAGGTCCTTCTGCAGAAGCTTGATCGCTTGAAGGAGATCCGTCGCCATGGGAAGTCATGAAGGGATAATGTCTATACGGCCACCTCTATTCAATGGAAATAATCTATTATTCTGGAAGATACGAACAAAAGCATATCTGCAAAGTCTTGGTGCAGAAGTATGGGCAATCGTGGAAGAAGGTTATCAGTATCCGGCAAGTATTCCTACTGATGCAGCAGAAAGGAAGAAATATGAAGTCAATGCCAAAGCAGTCAATGTTTTGTTAGGAAGCATGTCTGAACCAGAATTTGCTAAAGTGATGCAGCTAAATTCAGCAAAAGACATATGGGACAAAATCATTCTGAGCTATGAAGGAGATACAAAGGTAAAAAGTGCAAAACTCCAAACTCTCATAATTGAATATGAAAATTTAAGGATGCATAGTAATGAGAGTATTTCCAGTTTCTTTTTACGTCTAGATGATATTGTAAATCGTATGAGAAGTTTGGGTGAAACCATAACCGATACTACTCTGGTGGAAAAAGTCTTAAGATCTTTGACTTCAAAATTTGAGTCAAAAGTATCAGCTATTGAAGAAAGGCAAGATCTGAAAACTCTTACTATTGTTCAACTACATGGTATTCTGACTGCTTATGAAATGAGACAAGGAGGTCCCTCTCAAATCAAAGAAGTTGTTTTTAAGGTATGTGCAAAAGGAAAATAAAAGGCAGATGTCAAGGAATCAAATTATATATCAGAAGAAGAAGAAGCAAATTTTGTGAGAAAACTCCAACTAGGAACTGGAAGATTCAAAGGTAAGCTTCCCTTCAAGTGTTTTTCTTGTGGAAGAGTTGGTCATTATGCTGCTAAATGTCCTTATGAAGATAATCATGGTAAAGGGAAACAATTTGAAAAGAGAAAGAGTTATTATACAAATGAAGTATCTGATGAGGAAGAAGAAGATTCTGACCAATATCTACAAGTGCTTATGGCAAAGAAGCAAAAGAAGAAGGCTACTCAAAAGAAGACATCTCAGAAGACATGTGCGACAGAAAATGAAGAAAATAAAATAGGTACTGATTGTTGTTCTTGTGATTCACTTTCTTGTGCAAGCAATGGTGAAGATAGTGAACGTAACAGTATAAGTCTAGAAGCAAAACTCAAGATCAATGATGAAAGAAATGATTAAAATCAATTTCATAAGAGAGAATCTGTCTACAAAGATATGATCTCTAGAATGAATGAACATAAATAAATATTGAATGGACAGATAGACAAGTATCAAAATTTGTATGTTTTTGCAACCAATCGAGGTAAAAGACTTGAAGCAGAAATCATCTCTCTCAAAGAAGATCTGGAAAAATCAAATAAGAAGAATGAAGAACCCCTATCATTTGAAAAGGAAGGAATTGAAGCAGAAATCATCTCTCTCAAAGAAGATCTGGAAAAATCAAATAAGAAGAATGAAGAGCTGCTACAAACATGTGAAGAACAAGAAAATTGGTTGAAGGAAGAAATTGTAAAATTGAATGATCAAGTGGAAGAAGGAAAAAGGGTCGAAGAAAGGATGAAGAAGCAATGCCAAAAATTGGAAGTTGAGGTAAACATTCTTAAAGGTAAATTAGAAGAAAAGGATAAACTCTTGAGGTTTCAAGATAGTACTAAGATTATGGACAACATTCTTAGTAATCAAAGGTCTCCTGCTATTAAACTTGGTCTTGGTTTTCATGAAACAGTCAAAGGAGAATTTAGTTTACAAGGAAGTGCTAAAAATTCAAAGGATGACAAAGCAAAACTAGAAGTGGTGAAAGAAACAAAAGGTCAACCAAAAAACATGAATACTCAAAGGAAATCATTCACTAATGTTGAATGCTTTAAATTTCATAATTATGGGCATGTTGCAGCAAATTGCAGAAGCAGATCATTTCAGTCACAATCAAACAGGTACTCTGGTTGCTTCAAGGGATATTGTTTTTCATGCAACAAGTATGGTCATAAAGCAGTTGATTGCAATAGAAGGAAGAACAGAGAAACATACTATGATCCTTATGCTTACTTCTCTGGTAATATAAGATGTTATTCTTGTAACAATTATGGACATGTGGAAAAAGAATGCAGGATGAACAGATCTGAGAAGTTGGATAATTTTCAGCACACAATTAGAAATTTCAAGCAAAGCTGGAATAGGAAGGAGGACCGGTCAGAAACGTAGGGAATACTGACCCTACAGTAGTCATCCGCTTCTAAAGCTTACTTCTCTGAATGACTGCAGGAGAGATGTGAGATAAATTATAGGGATTAGTAATTTATCATCACAGGGAGAGCGATGTATGGTGATTCCATGATTGTTTTGGTTATTCTGGTTATGTTTATTTCTGACAGAGCATCTGATGTGAAGAATACAGGTACAGGTGGTACAACTTCAGGGGGAGATGAAGGAATGTGAAATTTTCAATGTGTCACTTTCCATACGCGGGTTCAGTGAACTAAAGTCGCGTATACACGTGAGTTACAGTGGAGACAGTCGTGTATGCACTTCTGATAAGAAATTTGTATAACAACTAAAGATCAGGGGCACAGGTTCAGGGGGAGCATCAGTCTAACTATTAATGATTGTATTATTGGCACTGTATCTATTTATTTCTCAGTTCTAAATGATGATGACATGTTACATAGTTTCTTATGATTGTGGATGAGTCCTGTTTGCCTTTTGCTGAAGAGTTTTCGTTGCTTTCACACATGGATGAGATGGAAGTCTTATGATTCAGAGATAAGGACAGATCATGCTTCTGATAACTTGCTGTTGAAAGAGCTTCAGGTTGCACAAGCTAAGGAGGAGCCTTGGTCATATGGAAAGGATGCTTGGATGTACATTTTTAGGGGGAGCATTAGCCTTGCTGAGTATAATGCATTGTTGGCATTATGATGGTTCTGAAATATGATCTCCTCTCTTGAGGTCTTTCTGGTATTGGTCATAGAATGTCATATTTGTAATTTGATAAAAAAGTCATGATGAGACCTATGATGTAAAATTGTAATATTCTGTCATGTAAGGACTGGTTCAAATTTGTAAACCCACTTGATTGGGTAGTTGAGTCAAAATGTGTAAACCCACTTGGTTGGGTATTTGAGTCTCATATGTAAATCCACTTGATGTAAGTATGAGTCCTTAGTGATAGGAAAGGTCATAGAGTCATATACTTCATTGAAAAATATGTTTGAAGATTTATCATGAATTCAGGGGGAGCATGGTAACTTCAATGTACATCAGATCTACAGCGCTCTTCTTTCTACATGAGGAGAAAAACCTTGTGTTGGTTTTGATCCACCCTTTGCCCTTGATGTCAAAGGGGGAGAGTGACATGGTGTTTGAATAAGGGGAGAATATAATTATGCTTAATGTATCTATCTGTTGTGGTGATCAAACACGATCGTGGTTGCCATCAAGTCCAAAGGGGTAGATTGTTGGCAATATGATGCAATGTGTTGTCCTTGATGGCAACCCACTTGATGAAGATGATGGCAACACTTGATGAAGATGATGGCAACCTACTTGATGAAGTTATTCTTGACTTGATGGACTTGGTAATAATGTAAATCTGATGTGATATGATGTGTCTACAGAGCATCTCAGTTGTAATGATGAAAGGAATTTCAGTATGTGCTAGAACAATGATGAAAAGTGTGTGTCTCAAGGCATACGCGGGTTTGTCTAGGAGAAGTAGCGTATGCACGTGGAAAAGTACGTGCCAAGTCGCGTATGCTAAAATGCGCTCTAAATATGTAAAACCAGGGGTTACTACCATGGTATTGACCCATTGTATTGAGCGCTGGTATGTCTATGAGATCCCATCCAGGAATAATGTACAAAGTGGTTGTGTTTTGCCTTATGGTATTGATAAAGGAAATCCTATATATATAAAGAAAATCATCAAAAAGTAGTACAACTGGTTTGAATGTATACTTTACCTGGCTATGTCTGGTATTGAGGTGTAACAGCTTTGATGATCCAATCTATGATGCACTCATGAAGAAATGAGGAAGAAGGAAGTATCTGCATCCGGGAAATCGGTCTGGCTGCTGAGTCGTTCTTTTATTTTTTATTTGGTGAACTCGATCAGCATGCCATTGGATAAATACGCCCATTGGCATAGATTATTCATAGTGTACACACCCAATCTCTATTTATGATTGGTTGTAACTTCATGCACTGCGCCAATCCTATGAGGTACTGTGTTTGCCTGCACTCTGAGTTTCCCAGCCCCATCTTGCGTGGCAGAAGTCTCGCTTTGAGCCTAGATCACATGGTTCATTTGAGTCTTGGAGATTCTGCTTGAAGTGGTGAGTCTAGTCTTGGTTGGGAGAAATTCTTTGTTTTTTCATTTTCAGGCGTTGGCGCTTGTTGTCAGTTAGCAACCTGTGCCAATTGGCCATTGGCGCTAGTTGTCAATGTGCAAGTCGCGCCAGTTGGCGCTAGTTGTCAATGTACAAGTCGAGCCAATTTCAGTATGTATGAAAATTGAGACTTTTTCCCTAAATCCTTCACCAGTGTGTCTTTCCCTTCCGGTCTTTTCCCTATATAAGCATAGATTACGTTGCTCATTTTTTGGAGTGTCTTCTTTCCATGATTGCTTGATGTAAAAGGGAATGAATGCCTTGTTTTTATCTCATTCTTTGTTTGACCTCATATGTCTTGTCGCCTTTTGAGGGATTTCGTTACAAAGTGTTTAAAACAACGATTGCATTCTTATTGTTTGTTTACATCTCTTTTGCGTTCATCCTTCATTAAGAAGATTTGCGTTTATTTAGTTTTCGTCTCAAAGTGTCCTTTTTGTTAAAATGCATTAGATCACATTGCATTGAAAAGTTTTTTTGAGATTTATCATTGAACTTAGATCACATTGTTTAATGATTGAAAACTAGAAGTCGCTTTGAGTGCATTATCTTTCATTAAAAGCATGCATTAAGTAGATTCTCATTTCATCGAAAAATGCATTGAGTGCATTCTTATCATTTGAAAAGAAAAAGGAAATTGTGCATAGATTACAATTGCATAGTTTTCGAAAAAGAGGATTTTGCATAGATCACATTGCATTGTTTGCATCGTTGAATGTTTGAAATTACTTTTGGATAGTGAAAGTCATCTAGTTTGGAAAAGATTTCGTTTGTAGTGTTTTTTTATGTCGCATCATTGTTTGAAGCTCTTCCCTTAACTAGATAACATTCATCGAATTGAAAGTTTTATTTTCCCATGTAGTGTGCATTTAGGAGATTTCGAGACATAACACTCGTTAGGGCCTGAAAAATGAAACGTAATTGAAGATAAACATTAAAATTTACTCAATTTACACTAAGGCAACATTGAAAAATTAATGACACATTTAGAGGTCTAGGCTAGAGACGTGTTCTGGCGTCTTAAAACCTAGTAGCTGTCGTTCGCCTCTTGGCTTTAGACAACGCTAGTACAGACTTGTGCTCCCCGTACCATCACGTATATAAAGGGAGACCCCACTAGGTTTCTATCCTTTATCCATAGGAAGCCGAGTCTACCGTCCTATACCCGTGATACACCGGTCACAGCATTCGGGGAGATTGTCTGCACGTACGTCAAGTCCTTGGTTGATTTCTCTTTCATTTTGAAACCAAGGTGTATATTGCAGTTCACGATTATTTGGTACACCCTTTGCCTAGTATTCCTAAGTAGTCATTTTGATCCTATCTAACTCCTTAAATTTGAAAGGATCACCAAGCGCTTGTCCTTTCACACTTGCGTCAAATCTGAAAGAGATAGAGTCACCTTTTCAACCGTTTCTCGTCTCTTAAAAGATGAAACGGTGAAGTTTCTAAAGTTTCAATGTGGTAAAATAAATCACCTGTGATCACACGCCCTTTTAGAGTTTGCTTGTTGGCCATTTGATTGTGTGCCTTGGTTTTTAGCCCGTGTGCGGTTTTGAGTTTTGATGGCAACTTTTCCAGAGTTCACCAACCAAGGAATCCCCTCCGATGGGAATCCTAGTCATTTTCCTCCTTTTGGAAATGTTGGCGCTCCTTATATGGAAACGTTGTTCCTTCCTGGGTTAACCGTTGGGTTTCATGTTTGGTTGTTTTCAACCTCTGTGGTCCCGAATGTCTCAGCTACTGTTCAATCGGTTCCTCCGCTTGAATAATGTCATGTTGATTCCAAGGTGGACCTCTCCCCTTCTTCGCCTGTTTCTGCGTCCTCCTCTTCTACTTCGCCTGGTGAAAGTCTGGATTCGAGTAACCAGGTGGCTAAGAAGAAGAAGAAGAAGACAAAGAAGAAGAAGTCAGATAAAGGAGAGGCTAGCTCTGTGGCTATTGTGCCTAAGAAGTCTCCTCTTGATAAACCTTCCAACCCTCCATGGAAAGTCAAGTTCCCTTGCATGTTGTGCACAGGAGACCATCTTCTTCGAGACTGCCCTGGCATTCCCAAGGTACTCGAAGTATGGTCCAAAGGTCGCCCGTCGTTGCCTTTGGCTTTCGGGAGTCAGGTTGGGGGCACATCTTCAACTGGTGCTGGTAAGGCTCCCAAGAAACAAGGTAAGCTCACCAATCCCTGTAAGTTGTGTGAAGGGCACCATGCCATTCACCTTTGTCCTTATATGGATGAAGCCAAGCGAGTGTTGGACAACCCAGCTATTTCTACACCATGCCTCCCAGTTGGCTATAAGCAGTTGTCTTTGAGTCCTCCACCAACCAATCCTATGATTGGTTAAGAGTCATCCTTGGCCGATCCCGCTCGCACGGAAATTCAGATTCAGGAATCCATTCCCGACCAACCATTGATCGTGGGATCGGTTGAGCTGGCCCCGTCAGCGATGCACCAGGTCTTTTCTGTTGAGAGTGGACCTCACATCCCTCAGGTTCTTCTTGTTTCTTCAGATTCTTCAGACTTGGAGAAAGATTCTCCTGTCCCTATACCTCAAGAAGTTGCTCCTCCGCTTCCCGTAATGGACGTCCCGGAGGATACCCCTCCCACCTTCGAGATGGAGGTTGTGGAGGATGCTGCTCCTTCTTCCATAACATCAGGGGAAGACCATCTTTGTTCGATGGTAGCCCCTCCGAGTAGTTTGGTCGCTTCCTTTGATTGGAGTCAATTTGCAGGATACCGCCTTCCGTCTTATGTGCCTTTCGAGATCACAGTACAGGCTTTTGGTCTAGTCGCACCCAGCACCATTATAGACAAAGGGGCGTATGTTAGTGTTCTATCCTCAACTACTTGGAAAGCTTTTGGCTCGCCGCCGCTTGCGCCTGTTATGCAGAATCTGTTGGCATTTAACAGAAGAACGAGTCAACCATTAGGGATCCTTCTGAGGTTACCTGTTACTTTGGGAGGTAAAACCATCCATATGGACGTGATGGTTGTTCCAGGCCCCTTGGATTTCAATCTGCTCTTGGGGCGCGATTACACCTATGCCATGGGAGCACTTGTCTCCTCCCTTTTTCGTGTGGTCCGTTTTCCACATGAAGGACGGATTGTGACCATTGATCAGCTTTCATTCTTTGGTCCTGATGTGGAAACTGGCCCGCCATCATCCCTTCCTGGTTTTTATCCACCCATTGTATCTGCCCCACCGTAGGTCAACTATGTGGCTACCTACCCTGTGCCTGTACTCAGTGATAGTGCCCTTGTGCATCAGGTGCTGGGGGCATTGGGTCCTGACTTCCAGGATGTTTTCCTTCCATCGGGAGTGGAACTCTTGGAAGCCATGACTTCATATTCATTATGATGAGGTCCGTCGGAGCAGAGTTCCTTGTCTTGTGTCAAGCTTCTTAAACCATGAAACAAGGTCTTTTGAGGATAGTTCTTTTAATGTGTCAACCTCGTTAAAAAATGAAACACGTTTCCCATTCAATTCGAGTCTTTGTTTAGATCTCATAAAATCCCAGTCGAGTCTTTCTCTTGATCTCGTATCTTGAACCTTCACTCCATCTGCCTTTCATATGGATTGAAGCTTGGGGGGCATGTACCTCGAATTAAGTCACCATGCTGGGGGGCATGCTTACTTTTTCAAGCATATTTTATTTCCATTTCAAGCTTGTGTAAAAATGAAACCGGTTTCAAGCATAGTTTATCTTTGTTTCAAGCTTATGTAAAAAGGAAACCAACTTCAAGCAGAGTTTTCTGATTTCAAGCTTGTGTAAAAATGAAACCTTTCCCATTTTACCTCTTGTGATTGTCATTTTATCAGCTTATTTTTGCCAGATGAGCCTTGGTTTTCTCATTCCATCGTCACTATCTGCTTGGACGATCATATGCCTTCACTTGGTTGTTTTACCCGTTCCTGAGGAACCGCTGCAATGAGTGGTCTTGTTAGCCAACCTCTTAACCTTTACTTGTTTTGAGAAGTTCCACCATCACCGGAACCAGTAGCTACCCTTGATGCCACTTGTTCCTATAGGAGGAGTCAACTTTCAGCTCTTTTCTGACTCTCTAAAAATGAAAATATTGCCGAGTCACTTGTCGTTTTGATCTCATTAAAGCGGCTTCAAAACGACATCTACCCAGTATACGTTTACCCCTTTTTCGGGCTGGGATAGATGTTGGCAATATGATGCAGAGTGTTGTCCTTGATGGCAACCCACTTGATGAAGATGATGGAAACCTACTTAATGAAGTTGTTCTTGATGCTTGATGAGTTTATTAATGATGTAAATCTGATGTTCTACAAGTAGCTCAGAAGTAACAGAAGAAAGGAATTTCAGGAAGTGCCAAAGAAATGATGAATAAGACATGTCACTATGCATACGCGGGTTCGTTTAGGCGAAGTAGCGTATGTACGCGGAAAATTACGTGCTAAGTCACGTATGCCTAATTGCGCTCTAAAGATATAAAACCAGGGGTTCCTACCATGGTATTGACCCATTTTATTGAGCGCTTGAATGTCTATGTGATCCCGTCCAGGAATACCATTGGAAGTTGTGTGGTTTTGGCTCATGGTATTGTTAAAGGCTAGATCTATTTAAGGAGAAGAAATTCATTGTGCAAGGTGTGTGCATGAGTCTGGGTTTGAATGTATACTTCACTTTGAAGTATGTCTAAATGGAAAGGGTAATAGTTTGATGATAGATCTGAATCTATGACGCACCTATGAAGAAAATGATGAAGAGGGATCTCTAGATCTGAAATGTATATGTATCTTCTGGATCTGTTTATGGAATGATTAGATCTGTGATCTGGCGAATCTATGTTGAAATAAAGAATGAAGATCTGAGCTGTTTATCTATTCTGGAGAGCTACACTACCCTAAAATGTCTGAAGAACTATACACTTGTTTGCAACAGATAAAGCGCGTATATACGCGGGTCGTCTTCAGAGAAAGCGTGTATGGATTGTGAAATTAGATCTGTAATATGTGCAGATGTATACGCGGGTTGATATGCATGAAAGCACGTATATACGCAGGATCAGTGAAAGGAAAGCACGTATGAAAACTAGGGTTTGCTGAAGTATGTAGTATGAAATGTCTGATCTGTTCTGCTGTTTTACTGCTATCTGTCAATGATGATCTGGGTTGTTCGAATATTGATTATGCTGCTATAGAGAAAGTTGTTGGTTTGATGAATGTTCCTTGAGATTAATTGTGTGGGTTGGATCTAGTTTGAAAATTGATGAAACGTGGTTTGCAGTGGTGCTGAAGGTTGAAGCCTTCAGTCAGGGGGTTGTAGCTCCCTTCTAGGTGAGGCTGGTAGACGAGAGCAGGGGGTTGTAGCTCCCTTCCAGGAGAGGCTGGTAAACGAGAGCAGGGGGTTGTAGCTCCCTTCCAGGAGAGGCTGGTAAACGAGAGAAGGTTGTATCCTTTTGCAGGTGGGTGCCTGCGTGCTGGTATGAGTCTGTGCCAGTACATGGTTGTAAGATGTTTTCTCTATAATAAAATATTGAAGGCTGAGACAACGGCAGCGGTGGTTTTCTCCCAACTTGGGTTTCCACCTAAAATCCTAGTGTTCATGTGTGTTGCTTATGTGTGATGGTTTATTCTATTATTACTGCACATGCTTACTGTTAACTAAACATCTGATGAATGAATGATGCATAGACCTAAGTAAAGAAATAAATGCATAATAATATCTCTATGTATACGCGAGTTTTATGAAGGATATCCGCGTGTATACGCGAGTTGGGCTCAGTGAAGTAGCGTATGGGTTTTAGAGAAAGAAAAGGTAAAAATATTTGAGTATGCCCTAAATACTGATTCACCCCCCCCCTCTCAGTATTTTTCCCAACAATTGGTATCAGAGCAGGTCCTTCTGCAGAAGCTTGATCGCTTGAAGGAGATCCGTCGCAATGGGAAGTCATGAAGGGATAATGTCTATAAGGCCACCTCTATTCAATGGAAATAATCTGTTATTCTGGAAGATACAAAGAAAAGCATATCTGCAAAGTCTTGGTGCAGAAGTATGGGCAATCATGGAAGGAGGTTATCAGTATCCGGCTAGTATTCCTACTGATGCAGCAGAAAGGAAGAAATATGAAATCAATGCCAAAGCAATCAATGTCTTATTAGGAAGCATGTCTGAACCAGAATTTGCTAAAGTGATGCAGCTAAATTCAGCAAAAGAAATATGGGACAAAATCATTCTGAGCTATGAAGGATATACAAAGGTAAAAAGTGCAAAACTCCAAACTCTCAGAATTGAATATGAAACTTTATGGATGCATAGTGATGAGAGTATTGCCAGTTTATTTTTACTTCTAGATGATATTGTAAATCTTATGAGATGTTTGGGTGAAACCATAACCGATACTACTCTGATGGAAAAAGTCTTAAGATCTTTGACTTCAAAATTTGAATCAAAAGTATCAGCTACTGAAGAAAGGCAAGATCTACAAACTCTTACTATTGTTCAACTACATGGTATTCTGACTGCTTATGAAATGAGACAAGGAGGTCCCTCTCAAATCAAAGAAGCTGCTTTTAAGGCGTGTGAAAAAGGAAAAGAAAAGGAAGTTGTCAAGGAATCAAGTTACATATCAGAAGAAGAAGAAGCAAATTTTGTGAGAAGACTCCAACCAGGTACTGGAAGATTCAAAGGTAAGCTTCCCTTCAAATGTTTTGATTGTGGAAGAGTTGGTCATTATGCTGCTAAATGTCCTTATAAAGAAAATCATGATAAAGGAAAACAATTTGTAAAGGGAAAGAGTTATTATGCAAATGAAGATAATAATGAAATGTCAAGTGAAGATGAAGAAGATTTTGACCAAGATCTACTAGTGGTCATGGCAAGGAAGCAAAAGAAGAAGGCTACTCAAAAGGATATTTCTCAGAAAACATGTGCAGAAGAAAATGGAGAAGATGAAACAGGTATTGATTGTTGTTCTTCTGATTCACTTTCTTGTGCATGCAATGGTGAAGATAGTGAAAGTAACAGTATAAGTCTAGAAGAAAATCTCAAGATCAATGATGAAAGCAATGATTGGAATCAATTTCATAAGAGAGAATCTATCTACAAAGATATGATCTCTAGAATGAATGAACAAAAAGAAATACTGAATGGACAAATACACAAGTATCAAATTTTTTAAGTTAATGAAACCAATCAAAGTGAAAGACTTGAAGCAGAAATCATCTCTCTCAAAGAAGATCTGGAAAAATCTAATAAGAAGAATGAAAAACTACTACAAACCTGTGAAGATCAAGAAAATTGGTTGAAGGAATAAATCTTAAAATTAAATGATCAAGTAGAAGAAGGAAAAAGGGTCGAAGAAAGCATGAAGAAGCAATGCCAAAAATTGGAGGTTGAGGTAAACATTCTCAAAGGTAAATTAGAAGAAAAGGATAAACTCTTGAGGTTTCAAGATAGTACTAAGATTCTGGATAATATTCTTAGTAATCAAAGGTCTCCTGCTATTAAACTTGGTCTTGGTTTTCATGAAATTGTTAAAGGAGAATCTAGTTCACAAGGAAGTGCTAAAGATTCAAAGGATGTCAATGCAAAACCAGAAGAGTTGAAAGAAACAAGAAGTCAACCGAAAATCATGAACACTCAAAGGAAATCATTCAATAATGTTGAATGCTTTAAATGTCATAATTATGGGCATGTTGCAGCCAATTGCAGAAGCAGATTGTTTCAGTCACAAACAAACAGATTCTACATAGAAAGGTACTCTGGTTTCTTCAAGGGATATTGTTTTTCATGCAGCAAGTATGGTCATAAAGCAGCTGATTGCAATAGAAGGAAGAATAGAACAACACATTATGATCCTTATGCTTACTTTTTTGGTCACATAAGATGTTATACTTGTAACAAGTATGGACATGTAGAAAAATAATGAAGGATGAATAGATCTGAGAAATTGGAGAACTTCCAGCACATAATAAGAAAGTTCAAGCAAAGTTGGAAAAAGAAGGAGGACCGGTCAGAAATGTAGGGAATATTGACCCTACTGCAGTCATCCGCTTCTAAAGCTTACTTCTCTTAATGACTGCAGGAGTGATGTGAGATACATTATAGGGATTAGTAATGTATCATCACAGGGGGAGCGATGTATGGTGATTCCCATGATGGTTTTGGTTATTCTGGTTATGTTTATTTCTAACAGTGCATCTATTGTGAAGAAGACAGGTACAAGTGGTACAAATTCAGAGGGAGAAGAAGGAGTGTGAAATTTTCAGTATCTCACTTTCCATACGCGGGTTTAATGAAGTAAAGTAGCGTATACACGCGAGTTATAGTGGAGACAGCCGCGTATGCATTCATGATAAGAAAATTAGTATGACAGCTGAAGATCAGGAACACAGGTTCAGGGGGAGCATCAGTCTGACTATTAATGATTGCATTATTGACATTATATCTGCTTATGTCTCAGTTCTGAATGATGATGATATGATACATGATTTATTATGATGAGATTATGGATAAGCCCTGATTGCTTTTTGATGAAGATTATTTTGTTTTATGGATGAGATGGAAGTCTTATGATTCAGAGATAAGGACAGATCATGCAGAGATTGTTGCTGATAACTTGGTGTTGAAAGAGTTTCAGGTTGCACAAGCTAAGGAGGAGCCTTGGTCATATGGAAAGGATGCTTGGATGCACATTTTCAGGGGGAGCATTAGCCTTGCTGAGAATAATGCATTGTTGGCATTATGATGATTCTGAAATATGATCTCTCTCTTGAGGACTTTCTGGTACTGGTCATAAAAAGTCATATTTGTAATTTGATGAAAAGGTCATGTTGAGACCTATGATGTAAAATTGTAATATTCATTCATGTAAGGACTTGATAAAATATGTAAACCCACTTGGTTGGGTAATTGAGTCAAAATGTGTAAACCCTCTTGGTTGGGTAGTTGAGTCAAATTGTGTAAACCCACTTGGTTGGGTATTTGAGTCTCATATGTAAATACACTTGGTTGGCTCTTTGATGTAAGTATGATTCCTTGGTGATAGGAAGGTCATAGAGTCATGTACTTCATTGAAAAATATTTTTGAAGATTCAACATGAACTCAGGGGGAGCATGGTAACTTCAGTACACATCAGATCTACAGCGCTCTTCTTTCTACATGAGGAGAAAACAACCTTGTGTTGGTTTTGATCCGCCCTTTGCCCTTGATGTCAAAGGGGGAGAGTGACATGGTGTTTGAAAAGGGGAGAATATCATTATGCCTAATGTATCTATCTGTTGTGGTGATCAAACACCATTGTGGTTGCCATCAAGTCCAAAGGGGGAGATTGTTGGCAATATGATGCAGAGTGTTGTCCTTGATGGCAACCCACTTGATGAAGATGATGGCAACCTACTTAATGAAGTTGTTCTTGATGCTTGATGAGTTTATTAATGATTTAAATCTGATTTTCTAAAAGTAGCTCAGAATTAACAGAAGAAAGGAATTTCAAGAAGTGCCAAATAAATGATGAATAAGACATGTCACTATGCATACGCGGGTTCGTTTAGACGAAGTAGCGTATGTACGCGGAAAAGTACGTGCTAAGTCGCGTATGCCTAATTGCTCTCTAAAGATATAAAGCCAGGGGTTCCTACCATGGTATTGACCCATTGTATTGAGTGCTTGAATGTCTATGTGATCCCGTCCAGGAATACCATTGGAAGTTGTGTGGTTTTGGCTCATGGTATTGTTAAAGGCTAGATCTATTTAAGGAGAAGAAATTCATTGTGCAAGGTGTGTGCATGAGTCTGGGTTTGAATGTATACTTCACTTTGAAGTATATCTGAATGGAAAGGGTAACAGTCTGATGATAGATCTGAATCTATGATGCACCTATGAAGAAAATGATGAAGAGGGATCTCTAGATCTGAAATGTATATGTATCTTCTGGATCTATTTATGGAATGATTAGATCTGTGATCTGGCGAATCTGTGCTGAAGTAAAGAATGAATATCTGAGCTGTTTATCTATTCTGGAGAGCTGCACTGCCCTAAAATGTCTGAATATCTATACGCTTGTTTGCAACAGAGAAAGTGCGTATATACGCGGGTCGTCTTCAGAGAAAGTGCATATGGATTGTGAAATTAGATCTGTAATATGTGCAAATATATACGCGGGTTGATATGCATGAAAGCGCGTATATACACAGGATCAGTGAAAGGAAAGCGCGTATGAAAATTAGGGTTTGTTGAAGTATGTGGTATGAAATGTATGATCTGTTTTGTTGTTTTACTGCTATCTGTCAATGATGATCTGGGTTGTTCGAATATTGATTATGATGCTATAGAGCAAGTTTTTGGTTTGATGAATGTTCCTTGAGCTTAATTGTGTGGGTTGGATCCAGTTTGAAAATTGATGAAACATGGTCTGCAGTAGTGATGAAGGTTGAAGCCTTCAGTCATGGGGTTGTAGCTCCCTTCCAGGTGAGGCTGGTAAACGAGAGCAGGGGGTTGTAGCTCCCTTCCAGGAGAGGCTGGTAAATGAGAGCAGGGGGTTGTAGCTCCCTTCCAGGAGAGGCTGGTAAACGAGAGAAGGTTGTAGCCTTTTGCAGGCGGGTTCATGCGTGCTGGTATGAGTCTGCGCCAGTACATGGTTGTAAGATGTTTTCTCTATAATAAAATATTGAAGGTTGAGACAACGGCAGCGGTGGTTTTCTCCCGACTTGGGTTTCCACCTAAAATCCTGGTGTTCATGTGTGTTGCTTATGTGTGATGGTTTATTGTGTCTTTACTGCACATGCTTCTATTTATTCACTTCAACCTCTGTGAATAGACGTGCATGAGCCTAAGTAAAGAAATACTTAATAAGATCTCTGTGTATGCAACGAGTTTTATGAAGGAGATATCACATGTATACGCAGACCGTTTCCGGTAAGTAGCGTATAGGTTTAGAGAAAAGAAAAAGGTAAAGTATTTAATTATGCCCTCAATGCGGTTGCCCCTCTCGGTATTTTTCCCAACAATTGGTATCAGAGCAGGTCCTTTTGCAGAAGCTTGATCGCTTGAAGGAGATCTGTCACAATGGGAAGTCAGGAAGGAGTACTTTCTCTAAGGCCACCTTTATTCAATGGAAGTAATCTGTTATTCTGGAAGATACAAACAAAAGCATATTTGCAAAGTCTTGGTGCAGAAGTATGGGCAATCGTGGAAGAAGGTTATCGGTATCCGGCAACTATTCCTACTGATGCAGCAGAAAGGAAGAAATATGAAATCAATGCCAAAGCAGTCAATGTTTTATTAGGAAGCCTGTCTGAATCAGAATTTGCTAAAGTGATGCAGCTAAATTCAGCAAAATAAATATGGGACAAAATCATTCTGAGCTATGAAGGAGATACAAAGGTAAAAAGTGCAAAACTCCAAACTCTCAGAATTGAATATGAAACTTTATGGATGCATAGTGATGAGATTATTTCCAGTTTCTTTTTACGTCTAGATGATATTGTAAATCGTATGAGAAGTTTGGGTGAAACCATAACCGATACTACTCTGATGGAAAAAGTCTTAAGATCTTTGACTTCAAAATTTGAATCAAAAGTATTAGCTATTGAAGAAAGGCAAGATCTGCAAACTCTTACTATTGTTCAACTACATGGTATTCTGACTGCTTATGAAATGAGACAAGGAGGTCCCTCTCAAATCAAAGAAGTTGCTTTTAAGGCGTGTGCAAAAGGAAAAGAAAAGGAAGTTGTCAAGGAATCAAGTTACATATCAGAAGAAGAAGAAGCAAATTTTGTGAGAAGACTCCAACCAGGTACTGGAAGATTCAAAGGTAAGCTTCCCTTCAAATGTTTTAATTGTGGAAGAGTTGGTCATTATGTTGCTAAATGTCCTTATGAAGAAAATCATGATAAAGGGAAACAATTTGAAAAGGGAAAGAGCTATTATGCGAATGAAGATAATGATGAACTGTCAAAGGAGGATGAAGAAGATCTGCTAGTGCTGATGGCAAGGAAGCAAAAGAAGAAGGCTACTCAAAAGGAGATATCTCAGAAAACATGTGCAGCAGAAAATGAAAAGGATAAAATAGGTATTGAATGTGGTTCTTGTGATTCACTTTCTTGTGCATGCAATGGTGAAGATAGTGAAAGTAACAGTATAAGTCTAGAAGAAAATCTCAAGATCAATGATGAAAGCAATGATTGGAATCAATTTCATAAGAGAGAATCTATCTACAAAGATATGATCTCTAGAATGAATGAACAAAAAGAAATACTGAATGGACAGATAGACAAGTATCAAAAGTTGTATGTTAATGTAACCAATCAAAGTGAAATACTTGAAGCAGAAATCACCTCTCTCAAAGAAGATCTGGAAAAATCAAATAACAAGAATGAAGAACCCCTACCATTTGAAAAAGAAGGACATGAAGCAGAAATCATCTCTCTCAAAGAAGATCTGGAAAAATCAAATAAGAAGAATGAAAAACTGCTACAAACATGTGAAGATCAAGAAAATTGGTTGAAGGAAGAAATCTTAAAATTAAATGATCAAGTAGAAGAAGGAAAAAGGGTCAAAGAAAGCATGAAGAAGCAATGCCAAAAATTGGAGGTTGAGGTAAACATTCTCAAAGGTAAATTAGAAGAAAAGGATAAACTCTTGAGGTTTCAAGATAGTACTAAGGTCTGGACAATATTCTAGATGTCTTCGGTCTCTTACTACCAAATTTGATCTTGGTTTTTCATGACGTGAGAGAATCTAGTTCACAAGGAAGTGCTAAGGTCAAAGGATGTTCAATGCAAAACCAGAAGGGTTGAAAGAAACAGAAGTCAACCGAAAAATCATATGGAGCCTCGAGGAAATCATTCAATAATATTGAATGCTTTAAATGTCCTGAAATTATAGGTATGATACATTGATGGAAGCAGTTGTTTCGGTCTACAACAAGCAGATTTCCATACTCTGAAGCCGAATAACGGTTCTTCAAAGGATGGTATTTTTCATGCAACAATTCTCGATGTAGCAATGAATGCAATAGAAAGGAAAGAATAGAATAACACATTATGTTTTCTTGGCCAGAGAAATTAGGTGTCGAACTTGGTTGTACTTTTCCTTTGATTGATTATTAATAAATGACTATTGGTTATGGTTCCACTCTTGTTGTTATTTATGATGATGAGTTATGTCCTTTATGACTGACATATAGTTGCATCTACTGGATTTTACGCTTGCGTTTGTTTTGTTTCTCGCATGTGCAGGTGTCCCATCACGGAGATCGTGGGGATCGTGATCTGCCAGAGCTGAGGGACGGGAGCGCCACCTCTTCTACAACGACTGCGTTGGATTCCAGGTAAGCCTTCATCGCTAGTTGGTTTATTTGCAATTAGGAACCTGCACTATAGCGTGATTGATTATTGCTAGACCCGGTCTGGGCTAGTAGGGATCGCCCTGCGTCGCCGGAGAGGTTACACTCTCCTAACCTAGCCTAACATCCTAGCCCCAAACTTCAAGAAGACAAATCCATCTTTGCACTTATTGGAGAGATCCTCTCCACCGGATTCAAGAAAGACTGGAATTCATAATCCAAAGTGGTTGAAACGATGTTGTTTCCGTGATCGGACTTTGCCAATCTTGCTGATTACACATTACTAACATTTCTGGCGACTCCACTAGGGATCGAACCCAGAAACATTTTCATTGAGGGTAACCATAGGATATCAGGGATTCGATTCAAGAAAATTTTCTATATTAACCAGCTGAGCCACCAGCAACTAACATTTCTGGCGACTCCACTTGGGAATCAGTTAAATTTTCACCTTAGGTTCCCTTAAAAACTTCATAAAACTTGTGAGTAGAAAGTAGCATTTTCAAGCACCACCAAGAACTGGTAATCATGATGAAACTTGTTTGAATCTGTGACAAACTAGGCAAACCCTAGGTTTCTCATAAGTCTTTATCTAACCTTGAAAGATCAGTTGGCTTAGCCATAATAATAGACTGTCTTTGTCTCATAACCGTAGCTAAGTTTTGAAACAGAGTTAGGACATTCTTAGAAACCACATAACTGAAAAATAACTCAGAACAACCAAAAATATTTCATATTGGTATCCAATAAACATGGTGGTTGACCATAAAAACCTTTTACCTCCTTAGGAGCTGGCTTCACTTGGCGACTCCTGATATCACTTCGGACAGCAAGACTCCCTTTGAAGGAACCACTTACCATTATAATATCATTCAAACTCGATTCGAGAGGACGTAGTATTAAAAAAATTATTAATAATGATTAGTTAACCTTTTAAAGGAAGCCCATCCAATACTGGTTGAGCTTTTCTTGTTTATTTGGGTCTAAAAAACACAGCATAGTGGCTCCTAGAAAGATTCACACCAGAGCCTATCCTGACCCTGATCCACCTGAGTTAGTTGATAACCCAGAAATTATCCTTAGGAAGTCTCCTAGGATTCAATTATCAACTGTCTTCAGATCACCCTTGAGAGCTAATTCAGTCCCTGAAAATCTTTCAGTTCTACAACAATCACAAGTTGACTTAGTAAATCCCTTTAGAACTAGGTCTCTTGGTGATTTAGATCAATTACATTCCGAGTCTTCACTTTCATCTCCTGAAACAAGTGAACATCCTGGCAACAGAGAAACAACACCTCCTGATTTACATTTTGTTCACAACTTAGGTGTCTCTCACCCAAGATCAGCTTAGCAATCTACTCCTGGTCCATCCACTTCTACTCATCCTACATCCACTGTTCAAACCACTCCACTTCAGCCCACTTTCCCTTTTGGTAATCCACCACTTCTAAATCCACCTACACCACATATCATGGCAGCATGGTATGCTCCCTTAGTCCTTCCTGTACCATTAGTCAATCTTCCACAGGACTATCAATCCAAAATTCCAGTATATGATGCTAGCAATGCTACAACTGCATCACAACATGTAGATAAAATGAATGACTACTTTGATAGAAATGAAATTGATGATGATTCTGTCAATCTTAGGTTATTTGCTTAGAGCTTAGGGGGAGAAGTAAGAAAATGGTTTAAAGGTTTAGCCCCTCATAGCATCAATGATCTCCAAGGCTTTCATCAAACATTCTTAAACAAATGGGAAGTGAAGAAGAATCCTCTCCAAGTCCTTTCTGATTACTAAAATCTCCATAGAAACACTGGGGAAAGTGTGCAAGCTTATTGCACTAGATTCAATAGTGTGTATAATGCACTTTCCCCAGAACTAAAACCTCCACAGGGCTCAGCTTTAAACAAGTTTCCTGAAGGGTTTGACCCTGAGATGGCCTATCATCTGAGAGAGAGAGATTTTGCGACTCTTGAAGATATGCAAAAGGGTGCTCTTTCAATGGAAGTCAACTTAATGGAGAAGAGAGAAAGAATGAAAAATGAAAAGAGAGTGTCTTTTAGAGAGGAAAACACACCTTCTACTTCTAACTCAAAGATGGGGAAAATGATGGAGGAGATGATGAAAGAGATGAGCATAATTAAGAGAGCTCAAGCCAGCCAAAACCAAACTTCATCTCAAAACAGAAACCAGAAATAGAATCAGAATTTTAGAAGGAACCAACCGTGAAACAGACCTAGGGAAGATGATCAACAGATCACTCCTCCATTTCATCAAAACTATGTGAGTGAGGTTGAGGAAACAGATGAAATAATAGAGGAAGATGATATCAACATGTTGGGGGTAGATAATGATGACTTCGAAGTTCCTTATGATAGAAAACAAGGTCTATACACACCTTATGATGACAAAAGAGATGATGATGAAAATTATTATCAAGACATGGAAAATGTCATCATAGAGCCTCAAAGAGAATATGACCTTAGAAGCAAAACCAGTCAACAAACTCCCAACAACAAAACCTCTGACAAATCTTCACAAAACAGTACTACAACCAAACCTAAAATTGGCAAACAAAAGGACAAAATAGTGGTTGTAAATTCTGATAAAGGTAAAGAGAAAGGCACTCAAAACAATGACAAACAAAGTGTAGACATTAGTAGTACTAGCACTTCAGCTAGTACTCCTGTTAAAACCGTTTCTTCAAATGTAAATAGAACAAATCAGCAAACTAATGTTGCTGATAGAGTGCCAGCTAATAAGGCTGAAACAAGTACTTCAAAGAACCAAATCCCTTTCAACCTAGAGCAGGAAATTTCAAAGATAAAAATCTTTGTTCCTTTGACTGAGTTAGCTACCCAACATGTATATAGGACCCAAATTTTAAAGGATTTAAACATTGAAGAGAATGAGGACACTGTCAATCTTAATGATGACCAACCAGAGCTTATTTTCGGTCCAAATATTGAAGGTAGATTTCACGAAGGACCTGTTCCTCCCTTTTACGTGAGTTTAAACATTCATGAAAAAAAATTTCACAATGCTATGCATGATTCTGGGGCTTCTCATAATTTAATGCCAAAAGCTGTAATGGAGAGCCTGGGTCTAGAAATCACTAGACCTTATAAAGATCTTTACTCCTTTGACTCCAGCAGGGTGAAATGTTTAGGATTAATCAAAGATCTCTGTGTTAACTTAGCCCAAATTCCATCCAAATGTTTATTCATGGATATTGTTATGGATGATGTGCCCCCAAAGTATGGAATGCTATTGTCAAGATCTTGGGGGGCTAAGTTACAAGGGACTATGCAAATGGACATGACCTATGCGACTATCCCTGTTTTCAATCAGACCAGAAGACTTTACAGGGAGTCCCATATGCAATACACAATTACAAGTCAAGACCGACCACAAAACTCTCCCCTCTATTCTGTAAATACAGGCCTTGATTCTTTTATTATGTTTAATGATGAAACACTTGGTGAACAAGTCACTTTAACAGGATTAATGGCCGATAGGGAAGAAGATGAACACAACGCAGAAGTGTCAAAACAGTTTGCTGCATTTAAAGACAGTAGCAAACAAAGCACAGGTCTTGAGCAACAAATTATGTGTCCTTTGCTTTTAAACATTCAAAGTCAAGAAAGCAGTCCTCAACCCAATAATATATCTGAGGAAATGAAACAAATTCAACTGAGTCCTAATACTCAAGAGAAATCAGAAAGCACAACAGTTAAAGAGGACGGTAACCAGGATGAAACTGAAGACAGTCCTCTATGGAGTATGTATTTTGATGGATCCTGCACTAGAACTAACGCTGGTGCGGGTGAATGGATTTCCAACACTGAAAATAACCACACAGAAAGCATTTCTTGTAGATTAAACTTTCAGTGTTCCAATAACATAACGGAGTATGAATCCCTTCTCTTAGGCTTACATCTATTGAAAAAGTTAGGAGCCAGAAGGATTAAGGTGTATGGGGATTTAGAATTAGTCATTAGGCAAGTCAATGAGGAGTATAACGCAAACCATCCCAGACTTAGGGCCTACCGAAACGATGTTATGGACCTTTTAAAAACTTTCGAGGAGTCTGTTGGGGTTCCCATGTTTTGGCAGATTTGGCAATACCAAAAGATGAGACAACATCAAACCACTTTGGGCCCTAGGATCTAGCCCTCCTAGACCCGGAGAGGGATCTCTCCAAATAGAGCAAAGAATGATATGTCTTTGAAGCCCAAAATGAGATGTTAGGCTAGTTACAGCTCTCAAGAACAAATAGGTGGCTGAGGTGGGAATTTTGCCTGAGGCCAAGAGCCCAGATCATGGTTGGGAAATGATGAGAAGAACAAAGCATGTAGACACACTTTCAGCAAAGAGGTAGGCCTGGGCAGTGCATCCATTGAGCTATGGAGTTCATGAAGAATTCTTGCCTCCACATGCAAAAGGCACCAAGGCAGTGTCCTTCTTAAAAGGTCTTTAAGTTAGATGGTGGGATGAACATTGAAGAAAAAAAAGTGAAAGAAGGAGAACAGCCCAATTTCTGTCTATAGATCAGGTCAGAGGTCATTTAACTCCAGACCTGCTTGGACATACTCAAAGGCAGTTCTCAAAGAGGGATAAAGGGGCTGCTTATAGATCAGACCAGAGGTCATTTAACTCCAGGTCTGCTTTAGCAACTCCAAGGGGAAAACAGAGATAAAATAACAAAGGGATCTTAGAAAGGTCAGCTGGTCGTACAAGGATCCTAGTGGACAGGGCTAACACTTATCCCCAGTGTTCCCAAACCTTCCAGCTTAAACCCAACAAGAGCATCTAAGGGACAGCTTCAACTAATTCATACATCAGCCAGTAGGCAATAACATCCACTGCGCTGGTTAAATCAACTGAAACCAACTCTTAGATAGCACATAGAGCAGAAAACATTGAAGGCAAGGAGAGCAGACAGCATAGGGCACCTAACAAGGGTGAATCCTATACCATTATTCTGATGCAAGCCCAGAAGAACGTGAAACAGCATGTAAATGAAATAAACAGAGTGAGAAAAACATCACCAATAGTAATAGACCAGGATCCTGTGAAATATGCTTGATTAATAATGCAAAACCATTCATGTACATTTGAGCTCAATGGCTGATACAATCCATACTTTCCTCCCAGCCTATTACACAATACTACTCTGCTACTCCCTCCCAAGACTGTTCTAACAGTCAAATGAATCCCTCTAACAGCAAATGTCCAGCAACTGAACAACAACAACAACCAACAACAACCAACAACCTTTTCAATTCGTTCTCAGGGATTTTATATGAGAAGGGGAAGAAACAGAAGTAGATGAACAATTTAATGAATCTCATTAAGATAGAATGGTGGATGAATTCGAGCCCATTCCACTTAATGGCTTTCTGCAGCGCTGAATGTACTCTAAGACTGGTTCGGAGATCTCTGTCAGGTCGAAATCGACCCCTGATATTTCTTTGGAGTCCTTATGGTGCTTGGAGCTCTGTGCTGCCACTCTGAAATAAATGAACTGGGTGAAAGATCTTCATGGCTTCTCCATCCCTCCATTATTGTGGCTCAGACAGGGCAATTAATCTTTTCAGGGCTCGAGGAGGCACGGAGAACGCTGTGGGAAGGTGTACATCTGGAGAGAATGTACTCTGCCAATATTAAACACAGATAAGACTTTGACAACGTGCTTGAATCTTCAAACTGTGCTTGAATACTTTGAATGTGGGATTAGACGTTAATTATATCAATAATGTGCGTTAATCCCTTTTGAATCTCTTCTACCGACTAGCTGGTGGATGCCGAACAGTCCTCTCTGCGTTATCTGCATAATACAATAGGTCTGTTACAAACCCGGGCAGTGGTGGTGGAGGAAATGTTGTGAAGGCGGAGGAATGGTGGCGGAAGAGTGAAAGGACAGTGGAAAGGATGCAAAGCAGCGGAGAAATGATTAACAGTAATAAAACCCAACAATTAACTTTGGGCGGATAACAAAAGGAAACGCACAAAAATAGTGAAGCGGAGCTATGGATGTGGGACCCAGCGGAGGCGGAGGGCGATTAAACATGAGCCGTAAGATCCGGGAGGAGACGGACGACGGAGATGAAATCGCAATAATCGCAATCGGAGGTCGGAGCGGGGAGCAATCGCAATGCACAACACAAATGTTCCGATTGCGATTGGGGAGATGCTGCGATTAAACACCAACCGTCGGATCTGGGATCAGATCGACGGTCCACATCTAATCGGAGGGAGATGGAGAGAGGCGGCGGAGCAGCGATGCGATCAGCGCTGAGCCGTTGGATTGGCTGGAGAATGGACGGCTGCGATTAAATCGGGAGATCACAATCGGGGGTCGGACAAGAAGGCTTGCGATTGCGATTGGAGCGGCGGTGCAATTAAGCACTGGCCGTTAGATCGGCGGGACAGATCAACGGTCAGGATTGAATCGGGAGGGAGACGGAAGGACTTGCGATCATTCGGAGGTCGGAGCGCAAGGTTTGTGATTGCGATTGAGCGGGGCCTGCGATTAGCGCTCCGCCGTCGGATCTCCGCGGAAGATCAACGGTGCGGAACGCACCGTGGGACTTTGACGTTATAAACAAATCGCGTCGGGTTTTTCGCTTTTACAAAGGATTTTCGCACCCGCCCGGCTTCCGATTGCGATTAGCAGTTGGGACTTAAGCACTTGGTCCCAGCGCCGGGGCATGTGGGGAAGTGGTTTGAAAGGGGCTGGCGGAAAGGGGCTAGGCCTTATAATAAGGTCGAAAAGGGGTTTTTTTCCCATTTCAATGGATTTGAGGGCTGGGGAAGGGGAATGATAGAGGGAGAAAAGGGGAGAAAAGGAAAAACAAAGGGTAGGGGAAGAAATTAAAGGGGATTTTGGGGGGATTTGAGGGGTAAATGGGGAAATAGAAGGGGAGAAAAAGGGGGAATAAAAAGAGGTTAAATGAGGGAAAAATAAAGGGGAAATGAGGCCCTTGGGAATTTCTTCACATATCAGAGAGGCTTTAAAAGGGGAATCAGCAGAGGGGATTTGATCGAGGGATAAAAGACACAAAGAGGCTTCAAGGAGACTGTGTTTTCAGAGGAAATGCATTCCTTGAAGACTCAAAAATGATTTATCCCCCTATTTGCTTGTCAAAAATTTCATAGGGGGGCTAACGAGTCCAAATTAATTTTTTGTCCCAAAAAGAAAAAATATTGTAGCCCACAATTTAGCCTTTGTAGCTAGGACATGCTTAACGCCATATGAAACCAAAGACTGCACAACTCAGATAAAATTTAGACCTGCTGTGCCGGATAATGAAATGTATTGGCAGGTGTTTGACAATGACAAACAAATAGAATACTTCATGCAATTAAGAAATGAATTCGAACTACACAGTTCGGACTCAGATTATGAGATAGACTGCAGTGAAGAAAATTTCCTTGGTGAAGAAGAACCGTCTCCTGAAATTGCTAATATAAACCTGTTATCTAGAAAACTTGAAAACAAAATAGAAATGAATGCATATTTTGAAACAGAGGAGTTAGAAACTCTGCACTCTAAAGATGAAAGTTTTCCTAAGGGTGTGGTCCCTTTAGAGGAGTTGTTCAATTTTAACGATGTGGAAAATAAACCAAAACTGGAACCAGTAGAGACTGAAGTGGAAGAGTGCAATATAGGTAGTGAACTTAAACCTATGATGATTAAACTGTCTAAGACTTTACCAACTCACGTTAAACTCAAATACATAAAGTTGTTTAGAGAATTCTCTGATGTTTTTGCGTGGAGTTACAAAGATCTTAAATCCTATGACACTGAAATAATACAACACAAGATTCCCCTCAAAGAAAACCAAAGGCCATTCAAACAGAAACTGCACAGAATAAACCTTGTTCAGTTACCTTTGGTTTAGAAGGAGATCATGAAAATGTGTAAATTTCGAGTATTATTGTCTCCAATTCCACTTACGGAATGGGTATCTAATACGGTGTCTGTTAGGAAGAAAAACTAGAGAGATCAGACTGTGTCGACATGGAGACTTAAACAAAGCTTCCTTAAAGAACCTTTACCACTTTACCCAAGATGGATGTTCATATTTTACAAAGGGTGGTAGGGTCTAAAAGAATTTATTTTCTTGATGGCTATTCGGGGTACGATCAGATTTTGTTTACCTGTGATCAATTAAGGAAACCGATCTTTACCCCACCATGGGGCACTTTCATGTATGTTGTTAGTAGCTCAAATCTACCTGGAGCTGAAATGGTAAGCTTTCAAGGCTACATCCAAACCCGCTCCAGCCTCGTAGCTAGCCCTACGAGGACGGAAAGACTCTATCGTCAATCTCGATAAAATGAGCAATAGGATGCGAGATGACTTACAATGGGAACTGATTTTAGGCTAGTAAAGAGATAGGTATGTTTGATTTTGATTTTTTGGGTTTTCGCTGGAGAAATGGGAAAACAAATTTTGGGTCCGGGGATAAGGTCAGACCTTTGCAGATTTCAAGTTGGGGCGAGGTAGGTGAATGTCTTGATGCTTTTGATTGGATAAATGGATAGATTAGACCGACGAGGAGCTGAAGAGGGCAAAGAAGAACTTGGATCCTCTCCAAACAGCTGAAAACATATAGAACTAACTGAATTCAAAGGCTAAGCACTGTAAACAATGGATTCAACCTTATTCACTCATCCAATTTAGTTCAGAAGCATAATGAAAGGATGGCATACATTAAACATGAAGAAACTTACAGTAAACAAAGGAGAAACATCATCAAGAACAGAACACCACAAGGATCCCAACAAGTGCCGCAAAACCCCTGATCTTTCCTTAGCCAAAATATGAAAAGTATGTACAATAGTATCAAAAGTGTCCCAAGAGTCCAACCTGTAGAATGCCTCAGAAATTACAATATATAGATCACTCTAACCCCTTTCCCCACCTCTAGGGGTCGAATTCCCTCTTCAGGGATCCGTTTCAACCAATTCTAATCATGGAACTACAATCTAGGCAGCTAACAACTTGCCTCTAAAAGAGTGGAAACTGATCCATTACATGATTTTTTACCCTTTTGAGAGTGAATCTTCTAGAATAGATAAAAATAAGCCAAAGTTACATGTCAAACATGAATTTACATCATAAAAACCCAAAAATTCCATCCACAAGTAAAACTGGTCCATACTAGGCGAAAATCTGAGCTGGCAGTTGAAAATTCAGCAAAAATTTAAGTGGGTCGCTTTTGAGCCGAGTGGGTCGCGCTTTTTCCAGCCTGAATTTGAGGTATTTTCCGGCATCCAAATTGAGCTCATAATAGCTCGTTGGAAAGCCCTGGATGTTGACTATCCAACCCAAGTGGAATTTCTGAATTTGGAGCTCATTTGACCCTCCAAAACCTCATTCTCCCAGAGGTACTTCCTGCTGGTGCAAAAGGTGGCAGCAAGGTGGTTTCCATGGTGTTTTTGAGCTTTTTGACCATCCAGATTTTGATGAAATGCTTAGTTGATTTCTGAGGATGCATAAATAACCATGAAAAGTCTAAGAAGTAAAGTACCTCCGGCAGTGTCCCAAAAAAAAAAAGTAGCGCATGGGTGCGCGACACGCTCTTGCTTCTGTTTTTTTTTTTTTTTGAGACAAAAATTTCAAAATGACAAAATTTCTCAGTTTATGGGTCGGAGTGAGGCTCTCCGTGTCCTTCATCTTGCCTTGATGAAGCCTTGGCCCAGGAAGTAAGGTGGATCGAGGACTTTTCCGCACGTTTGGTGTGCTCAACCTCCTGCGAGTCTGTCTGTTCTGCGCGCAAGCTTATGCATGCGGGCCCCGATAATGCGCTCGCGCGCGGAAACGTGGCCTGCGTCTCGTCTGTGAATGTACCTGCGCTGATGAAGAAGGCGAGACCCCTTCCACGCCATGTGGAGATAGTACTCGCGTTGCTGATGAAGTCAACGAGACCCCTTCCACCCGGGTGAAGATAGTACTCATCATGATGTTGAAACAAAGCTCTGTGGCTTCTCTGATATGTTACCACTACTGGTGCACTTCTATGCTCCATCTCAGTGCATCAACCTCAACGATTCGGAGTCCTTCGTCAAACTCTGTCGCCTGCGGGTACGCTCTGCGACGCGGCCCCGAACAGAGATGTTGACATGTGCGCTTGGGCACGTTGGAGCGATCTGCCGCCCAGCGCGGGCGCTCCGTCGACTTTTCTGAACTCTGCTGGCAAGTGGGTCGCTTTTTTCCAAGTGGGTCGCTTTTCCCCAAGTGGGTCGTTCTTGTTATATTTTGCACTGTGAAAAACGCCCAAGTGTGTCGCTCTTGCCCAAGTGGGTCGCTTACCTCTTGCCACATGGTGCATTTGAAAAAAGATTTTGGAAGACCTTCGGTGTCCAATCAGTGTGATAAGCTAAGTTGAAGATTTTGTGGAGTTGGTTTCCAAACAAAAGACAGATTATGCAATTTGGATTGATTTACCCTGTCAAAAATAAAATCTCCCAACACTTGTCAAAATGAGCAGAATGAGGCTGCCTCAAGGCAGAGCGCTGTTGCAGTCAACTTTTGAAGGTCTTCCTCAACTCCAAATTGAGCTCATGATAGCTCATTGGAAATATATTTCTGTCTAGTTATCCTTTGACTCATCAAGAAAGTCATTTAGCCAACCATGCTAGGAGAAAAATTGATTTTCCCAAGGTCACTTCAGAGGTGCATTCAATTCTCCTGAGGCAACGGTATTTTTGATATTTCTCTAAAACCATGATACATGTGTAAAAGTTGAGAGAGGTTTTTCTTCTTTGGCATGTTTTGGACAAAAACCTCTCTCAGTTTTCCAAAATTCATCTTTTATTGCTCTGAAACATCTTTTGAGTGAAACTTATCCCGATGTGTGAAACAAGGGATTTTGTCGAAATGAAGCGATGAAGGGGATAAGGTGCTTCTAAATTCTTGGAGAGAATTTTGGGAAGTAGGGAGGGATGTTGGGAAGCAGGGGAAGAGTGGAGATGCGAAGATTGAGTGAGGGAAGGGGTCCAAAAGGAAAAACACGAGCCTAGCCTAGAAAAGTGCAAATTGTGGCAAGAAACTAGGGTTTGTGTAAGAAAATGTGAGGAATTTGGGGGATCTCATTGATAGGAAGTGTTTAATAGGGGATATTATATTAAGGATGAGGAAGGTGTATGAACATCGGGATACTGAGATTTTAGATGGTTGTGCATCCGAAATTACCTCCAAAACCCTAGGAGAGGGAAATGGACCTTACCTAGGCACAACTGAAGCATGAACAAGGTGTAAAATGACTCTTTGGAACCTGAGATGATGATGAAAACCCTCTGAACGATGATACACTCAGCTGAATGGTGACATGGACCGACGTTTGGACAACTTTGAAAAGGGTGAAAACAAACCCTAGACCTAATGCCTAGTGACCAAATTTTGCTTGAAGACTCATTGAAATGACAAAATTTGACCTTGACACTTTAAAATCACTTTGAAAGAGCATGTTTGATCACTGGAGGAAGGCTGCAAAGGCTGACTCTAACATTGGCTCCAATGGGGATGGTAGCTCCAGCTCCGTGGAGGTGCCAAGAACCGTAGAACTTTGGGAGAGCAGACAGTGCCTCCATCCATTGGGCGATGGAATCATTATTTGAACGGATAACACAAAACCTTTGACACATTTATTGAATGAAAACTTGACTGAAAACTGTCTGAAACTTGACTCAAACCGACTCGATGGCAAACTGAAATAACTTGAAAAACTGACTCAACAGACCAAACACAAATGACTCATGACTGACTTAAAACAAGACTTTACCAAGCTTTTGAAAAAAGGCAGTAGTCCATCAAGATTTGGAATCATAATGACAACCACCTGCATACTGATGTGATATATACAATCATGTGTAGTGGGCCTTCCAATGTAACCAATCCAGCAGATGGCTACACCCCAAATTTCTGCTCTTATTCTCCCTGAGCAGGCGGACTGATGAACCTGTAGGCAACTCAAAATAACCACTGAAACCAAAGCTTATGATAATGAACCAGGCAATATTTATCCTTTCTAATGTTTGCAGAAGAATGCTGAAGGGGTCTTGAAAATCCTGAAGCACTGGCTTATCTGGAGATCCAGCTGCAAAAATACTAGTAATCACTTCATTCTGATCTGAAAGGACAATTGATTTCTGAGGGATAGAAATGCACAAATCTGCCATCTGAGTGTTAGCTGTAGGTTCCTTGACCATGAGAAATTCTGGCATATACTCTTCAATTTCATGATCTAGGTCATTCTTAAACAAAAAAAAATCTTCAAGATTATCAAACATGACAGCCTTATCATCTTTGTGAAAGAAAAAATTATCTGTTTGCTGATCTACAAAACTGATTACAAGACAATCATCTTTTTCAAAAGAGGAAGAAGTTTCACCAACACTTTCCTGACTATGTGTGCACTACAAATCTGTTGTAGCTTGGGCTGTAACAAGACCTCTCAAAAGTAGATCTATCTCATCTTCAGACAAAGGTGACAATGCTTTTTGTTTTCTTCTGCTTAAACAGTAATTATCTTCATATGACAGGGCATTCAAACTATCATTCATTACTGAGTTATTGAAAGGAGATTTATCACTTACTTGCACAAAGATCTCATTCTGTCTTTCATGAACTGACTGCATTGCCTCTTCATGAAGGCTGTGTTCTAATGATGGGCTGACTGTATGACTGAGAACATTTGGATCCATTACTGTGTCGTCTGCATCCCAGATGATTTCAACAGCATAGTTCTCCTTGATGGGCTTCAGCACAAGATATACTTGGTCATCCTGATCTGAATCTGAATCTGAAGTAGCTGTCTGGACATTATCACAATCTACAATTGGAACTGGGCTTACTTGCATGCTGCTGTCTTCCGTGGGCAGATCTGAAATGACATTCTGCTTTTCATCATTTTCAGTCATATGGCCCTCAACCTGCTGCAAAGTCTCCTGAGCACCTTGATAGGTATCCTTTAGTTTCTCTTCATTCTGCTGAAATGGATTCTCGTACAGGGCCTCCATGATTTCATCATTCATGAAATTATCATCTTCATAATATTTCTCCAGGCTTTCAATAAAAGAATAAGCATGTTTGCAACAATCATGAACTAAATTTAATGATGGATAAGACATTTGATATCTTTCAATGAACAGGGCATGAAAGTCCTTTAAACAGTAAATACAGGCCAGCGGCAAATTTTCATACCATGACTGAGCTTCACCTTCCAGAGTGGCTAGGAATATCTTCATCAAACAATCTTCAGGAAAAGCCACCTTCAACTTGCGAATATGCATGTGAAATCTAATCAGATGTAAAGCAGCATCTTTCTTACCATCATCGTTAAACGTAGGCAGATTCCTGGACCAATCTACCTTGGGCATCTTATTCGGAAAACATGGAATGTGATCTCGGCTCATGGGAGCATATCTTCTCGTGATTCGGTCCATCTTGAAAATCTCACAGCTACTGATCTCCCTGCAGTGAAGTCACCATGAAGCATCGATTTCTGGATTTGTTCAGTGAATGAAATCGCCAGGTGAATGATTTCAGCCTTGCAGTGTCTGATCGTTGTTCACCATCAACCATCAGATCTGAACTTGATACATGTACTGGGGCAATTTACTAGTTAAATGCTACGATTACAAGTTAAACCGGAGATCGACTGAAGCAGCGTTTATCTACTTCACTGATGCATAGCAACAACGTTTCGAAGGCTACCTGGCGTGACTTCAGACTCCGTCTATAACAAGCAAACGTTTTGAGTTTCTCCCCAGTATGGTCGCCACTATGTTAGCACTCAAATCTACCTCAGGCTGAAATGAAGTAAAACTCAAGGCTACATCAAACCACGCTCAGCCTCGTAGCTAGCCCTACGAGGACAGGAGAGGGCTCTCTCCGTCAATCTCAAGAAAATGAGCAATAGGATGCGAGATGACTTACAATAAGAACTGATTTTAGGCTAGTAAAGAGATAGGTATGTTTGATTTTTTGGTTTTTGGGTTTTCGCTGGAGAAATGAGAAAACAAATTTTGGGTCCGGGGATAAGGTCAGACCTTTGCAGATTTCAAGTTGGGGCGAGGTAGGTGAATGTCTTGATGCTTTTGATTGGATAAATGGACAGATTAGACCGACGAGGAGCTGAAGAGGGCAAAGAAGAACTTGGATCCTCTCCAAACGGCTGAAAACATATAGAACTAACTGAATTCAAAGGCCAAGCACTGTAAACAATGGATTCAACCTTATTCACTCATTCAATTTAGTTCAGAAGCATAATGAAAGGATGGCGTACATTAAACATGAAGAAACTTACAGTAAACAAAGAAGAAACACCATCAAGAACAGAACACCACAAGGATCCCAACAAGTGCCGCAAAACCCCTGATCTTTCCTTAGCCAAAATATGAAAAGTATGTACAATGATATCAAAAGTATCCCAAGAGTCCAACCTCTCCAACCTGTAGAATGCCTCAGAAATTACAATATATAGATCACTCTAACACCTTTCCCCACCTCTAGGGGTCGAATTCCCTCTTCAGGGATCAGTTTCAACAAATTCTAATCATGGAACTACAATCTAGGCAGCTAACAACTTGCCTCTAAAAGAGTGGAAACTGATCCATTACATGATTTTTTACCCTTTTGAGAGTGAATCTTCTAGAATAGATAAAAATAAGCCAAAGTTACATGTAAAACATGAATTTACATCATAAAAACCCAAAAATTCCATCCACAAGCAAAACTGGTCCATACTAGGCGAAAATCTGAGCTGGCAGTTGAAAATTCAGCAAAAATTTAAGTGGGTCGCATTTGAGCCAAGTGGGTCGCATTTTTTCCAGCCTGAATTTGAGGTACTTCCTGGCATCCAAATTGAGCTCCTGATAGCTCGTTGGAAAGCCCTGGATGTTGACTATCCAACCCAAGTGGAATGTCTGAATTTGGAGCTCATTTGACCCTCCAAAACTTCTTTCTCCCAGAAGTACTTCCTGCTGGTGCAAAAGGTGGCAGCAAGGTGGTTTTCATGGTGTTTTTGAGCTCTTTGACCATCCAGATTTTGATGAAATGCTTAGTTGATTTCTGAGGATGCATAAATAACCATGAAAAATCCAAAAATGCAAAAATTTCCTCCAGCAAGTGTCCCAAAAAAAAGTGAGCGCATGGGTGCGCGACCCGCTTAACTGAAAAACCTGTTTTTGAGACCAAAAATTTCAAAATGACAAAAATTTCTCCGAATTTGCTCAAATTCGGAGTGAAGACCCTCCATCATGTATCTTGCCCAGCCAACGAAGCCTCGGCCAAAATCCGGAGTGGATCAGGCTTTTTCCGCCGTTTTAGTGCTTCACTCAACCTCCTCTTCAGAATCCTCATTCTCGCTTTGCAAACATGCATGTGAGCCCAATAATGTCCTTTCATGTGACGAGGCATGTCTTTGTCTCTATCATGATCCTGTGAATGTACCTGCGCTGATGAAGAAGGTGAGACCCCTTCCACGCCATGTGGAGATAGTACTCGCGTTGCTGATGAAGTCAACGAGACCCCTTCCACCCCGGGTGGAGATAGTACTCGTCGTGATGTTGAAACAAAGCTCTGTGGCTTCTCTGATATGTTACCACTACTGGTGCACTGCTATGCTCCATCTCAGTGCATCAACCTCAATGATTGAGTCACTGTCCGACTCCTGCTCATACACTGAGTCTGTCTCTGACATGGCTCTGAACAAGATATTGGCACTATGTATACTGCTTGAAGGCCGTTGGAGGCGATCTAAAATGAAACTGGGCGCTCAAATCGACTTTTCTGAATTCTGCTGGCAAGTGGGTCACTTTTTTCCAAGTGGGTCGCTTTTCCCCAAGTGGGTCGCACCCGTTATAATTTGCACTGTGAAAAATGCCCAAGTGGGTCGCTCTTGCCCAAGTGGGTCGCTTACCTCTTGCCACATAGTGCATTTTGCAAAAAGCGTTTGGAGGCCTTCCCGGTGTCCAAATCGGGCGTGTGATAGCTCGTTGGAAAGATATTGGAGTCTACTTTCCAAAAAAAGTGGAATTATGTAATTTGGATTCCATTTACCCTATCAAAAAGCAAATCTCCCAACACTAGTCAAAATGAGCAGAATGAGGCTGCCTCAAGGCAGAGCGCTGTTGCAGTCAACTTTTGAAGGTCTTCCTCAACTCCCAATTGAGCTCATGATAGCTCATTGGAAAGGTATTTCTGTCTAGTTATCCTTTGAATCATCAAGAAATTCATTTGGCCAACCATGCTAGGAGAAAACTTGATTTTCCCAAGGTTACTTCAGAGGTGCATTCAATTCTCCTGAGGCAACGGTATTTTTGACATTTCTATAAAACCATGATACCTGTGTAAAAAGTGAAGGAGGGTATTCTTCCTTGGCATGTTTTGGACAAAAACCTCTCTCAGTGTTCCAAAATGCATCTTTGATTGCTCTAAAACATCTTTTGAGCGAAACCGATCCCGATGTGTGAAACAAGGGATTTTGTCGAAATGAAGCGAAAAGAAGGGGATAGGGGGCTTCTAAATTCTTGGGGAAATTTTGGGAAGTAGGGAGGGATGTTAGGAAGCAGGGGAAAGTTGCATCATAGAGATTGAGTGAGGGGAAGGGGTCCAAAAGGGCAAAACACAGGCCTAGCCTAGAAAATTGCCAAGTTGTGGCAAGAAACTAGGGTTTGTGCAAAAATGAAGAATTTGGGGGATCTCAGTGATGGGAAGTGTTTAATGAGGTATATTAAGGATAGGGGAAGGTGTATGAACATCAGGATACAAGTTTTTCCGATGATTTGACCATCCAAGAGAAATTACCTCCAAAACCCTAGGAGAGGGAAATGGACCTTACCAAGGCACAACTGAAGCATGAACGAGGTGTAAAATGACTCAATGGAACTTGACATGATGATGAAAACCCTCTGAATGATGATACACTCAGCTGAATGGTGACATGAACCGACGTTTGGACAACTTTGAAAAGAGTGAAAACCAACCCTAGACCTAATGCCTAGTGACCAAATTTTGCTTGAAGACTCATTGAAATGACAAAATTTGACCTTGACACCTTAAAATCACTTTATAAGAGCATGTTTGATCACTGGAGGAAGGCTGCAAAGACTGACTCTAACATATGTGAAAATTCCTTTCGGTCTAATGAATGTTGGAGCAACTTTTCAAAGATCCATGGATATAGCATTCTCAGAGGGACTGGGCTTCTTCATCATTATATACCTTGATGATGTCACTATGTTTTCAAAAATAGATGAAGAGAACTTAGAACATTTGAGAAAGGTTTTGAGAAATGTAGAAAGTTTGGAATATCTTTAAACCTGAAGAAAACACTATTCAGTCTCCAAGAAGGTAAACTTCTTGGGCACATCATTTCAGAAGAGGGTATTAAGAAAGATACAAAGAGGATTGAGGCCATATTGCAAATCTCTCATCCTCGAAACATCAAGGAGTTGCAATCTTCCATTGGGAAGATTAACTTTTTGAGAAGGTTCATTCCCAACTTGGTCGAGCTCCTTAGGAATATCACAAACATGTTGAAGAAGGAGCAAGGGGTAAAATGGACCTTGGAAGCAAAGAAATCCTTTGAGATGGTGAAACAAGCGTTAACCAAAACACCAGTTCTCATAAGTCCTGATTTTTCAAAAGATTTTTATATTTTTTCGTTTGCATCAGAACATACCATAGTTATTGTCCTTCTAAAGAAAAATCCACAAAGACAAGAACAGCCTATTACATTCTTTAGCAAGGCATTGAGGGATGCCCCTTTGTAGTGTAACATTATGGAAAAGCAAGATTTTGCTTTGGTTAAAGCTTTGAAATACTTCAGAGTGTACATCCTTCACTCACACATCATTTCCTTTGTCCCAAACTCAGTTGTTAAAGACATTCTAACACAGGACCCAAATGGTAAGAGAGGTAAGTGGATTGTTGTTATCCTTGAATATGATTTAGAGATAAAACCCACTAAACTCATCAAAGGCCAAGGTCTGGCTAGATTAATGGCTGAATCCAATTTTCAAGTTCTTGATATTAATATGATTAATGCTTTAGATGATCAAGAGGAAGTCTTAACACCTGTTGTTGAAGACCATTTTAAGAATTCCTCTTGGTATGCTGATATTGTTTATTTTTTTCTCAATTTGAATACACCTCCTGGTTTGACAAAGACAAAGGAAAGATTCCTAAAGTTAAAAGCTGTAAACTATTGCATTATAGATAAATGTCTTTATTGGAAAAATGCAAGTGGTCTATTGCTTAAATGTTTGCCTAAGTTGGATGCAGAGAAGGTCAAGCACGAGTTCCATGAAGGAGAGTGTGGAGGTCATTTATACTGGAAGACAACAGCCAACAAAATTTTGAGGGCTGGTTTCTATTGGCCTACTCTTTTTCCTGATATACACAAAATGATCATTGCCTTCCATAAATGTCAACTTTTTGAAGGCAAAAGAAAACTGCTACCCCTGCCTCTACATCCAATCACTGTTGAAGCCCCATTTCAACAGTGAGGACTTGACTTCATAGGAGAAATCCATCCACCATCTTCTACCCAGCATAGATGGATTCTCACTGCCACAGACTATTTCACTAAGTGGATAGAAGCCATACCTTGTAGGCAGGCCAATGATTATTTTATCATAAAATTTATGGAGACTAATATTCTCTCCAGATTTGGTTGTCCTACCAAGATCATCACTGATAATGCAGCAGCATTTGGATCAAAGAAGATGGTTGAGTTTTGTCACAGATATCAGATAACCTTGGGGCATTCCACAGCCTATTACCCACAAGGTAATGGACTTGCAGAATCCTCAAAAAAAAATTTAGTGAACATAATCAAGAAACTGTTGGAGGACAATAAAAAGTCTTGGCACACAAAGCTGGTCCATGCACTTTGGGCTGACAGATTGACTTTGAAGAAATCAATTGGTATGTCACCTTTCTAGCTTGTGTATGGTACAGATGCAATTTTTGCAAACAGCCTTGGTGTACCAGTAATGAAGTTGATTCAAGAGTTGCAAACTGAAGATAATGACATGATCAAAAAAATAAATCAGACCATCCATCTTCAGCAAACCAGAGAGGAAGTTTATAACAAAGCATTGCAAAAGCAAGATAGCATTAAAAATATTTTTGACAGAAGAAAAAAGGCCAGAAATTTCAAGATTGGGGACAAATTTTTAAAGTGGGACTCAAGGAGGGAAGACAAGGGCAAGCATGGAAAATTTGACAACTTATGGCTTGGCCCTTACTCTATTCATTCAGCTGCTGGTAACAATGCATTTTTCTTGCAGGAGTTGAATGGAACAGAATTGTTTGGGGGTCCTGTCAATGGAAGGATGATTAAACATTACTTCTCTTGATCCTGGCATATTCTAAAAGCCTTTTTAGTTTCTTTCCATTATAAATATTTCATCCACCGTTGCATGCAAAGTTATAAAAATCAAAAATACAAAAACAATGAAAAGAAAGAAAAGAGGGCAGATTGTGAAAACAATAAAGGTATAGCCCCGTACCAAAAAAGAGAAACAAATATGAAAGTGTGCAAGCTCAAATGCCACTCCTAAATAACACACTTCTAGTTAGTCAAACTATCTAATATTGACTAATTAACTTTTAAATTTACTGCAGATAGGATAGTGAATTTGATTTGCCAAATTGTTTAATGTTGGCTTATCAGTAGATAGATTAGGATAGAAATTAAAGGTTCAAACATGCTCAAAATCTGAACCTAAGTTTCAAAGAGAAAATGACTCAAATATGTTTCAAATATTGAGTCAAAAGATGTAAATCTGGTTCTAATTAGCTCAAAATCTGAACCAGAGAAAAAGAAATAACAACTCAAAAAAAGGTCAAAACAGAGCTATAAAAAATTAAAAAAATTAAAAATAAAAAGATGAAGGAAGTGCTTTGAATTTTCAAATCTCAAGCCTTCCATTTTGATTTAATTTTCTGAAAAATAATATCTATGTGCAGCTTGTTTTTATGCCATAGACCAGCATCAAGTTAGACTATTTAATCTTGACTTGTATTCTTTTAAATTTCTGTTGTAGAATTTCGAGAATAAAAATTTGTCAAACTGTTTAATCCTAACAGACTAGCAGATTAGGTAGAGAATCATATGTGCTCAACTGTTTAATCTGAGTCCATGAAGAAATAAGGAGTATAAATAGATTATTTTTCCCGATTTCAAAAGAATAAAATGTTGTAAAAGAGTTTGCCAATCCAAGTGCACTCTAATGAAGAAAAAATGCTAGATCAGTAGGATTGGGTAGGTAGAAAGTTTGTTTTGATGAAGATCCATTGTTTCTATGACTGCTAATGTGTTTTCAAAGCAAGATCATCCCAAGAAAGGAAGGGCAGCCCAATGGATGAGGCACAGGTCAGCCTCCCAGATAACATAATGGATGTCGCACAGGTCAGCTTCCCAGAGAATGCAAGTCTAAAATTCTTTATGCCTTCAAGAAGGCACCATCCCCAAGTGGAGCCACTGTTAGCCACCTATAAAATTTGTTATAGAAAAAGGTGGCTAAGACTTTTTTTGAGCCTTCAAGGAACAAATTTTATTGCTAAAAAGTGTTGGCTCTTGAAGACTCTTGAAGGTCTCATGCCTCTTTCCAAATCTTCATTGTTGTTCCCATTTTATACTCAGAAGTTCTGTTGATTTCATGAGAAAAAACTGCTGCAAAATCATCATTTTTCCCCTCCCTCCACTCAAAAATAACCTTCATTTTGCTCCCCTTTTTTTCCATAAAAATCCTCTATTTTTCATGATCCCTCTTCTTCCATTCATGAAAATCATTTTTACAAGGTTAAGGATTCACTCTTTAACCTTACCGAAACCCCCAAATCCATTGAAAACTCTAAAAATTTTCATTAAAAACAAGTTTTGTTTACTAAGGACTTAAGCCCCCTTTGGCTAAGTCTTAACCACTCCCCCCACATGCCCACACCCTGGAACCAAGCGCTAAACCCTGTTTGGAGCCTATAGCATCGAGAAAATCTAGGCACGCAATTCTTTTTCCATGTTCCAAAATTTTCCGATGCGATTAGCATTTATATGTAGAAACCCCGATTATATTATTTTTTATATAAACCATGGGCCCGCCTTCCGTGCTTAAAACCATGTAATATTTCTTCCCCGACGTTCTTTTTTCTTTGTAAAACCCAAAAACCCATTTATCCAAACTTTTGATCCAATGAGCTAAAGTCACATGTTAATATAAAATGGTTAGATCAAAAATACCCGACGCGCAATCGCATCAGAGAAAATCCAAATGGGTTGATTGAAAGACCACATCAAACCTCCGATTGCGATTGGCCCTTTTTATATAAAGCCTCGGGCCCATTGTATTCCATACATCCAGCGGCCCCGCAATTAGGTGCCAGTCACTTCATATATATATATATATATATATATTTTCCGCCCCGATCCACTAAAACCTTGGTTTTATTAAAAATTTGTGGGTTTTTCATAAAGTATAAGGGTTTCCGCCAGTGCAAAGTTGAAAAGATATTGACCGTTGATCTAAGGCTGATCAATGGCCCATGCTTAATCGCATTGGATTTTTCCATCGCATGCATTATATTTCTTTTCCCAATCAGCCATCCCTCCGATTTATTCTCCATCGTTGATCTGATCCTCAGATCAACGGTCAGCGCTTCATTGCATCACAAATTTACATCGGCGCCATTTGAATGTTGCCCCCGATTGCGATCCTTCGATTGGATCTGGACCATCCACATTTCCATATCGGACGGTCCCAGATCATTCCTTCACATTTCTCTTCCTTTTCTCTTGTTTGACCTCCTCTGAATAAATCTCCACCGTTGGATGATTGCCATCCAATGGCCATGCTCTTCCCTCTGCCTCTGAAGAAATTTTTCACCAATTACGCAGGATTTTATAATGTTTTTTGTATTTTGCAGGTGTTTAATGGTTTTTCCATTACAATAAAGAGAAAGGCCGAAGGCTAGGAATGACGATTCTCGCGCCCTCGATTCATAAAAGGAAACCGTTCGCGGGGCTCTACTCCATGTCTCGTCATTGCTTTATAAGGCAGTGATACCATGCGAGCCCTGCGTGGCCCTACACATCGACAAGACACTGTGATTTTAAATCATAATTAAAAGAGTATCAGTATTGAAGACAAGACGCAGAAGAACAGAAGATTGAAGACCGATTTGCGGGGATTACGGCTAAGATTGGTTATCAAAAGCCTAATCCCCCAAATTAAAACACAGTCAAAATAAAATCATAAGTGTTATCAGACAGAAAGGCCTGCACCACCACATTTGAGGCGAATTGATTCCTCCCAGCTACCATAAGTGCCACCTGTGCCTCAAAGCATTCAAACAGAGTCCGAAGTTATTGATCAAACAAATATATTCACCTCGGCGCAGCCACAAAGTTACTTCTGCAAGGAACTTAATGCAAAAAATATCTGCAGAGTTACTCCAACATAACACAGAGCCTCAAAAGTCAACAAAAGCTCCCACCGATCTTAATATTAAGTGTAAAACAATTAATACAGATAGAACATCTGTAAACTTCTCCATCGAGCCGCTCAAAGGCCGAGAAGTCATTAAACTGTATTAATTATCTTGGGAGATCTTTTATCGGATCTCACCTCCTCATTCTTCTATAAATACTTTTGTAGAAGATGAACGTGTTCTTTTTTTTGGAGCATCAATACAAGCTAATTTATGGGATCCTGGTCTATGTTGACGGTGATGTTTTTCTTATTGTAACTTGTCATTTTGTTCCTTTTTTCACTGTGTTCCATTTTATCTTATAAATAATAGCATGCATAGAGTTAGGAACTACTGTACATCAGTAACCTTCTCTGACTGAAAATATTTATCTGAATGTTTTCTTCTAAACTGTGTTATTTAGGAATGATTTAATTCATTTCAAGCATAGGAATGTTGGCGTTCCCTCGTCCTATTGTCTTAGCTTAATGTTATTCTTAAATTTTATTTTTATTATTAGTTAAGTAGAGATGAACTATGGAAGATATGGTATTCCCTGGTCCTAGTTTTATCCCCAAAGACTGTCTGAATGTCTCCCTTGGAATGTGTTAAAAGCTGGCTAATTTAGAAGTACTTACCAGATTTTAGGCCATTCTACGTTATCTTTGTGTTTTTCTTGAAAGTAACCAAGTAAAGCAGATCTAGGAGAGGATTTGTGGTGAGCTCAGCCCGCTAGTTTCTACTCCAACAGTTGCTTTCAAGTTTCCCTTTGTTTTAAAATGTTTTCTATTAAAAGTGTATCAAAGGCTGGCTAGTTTAAAAGTACTTACCAGATCCTAGTTTACTTTTATGTTTTTCTTGAGTCTATGTCAAAGGCTGGCTAGTTTAGAAGTACTTACCAGATCCTGGGCTGCTCTTTGTTCCTCATCTATTTAATAATCCTTCTTATTGTACCATTTCATTCCATAAATCAAACTTCAAAGAGATCCTTAGACATAGATGACTTGCCCCATGGACCACTCTTGCCTCTTGTTGTTCCAATTAAATCCTGTTAGCACCCTATAAATTTTTTGACAAGCAAAGTAAGGGGCTAAATTGTTTCTGAGCCTTCAATGAATGCATCTCCCCTAAAGACACATCATCCTTGAAGTCTCCTGTGCCTGTCCCTGTGAGGGAATCCCCTCTGCTGATTCCCATTATGAAGCCTCTCTGATTGCAAAAATTGTGCTCCTAAAGGCCTGCATTTTCCCCTTGTATCCCTGCAGAATACCCCTTTTTAACCCCTTATTCCCCTTCGTCAAAATTCCCCTCTAACCTTTCTAAATCATACCCATGCCCTTTTAAACCATTCCTACACCCTTTTTTTAGCCAAATTTCCCCTTCTCCCCTCTATCGTTACCCATTTTCGGCCACAAATTTCATTAAAAAGGGCCGAAAAACCCATACTCTGCACATTGTTGGTCTTAGCCCCCTACGGTCCCAGCCCCTTAACCTTTTTCCCCACGTGACCGAATGCCGAAACCGAGCGCTAGCCCAAAGAGCGCTTATCTCATTTGGTTATCGGGAGCAGTTTCCGCCGTTGACCTACACAGAATGGACGGCGATCGCGGCCCCCACAACCCCCACTGTTCACAGTCCACCTCTTCGATCGTGCCATCGCCGTTTGTTTAGCCATTGATCTGACGGTCCAGAATGCACCTGCCCCTGTGGTTCCCGCCCGTGCACTATTCCGAAAACCACTGGTTTATATTGCACCGCCTTCGGGCAGTAGGCGGTATTTGTTTTTTCGGAGCAATTCCATACATCATCTGATGCATGGCACCAGTACGGCTGGAAAACCGCCCTCCCTTCGCACATTAAAGTTCGTCCGTGGACGCATAGCGATATCGTTGTGCGTCGTCCGATCTGGGGCAGGCAATCCAACAGTTGTCGCTCCACGAAATTGCGCGCAGGTTAATCAGAGACATTCGTACCCCTGGCCCACTGTCCATCGCCCTCCGACGTGTTGTCCACCGTCGATCTCCTCCCGAGATCTGACGGTCCTGATTCATTCGCACGACCACCGTTGACCCCGTACTGCCACGTCATCCTTACACATGTTTCCATCGTATATTCGCCCGTCCCTTCATATGTATTCCATTCCAAGGTCAATTTTAAGGTTTTTCATTAGATTTGCCATCCGTGCCACCTTCCAACTATATTTCCCACTGTTTCCACCTCACTGCAAGTCCTCCATAGCATTTTTCGCCATTTCACCTGTCTGCATAGTCAGTCTTTCCATCCCAGTTGCATACACCACCTCCATATGCATTTTTCTTAACAGGTTTTCGTGTTTTGCAGGGTTACAGGTAGGTAGAAAATCACCATGACTCATATGCGCTATTGTAATGACACAGTGCACAGAAGAAGTTGAATTCAGAGCCTGAAGATGTCCGGAAAGGTGTTTGCAACATAAATTTCATCAAAGGACAGAGTTCAAACTCTGCAAACCCTCTCCGGTGACATTAAAGCTCATATTGCTTAAAAAATATGGTACGGGAGAAGCAGAGAGCTCGAGGCAAGAAATAGAAGATTTTTTGAGCTTTGTCAGGGATTTTAGGAAGTAAAGGTACCGGTTCGAAGACATGATGGATTGCATGAAAGGCCCAGCGCACAGAAAACAATGCTATCAGGTTTTCAAATTAGCAGAAGGTTTCTTCCTGAGCCAAGACACAGTACACTTTATTGTTTCATTCTACGTGGTGTCCAAGTGAAGCTTTCCCCCTACAGCAGTCCTAAGCTATCAGAAGCATTTGTTGCACAGTATGGCAGATCTTAGCGTCTTGATTCTACGTTTTTGTTCAATTCACCAGAAGTACTATAGAGTACTGCAGCCAAGTACATCAAAGACATACCAGAGTAAATGGGAGCCTAGAGAAGACCATTGTTTCACCCAAAGAGTGCCATGGATAAATGCAAAAAAATTATACAGAGTGGGCTTCGGCCTTCTTCCTCTTCTGAGTTTTTAATGCTGCATTTAGTTTTTCACCTACCTTCTCTACTCCACTGGAGCTATAAATTCATGAAGAAACTCATTGTAAAGGTTGTTGATCAGTTATCAGAGAATTGTAAGCTGTTTCTCTTGAGATAATCCTCTGTGTGATGCTGTAAGATAGGCTGAGGAAGATTTTTTCAGATTGAGTATTCAGCTATTGGCGATGTTGTACTTGACTAGTATTGCTATTTAATATGACAAGCACATTTCTTTGGATCCTGATCTAAAGTAGCAGTGATGTTTTCCTATCTCTGTGTTTTAATTCATTTCATTTCGTTTCTACTAGCTTGCATCAGAATATTGGCATAGGATTTACCCTTGTTAGGTACCCTATGTTTCTGCTCTCCTTACCTTTGAAATTTTCTACTGAATGTGTTATCTAAGAATTGATTTTAGTTGATTTAACCAGTCTATTTGATGTTATTGCCTACTCTCTGATGTATGAATTAAATGAATATGTTCTTAGATGTTCCTTGTTAGGATTTCGCTGGAAGATTTGGGAACACTGGGGATTAGAGTTAGCCCTGTCCACTAGGATCCTTGCGCGACCAGCCGGTCTTTAACTTGCGTTCTAATCTGTGTTGTTTCCTCCTCTCTTACCATTCCATACCACACTATCATCTTTAAGATCCAATGTTTTAGATGACTAGCCCAACTGAAAGCCTTCCTATTGGTTAGCAAGAAAATCCTTTCCTAACTCCATTTCCCAATGGTTTTGAATGCTCCATGGAATATTTCACATCTGCCTAAACCCTCTTTGCTCATTCTTGTCTCACATTGAACCTTCTTTCTTGATGACCAGCAACCAAACAAACAATCAAACAAAGAAACCCTAAGACTTATAACTAGCCTAACATTTTAACATTGAGCTTCAAATTCATATACCTTTGACATATCATAGAGAGATCCCTCTCTGGACCCAGGAGGGCTAGATCCTGAGGTCTGTAAGTGGTTTGATGTTGTCTCATCTTTTGGTCTTGCCAATTTGGCCAAAACATGGGAATCCCAACATAATGGCGACTCCGCTGGGGAATTCTGAGTATTACTCACCTTACTACGTCATAAGAACCTCAGAAACCTAAAATCTCTAGGTAGGCTGGCAGTAAAACACTCCTATTCACACATCAACCTCTATACCATTTGTTGTGTTTCTCCCATACTCTTGGACAGAGTTTGGAAAGGGCCAGGTAGCCTCTAGATCTCACACTCTTTCAGAGGTGACACATCTGGTAAAAGCCCTCCCATTCAATCTATGGTTATATTTTCCTATGTTGTGAAGATATCCTTGAAAAGGGACATCTCATAAGCACTGTGGTGGACAGTGTACCCTCTAGAAGCATCTTAAACCCTCCACCTGGTGACTCCATAATTCCTAAACAATTTAAAGACTCCACTGGTGATGAGTAGGCCTGCTGATTATCTTGGTTTCACACAAGACTCCACTGGGAGACCACCATCACACAACTGCAAACCCTGCATCCACGCCAACACCGTGCATCTCAAACAATCTCCTAATAAACTTCAATGTCCGGGCAATTATATACACTTATTCATTCACAGAAGCTTTATCATATATTCACATTTTTTAATGGTTTATGGAAACCATAATTCAAATCATTTGGTTCATGCAATCAACCCCAAACTTTCTCTATTGTTCTCATATGTAAAGTTTCTTCCTTTCATTAAAGTCTTTGAATTATGCAAAACCTCTCAATTTAAAATCTGAACTTATTAATGCATATCAACCAAACCTTTACGTGGAAGTTCCTCTTTCAAACATACACACCCAGATTTCACTCACTATTTGCCATTATCTATATGGCTTTTCATTTAACACTCAATTGTGCAAAGTTTTAATTTCAACCAAGCTTCAATACAATAGCCCTTTTGCAAAACCATATGAGTTCATTTCTTATTGATGCACATATGGTCAATAGGCAATATAACTTCCAACGCCCATAATCACAATGCAATTAACCATACAAATACGTACCTTCCCAATCAATCGACTGCCATGTGGTTTTCCTTAGCTATGGGCTGCGCCTTCATGACATTCAACAATACAGCAATAGATTGTCCTAATCTCAATGCTACATTCTGGTTGCACAATTCCGCCCTCAATTTCATGTGTGGAGATTTTAACTCAAAATCAACATCGTTTTATGCAATTTGATTTCTCCTTTCACTGTAACTTAGATCCCCTTCAATTTGAAACTGTGCATTAAATCAAAGCTCCTTCCTGAAAACTTTGGACTCTGCAAACTTTGTTCTCCTTTTGAAATTCCAGAGTCGCCGTTGCCAACATATAAAAATGCATCTCCATCACTTTTCAATGCCCATGTATGATCTGCGGCTTTTATTTAATTTGCAATACAATCCTTCTTACTCCATTCAACGCTGTCACAGGAGAAGACTTTGACCAATTCTCCACGCTATGTTTCTGCTTATTTAGGCTTTTAAATCGACTTTCACACCAACAATTTCAGAGCCGGCCTCTTATTATTCCAAGGGCTATGTCATCGATTTCAATTTACCACTTCCTGTCTCTACAATTTAGTGATTCAAACAGTCTTCAGCATTAACTTAAAACCTTCTGCGCCTCTTAACCAGGGATTCAGGACTATATCAAACAGAATTTTAAAACCCTCTATACAGAGAATGTAAATTCAGTTATGCGCTGAGGATTTTAAATCAATCACAAATCGATGGCATTCAATTTCATTATTCAGCAACGGAGGTTTAACTTATATATCGATCCAGTTTCAACGCTATATAAATTACAATTCCACCATAAATCGACTTCTCTTATTACAACGTTGTGCCAATGAGATTGCAGTTCCACATTAAATCGATTCACAGTTTATTCTATTCGTGATTGCGCTAACCGTGATTGCATTATTACTTCCAGTTCTGTGTTAGGATGCGTTTTCAATTCAACTCCCAATTACAGAAATTAAACACACAATTTCTGAATCAATCAATGCATTTCTAAAAACACAGTCTTCATATTAACAATCAAAAAATACTTACAAACTTTATCTTTGCCAGATATTCAACATTCATGGCCCTTCCAATTGCCCGGAGGCTTACGAGCTTTGGCTGTCAAAGCCTCACCTTCTCCTCTCTATTCTATTCTACCTTATTTTCCTTTGAGGCCTACTAATTTATACAAATTAAAAATGCACTAATTTGAGTTCAATCCCTTTAAAATCTCAACAAATCCCCAAATCTCTCAACATCCCTAAAAGATAGATTTTTATCCCTAAAACTTTGAAACTAATTCCAAATTAGGCTCCATCATTAATTCTAAATTATCTCAAGGCTAATTTCTCTCATGTTTCCAGTTGTTTGGAAAAATTTACAAATTATCACATATAATTAATTAAAAACATAATTAATCACTCAAAAACAATATTAGTATTTACATGAAATTAAAAACATCAAACCCCTAGGTTTAAAAAATACAAGGTATTTTTTTGAGCTAATGCTCCTGCATCAGACTCCCAAGGTAGAAAATGACCATGATCTCCAGATCATGCATTTAAGTCTTCGTCCGCCTGGATCCCACACTTTGTTCTGCAAGTCATCATCTATATCTGCTGTTGTATGTTGCTTTTCTCCAGGTCTCCATATCTTGTGCTGTGTTGCTCCACTTGCTGCACCTTCACAATCTGTCTCCATCTTCATTTTGTTGCTGCTGCTGCTTCTCCTCGTTCCTGCTGATGTATTCCTCTGAGACACTTTCAACATGATTTTTCTGATTAGTTCAATTTCTCGGTCCAGTAAATCTTTTGTCTGCTGAGCTAAGATGGCTTGCTCAGTTCTTACTCACTCTATTTGTACTGTCACTTGCTGAATTTTTGCTTGCTTCGTCTGTACTGCCACCCAATCATCCACGCCCTCTTGTCTTCTACAACGGAAAAATTCTTCTCTGCCTTCTCCTATCAGCAACTTACTGGGCTGGTACATTGTACACTCCTTTCTGCTGTCTTCACCTCTCTGCATCTGCAATTCCCAATTCTGAAATTGAGATTCTTTCTGTACTGAATTCTGATCATTCAACATCATTTCCAACAACATAACTTCTTCATTCCATGGATTTGAAATTTCCACAGAATTCTCGTCTTCTTTCTTCATTTGACTGTTCAACTGAGTCAAATGTTCTTCAACACCTGCAATAGCACCTGCATTCACAAAACACTTGTTAAAACAAAAATCATAAGGCCTCAGTGCCTTGTCCTCCCTTGCCAATACTTCAGTATGCTGTCCTGAATTTTCCATCTCAACCAGAGCATTAGTATGCTGATTCTCTCTGCCCAAAGAATTCTCAAGACTGTCAACCAGTCCTTCCTTCATACCATCTGTTTCCATGATATCTTTCTGCTCTCGTTCACTGTACTGAACTCTTCCATCTACAATCTCCCTGTCATACTCCGAATTCTTCAACAAATATTCCAACAATGCAATTTCTCTGTGGCATTGCTGAAGCATATTATCATCATGCATCATCCCTGCATTCACACACAAAATTTCAGTTTGAAAAACACAAAGTTTAACAGTCTCAACTGTTGGTTCATATACCAGCTTTTCAAGCTGAATCTCCTTTTCATTCACATGAACTTCCTCCTGTATTGTAACAGCTTCAAGTACAAACACATCACTACTTTCTTCTTCAGAGTACTTTTTTATACTTGTGACCGCTTCACAAGATTGCACATCATCCTCAACAAAACCTGTAATCACATCATAATTGTCAGCTACAAAAATACAAGAGTTCACATTATCCAGCTGATCTAGATCTACCCAGTAACTTAAGAAATCATCAATAATATCTTTTTCTGTTTCATCAATGGAAACCTCCACTTCCAACTCAGCTGCTCTGAGTTCTTCACATCTCAACTGTATACTCATCATCTGCTCTAGCTTCTTCAGATCTTCCGCTAACTGCATGTTTATCTGTCGATCTCTTTTCTGTTGTAGCCTCTGCCACTTCACTCTCTTCCTCATCAGCCAACCATATCTCTGGTCTTTCATATTTTCCTGTAAAAATTCCATCAATAACTCCAGATGAACCGCGATCTCAGCTTTATCTTTCTCATACTCCTCATCAGTCCACTGCTTCAATATGCCATTTGTCTTGGCATCTTTCTCCCTCATTCTACTGTGGCTTCTCTCTGAACCTCTGCTCTCTCCTTTATGACTTTCAGTAGTCATTTCCTTCGCCATGAGTTTCTCACTCATGAGTTGCATCAAGCCTCTGCAACAGTAAAATCTTCTGCTGCCACTTATCTCACCAATCCCTTCCTCCAGATTTGGTCTTTTGGTAATCACCGGTCCTCTGCTGGAACCCTTCGAGCATTTCTCCACTTCTCCTTCAGGCTTCTCTCATTTGCAACTCTCAAGAACACACTTGTCCTTTTCATTCAACCTCCGTTGAATCTTCAGGTTCTGCCACTCACTTAGAATCCCTTGCTGGACTCCTTCATCAACGCACTCCAGCTGTGATCTGCTTTTTCTGCTGAGAATTCTTCACTATGCCTGCAACCAAATCCTGCAAACATTTCTTCAAACCAGAGTTAAATATCATCTGCAAATTCACCTTAAATATTCTGCTGATCTTGCTTCACTTCTTCAACTGCACTTGCATCCCTGTGCTGCAATCTTCATTAGTTTCACAATCCGACATTAATTCATGCAATTAAATCAATTAAAAAAAAAAATTGAATCCTCACACAGAGCCATTCCAGCTCTAATACCAAAATGATGCAGGAAAACCCTGCAAACCCCAGAATCTTGCCAACACTGTGCATCTCAAACAACTTCCTAATAAAACTTCAATGTCTGACAATTACATACACTTATTCATTCACGGAAGCTTTATCATATATTCACACCTTTTAATGGTTTATGGAAACCATATTTCAAATCATTTGGATCATGCAATCAACCCCAAACTTTCTGTATTCTTCTCATATGTGAAGTTTCTTCCTTTCATTAAAGTCTTTGAATTATGCAAAACCTCTCAATTCAAAATTTGAACTTATTAATGCATATCAACCAAACCTTTATGTGGAAGTTCCTCTTTCAAACATACACACCCAGATTTCAATCACTCTTGGCCATTATCCTTATGGCTTTTCATTTAATACCCAATTGTGCAAAGTTTTAATTTCAACCAAGCTTCAATACAATAGCTCTTTTGCAAAACCGTATGAGTTCATTTCTTATTGATGCACATATGGTCAATAGGAAATATAACTTCCAACGCCCATAATCACAATGCAATTAACCACATAATGCAATTAACCATACAAATACGTACCTTCCCAATCGATCGACTGCCATGTGGTTTGCCTCAGCTATGGGCTGCGCCTTCATGACATTCAACAATACAACAATAGATTGTCCCAATCTCAATGCTACGTTCTGGTTGCACAATTCTGCCCTCAATTTCATGTGTGGAGATTTTAACTCAAAATCAACATCGTTTTATGCAAATCGATTTCTCCTTTTACTGTAACTTAGATCCCCTTCAATTTGAAACTGTGCATTAAATCAAAGCTCCTTCCTGAAAACTTTGGACTCTGCAAACTTTGTTCTCCTTTCAAAATTCTAGAGTCGCCGTTGCCAACATATAAAAACGCATCTCCATCACTTTTCAACGCCCATGTATGATCTGCGGCTTTTATTTAATTTGCAATACAATCCTTCTTACTCCATTCAACACTGTCACGGGAGAATACTTTGCCCAATTCTCCACGCTATGTTTCTGCTTATTTGGGCTTTTAAATCGACTTTCACACCAAAAATTTCAGAGCCGGCCTCTTATTATTCCAAGGGCTATGTCATCGATTTCAATTTACCGCTTCCTGTCTCTACAATTCAGTGATTCAAACAGTCTTCAACGTTAACTTAAAACCTTCCGCGCCTCTTAACCAGGGATTCAGGACTATATCAAACAGAATTTTAAAACCCTCTATAGAAAGAATGTAAATTCAGTTATGCGTTGAGGATTGTAAATCAATCACAAATCGATGGCATTCAATTTCATTATTCAGCAACGGAGGTTTAACTTATATATCGATCCAGTTTCAACGCTATATAAATTACAATTCCACCATAAATTGACTTCTCTTATTACAACGCTGTGCCAATGAGATTGCAGTTCCACATTAAATCGATTCACAGTTTATTCTATTCATGATTGCGCTAACCGTGATTGCATTATTACTTCCAGTTCTGTGTTAGGATGCGTTTTCAATTCAACTCCCAATTACAGAAATTAAACACACAATTTCTGAATCAATCAATGCAGTTCTAAAAACACAGTCTTCATATTAACAATCAAAAAATACTTACAAACTTTATCTTTGCCAGATATTCAACATTCATGGCCCTTCCAATTGCCTGGAGGCTTACGAGCTTTGGCTGTCCAAGCCTCACCTTCTCCTCTCTATTCTATTCTACCTTATTTTCCTTTTAGGCCTACTAATTTATGCAAATTAAAAATGCACTAATTTGAGTTCAATCCCTTTAAAATCTCAACAAATCCCCAAATCTCTCAACACCCCTAAAGTCTAGATCTTTATCCCTAAAACCTTGCAACTAAATCTATCTTAGGCTGCCTAATTATCTCCTAAATATCTCTCATCTAATTTCTCTCATGTTTTCCAATTGTTTGGAAACATTTACAAATTCTCACAAATTATTAATTAAAAATACAATTAATCACTCAAAACTAATATTAATATTTACATGAATTTAATAAATTCTCAAAAACATGAGACCCCTAGGTTTTTAAAAATACAAAGTATTTTCCTGAGTTTATGCTCCTGCATCACCAGCCTCCAAAACAACATCAACCATAATAGAATGAACAAGTAGGGTTAAGCTGCTTGGTTAGAAAACAACATTCTGGCTTCAAGAACCATTCACACAAGAGCTTATCCTAACCCAAACCCACCCGAAATAGTTGACAACCCTGAGAGCATCCTCAAGAGATCTCCTACACCTAAACAATCAACTATTTCTAGTCACATCCATAGAGCTAACTCTCGGTACCTCAAAAAAATTTACAAATTTCATCGCACCCACTTTTGACCTAGACACTCATACTCTTACCAAGAGCTAGGTCATTTAGTGTCCTAGACCAAACAGACCTTTGCTTGCTCCACCACCCAAAGTGGCTTCCACCTTGGGGAATAGATAGACCCTCCAAGCACCTCCCCGACATACTTCATCCAAAACTTGGGCTCAAACACCCCAGATCCGCTCACCGCCCCTCCGTTGTCACAATATCCTTGTCATGATTGCATATGAGTCGCCCAATCTAATTCTTTACCTCATCAAAACACCATCATGGCGACTACATGCACCTCTGGTTTTACCTCAGCCTCTAGTACCCTTACCCAATGATTATCAATCAAAGATCCCACACTTCATTGCAAAAGAGTCTACCACAGCACAATACCATGTAGATAGGATGGAAGATTATTTTGACTACATGGAGATAGATGATGATACAATCAAAATGAGAATCTTTGCCCAGACCTTAGGGGGTGATGTGAAGAAATGGTTTTAAGGCCTACCTCCGGGTAGCATTAACGATCTTCCATCTTTGTATCAGACTTTCATAAAAAAATGGGAGGTTAAGGCCAACCCTTGCCAAATCCTAGCAGAATATATGAGCCTTAAAAGAAACATAGGAGAGAGTGTCCATGATTACACAACGAGATTTAATAGCATTTACAACGCTCTTCCCCCACACATGAAACCTCCCCAAGGTATGGCTCTAGCAAAATACCCCAAAGGCTTTGATGCTAACATGGCCTACCAGCTTAGGGAGAGAGACTACAACACATTGGAAGACATGCAAAAAGGGGCAGTGAGTGTAGAGGCTAATCTGATTGAAAAAAGAGCAAGATTGAGAGCTGAGAAAAGGGTAACATATAGGGATGACAATGTAGCTTCCAAATTTGATCCAAATTATGACCGTTTATCTAAAAATGTGGAAAGGCTACAAAAAATGATGGAAAAAATGGTTGTCTCAGTCAGTAACCAAAACAGAAATAAAAAACATAACCATAACCAAAACCTTAGAAGAAACAATGCCACCCCCAACAGGCAAAGAGAATCAAATCAGCAAGTTATTCCCCCATTCCAAGAGAAATTTTTAGATAAAGATGAGGGAATCATAGAAGAGTCTGAGGGGAACACAATAAACATGTTCGAAATAGAAAATTCAATCCATAACTGTTACTCAGAAGAAGATCAACCCTCACCCTCATATTGGGTCGAGGAATGGTTAGAAACTGAGGATTACAGGTTAGGATTTGAAAATTCCATGATGCAGGTCAGAGAACAATATGAACTTAGAAGCAAAAAGAGCCAAGAAACTGCCAAAACAAAAGCTTCTGAGGTCGCCATCAAGAAAGGACCTGATAAAACTTCTAAAGTGACTGCGGAAAGTAACAAATCAGCAGCTGAGAGTTCTGGAAAGAGAAAATAAAAATACAACCAAAACACTGATACACAAGGTAAACTAGCTAGCAGCACTAGCACTGCAGTTAGTGCTCCTAATAAAAATGTCACAAACACTGTACATAACGAGAATCAGCACGTTGATTCAGCCACCAAGGCAGTGGCTAACAAAACAGAGTTGAACATTCCAAAGAGTTAGTCCACTTTCAATTTGGAGAGTGAGATTGCAAAAATTAAAATCTCTATCCCACTCTCTGAGCTGGCCACTCAGGATGTATATAAAGGCCAAATTTTGAAAGAATTAAATCTAGGTGAGAACAGTCACACTGTAAATCTGAGCGATGATCAACCTGCCCTTCTGTTTGTTCCAAAGATAGAAGGAAAGTTTCAGGAAGGGGTAGTGCCACCTTTCTATATCAGTCTCAATATCCATGATAAGATTCTCCATAATGCAATGCATGATTCTGGGGAATCACACAACCTGATGCCTAAATTAGTGATGTAAATATTAGGCCTAGAGATAACCCGCCCCTACAAAGACCTATATTCATTTGACTCTAGCAGAGTAAAGTGTCTTGGCCTAATTAAAGATTTATGTGTGAGCCTTGCCCAGATTCCAGCAAAGTGTATGGTCATGGATGTCATTGTGGCAGATGTGCCACCCAAGTATGGCATGTTATTGTCAAGATCATGGGAAGCCAAGCTGCAAGGCACAATGCAGATGGATGGGGCCTATGCCACAATCCCAATCTTTGGCCAACTTAGAAGAATGTACAGAGAGTCACAAATGAAATTCCTGGTCAGTAGCCCCGAGAAGCCTGAAAACTCACCTTTATGCTCTGTACATACAGACCTTAACTCCATCCTCTGTAGTGATGAATCCTCAGAAGGGTCAAAGTCCCAAAATAGAGATACCAACAAGGAAACAGTTCCCATGGACTTTAACATAATGGCTACTCTAGACTTGGAGGAGGAAGACGTAGAAAAATTTGAAAAGTGCACTGTAACAAAATCTAAAAGTGAACCAGAAACAGAATGCAATCATCCAACTAGTCACCCCTCTAATTTCCACACACATGACGAAAAAAAAAACAACCCATAGCCTAGTGCAGCTCCTATAATGCAACATAATGGTGAACCCAGCTGGAGGGAAGGAAGTGATAATAAAACGAGAAATGAACCCTTGTGGGAGATGAATTTCGATGGGTCATGTACCAAGAGAACTACTGGAGCAGGGGTGTGGATAAATAACACAGAGAGTGACTACGCAGAGAGGCATGCATGCAACCTGAACTTCAAATGTACAAACAATATTGCAGAGTATGAGGCTCTTATCCTAGGTTTAAACCTATTGAGGAAATTAGGAGCCCGTAAGATAACTGTGCGTGGATACTCTGAGCTAATTGTTAAACAGGTGAATGGTGAATACACAGCGAAACATCCTAGATTGAGAGCTTACAGGAATGACACTATGGATTTAATGAAAAAATTTGTTGAATATGAATTAGTGTTTGTTCCTAGGAGTCAAAATTTCATTGCAAACGGATTAGCTTGCTTAGCTAGTTCATACCCTAGGACTCCAAGCGACCAACAGATCATCATTCAGACCAAATGCAGACCTGCAGTGCTAGACAATGAAAAATATTGGCAGGTTTTTGAAGGAGATAAACAGATTGAGGATTTCCTGGTGGGCAGAAACGAGTTTGAATTTTCTGATTCATACTCCAAATCTGATAGTAGCTGCCAAAGTGAAGAGTCCTCAGATGAGGAAGACACACCCTATAACATAGAAATAAACACTTTAAATGAACAGATTGGAAATCCAAACGAATAATGTGAAAACACAGATAGTGAAGAAGTAGTGCTACAGGCCAAAGATCAGAACATACCTCGAGGTCTAGCGCCTTTAGAAGACCTTTTTGACTTCGATGATGTAGCAAAAAATCCCACTATAGAGCATGCAGAATCTGATGTCGAGGAATGCAACATAGGCACTGAAGATAAACCCAAGATGATAAAATTGGCTAAGTCCCTTCCTGCAAACATGAAAAGGAAATACATTGACCTATTCAAGGAATTCATTGATGTGTTTTCTTGGAGTTATGAGGACTTAAGGGCCTATGACACAAACATCATACAGCATAAGATACCCTTGAAAGAAAATCAGAAGCCCTTCAGACAAAAACTTCGCAGAATAAACCCAAAACAATTGCCTACAGTTGAAAAATATATTAAGAAGATGTACGAGGCAGGTATAGTTGTTCTTGTAAGGTTCTCTGATTGGGTATCAAACCTAGTGGTTGTGAGAAAGAAAACAGGTGAGATCAGATTGTGCATAGATTTCATAAATCTTAATAGAGCCTCACTCAAAGACAATTACCCTTTGCCAAAAATGGAACATATTCTTCAGAGGGTAGTAGGCTCTAAAAGGATCTCCCTGCTAGATGGTTTCTCAGGTTACAACCAAGTCTTAGTAATCCCAGAAGATCAACTCAAGACAGCCTTTACCACCCCATGGGGTACCTTTATGTATGTGAAGATGCCCTTTGGACTGATGAACGTTGGTGCAACCTTCCAAAGAGCAATGGAAATAGCTTTTTCAGACGAAATAGGACACTTCGTTTTCATCTATCTGGATGACATAACAGTCTACTCCAAGACCGAAGAAGAACACCTAAAACATTTGAGGAAAGTGTTTGAAAAATGTAGAAGGTTTGGTCTGTCACTGAATCCTAAAAAGATTGTATTTGGGCTGCAAGAAGGAAAAATTCTTGGCCATATCATATCTAAGAAATGGATTAGGATAGACCCACAAAGAGTTGAGGGAATACTACAAATCACACACCCGAGAAACATCAAGGAGTTATAGTCCTTTATTGGGAAAATCAACTACCTCGGGAGGTTCATTCCCAACTTAGCTGAGCACCTTAGAAATATGACTAACATGCTGAAGAAAGGTGTAGGAGTTAAGTGGACTGTTGAAGCTAAGAAGTCTTTTGAATTAGTTAAACTTGCATTGACCCAGGCTCCTGTCCTAATCAGCCCATATTTCTCAAAAGATTTCCTGATTTTTTCATTTGCCTCCAAGCATACAATAGCTGCAGTTCTACTGCAGAAGAATCTAGAGGGAATGGAACAACCCATTTCTTTCTTCAGCAAAGCGCTCAGGGATGCACCCTTGAAATAAAACATAATGGAAAAACAGGCCTACACTCTAATTAAGGCCTTGAATGAATTTAAGGTGTACATACTGCATTCCCACGCCATAGCCTATGTGCCAAATATAGTGGTTAAAGACATATTGTCCCAAGACCCAGATGGGAAAAGGGGCAAATGGATTGCTGTTATTTTGGAATAAAACCTTGAGATAAAACCCACCAAACTGATCAAAGGTCAGGGCTTAGCACAACTGATGGTTTAATCAAATCTACAAGCCCTAGACATTAACATGGTAGATACCCTGGATGAGCAGCAAGGATTTCCTGATCCCACTATTGAGGAAAAGTTTCAGAGCTCTCCCTGGTATTCTGACATTCTGTATGTGCTTACACACCTCAATGCCCCTCCTGAACTATCGAAGACCAAGGCCAAATTCTTAAAACTAAAAGCCAGAAGCTACTACATATTGGATAACTACTTATACTGGAAGAATCCAAACGGCCTATTGCTTAAATGTTTTCCTGAAAATGAGGCAAAGAGGATTAAACAAGAATTCCATGCAGGAGAGTGTGGAGGCCACCTCAGCTAGAAGGCTACTGCAAACAAAATACTCAGGGTTGGCTTCTATTGGCCTACACTCTTCAATGATATCCATAAGATGGTAATTTCCTGCCACAAATGCCAGATTTTTGAAGGCAAAAAGAAACTCCTCCCCTTACCTCTGCAGCCCATCACTGTAGAAGGTCCCTTTCTACAATGGGGCCTAGATTTCATAGGAGAAATTCACCTTGCTTCTTCTGCACAACAAAAATGGATCCTAACAGCCATAGACTACTTCACTAAATGGATAGAGGCCATACCTACTAGGAATGCCACAGATTCAGTCATCACTAGGTTCCTAGAAGGTCATATCCTCTCTCGGTTTGGATGCCCAAGGAAAATAATCACTGATAACGATGCTGCTTTCAGATCCAAGAAAATGGTTGATTTTTGTCACAGGTATCAAATAGCACTCGGTCATTCAACTGCCTATTACCCTCAAGGTAATGGATTAGCTGAATCATCAAACAAGAGCCTGGTGATCATCATCAAAAAGCTACTGGAAGAGAACAAAAGGTCATGGCATAACAAGTTAGTACATGCTTTGTGGGCTGATAGGCTTACAAAAAAAAAATCCATTGGCATGTCACCATATCATCTTTTCTATGGAATAGAAGCAGTGTTTCCTACCAGCCTTGGGATACCAGTGATTAAGCTTGTTCAAGAGATACAAACAGAAGAAGACAACATGGTGAGGAGAATAAACTAGAAAATTCATCTCCAACAAACAAGGGAAGAGGTCTATAACAGAGCTATCAAGGTTCAGTAAAATATCAAGAAGTTATTTGACAAGAGAACCAAAGCTGTTGATTTTAAAATTGGAGATAAAGTTCTGAAGTGGGACTCAAGGAGAGAGGACAAAGGAAAGCATGGAAAGTTTGACAGTTTGTGGCAAGGTCCATACATCATCCAGGCCACTGTGGGTCCAAATGCCCTTTTTATACAGGAATTAGATGGTACAGAGATGTTTGGGGGTCCTGTCAATGGCAGGATGCTCAAACACTACTTCTGTTGATTTCCAATTTCCAATTTCCATTTCCATTGTACATACCATTGCTGTGTTTATTTCAAGAAAAGATAAAATGCTTCAAAAAATAGAGAGAAAGGAGAGGTTCAGACATGCTCAAAACATGAACCTCTAAGGTACAAAATATTGGCTCTAATATAATCAAAACCTGAGCCAAGGATAGTGAAGATAGCTGGTCCAAACATGCCCAAAACCTGGACCAGCAGAGAAGAAATAAGAATCAGCTCTAACAAGCCCAAAACCAGAGCTGAAATGAAGAAAGAAAGTGACTCTAACAAGCTCAAAACTTGAGTCACTAAGAAATAAGGATGCTTCAAACTTCAAATTTCAAGCCTTCAAAGTTTTGTTTTCAGTTTTCTGCAAGTTTCTGTCCATGTGCAACTGTCTTTATGCCTTGGACCCACAGCAAACTAGACTGTCTAATCCTAGTTTGACTGTTTTTAAATTTATGTTGTAGAATGTAGAGAAGAAATCTGTTGGACAATTTAATCCCAGCAGATATTAGATTAGGTAGAGAAACATATGAAGAACAACAGTATAAACTGGTCTCATGGAGTGATAATGGTAGATTTAGAATAGGTTTGTTTTCTGTTTATAAAAATAAATGATGTAAAGGGTCTGCTAGTCCAAATGCACCCTAGAAGAAGAAAAAATGCTAGGATTGTAGGATGGGTAGGTAGATTGATTGGGAAAGTTTTTTTTTTCTAAATTGATGTCTTCATAATCATGGTAGCTGAAAATCAAAGAAGAAGGTGGCTCAAGCAGCAGGCATCTGGCCTACTCCAAAGATCATTTCTGAATTCTTGAATCCTTCAAGAAGAAGCCATCCCCATGTGGAGCCACTATTAGCCCCATATAAATTTTTTTACAAGAAAATTAAGGGGCTAAATTTTTTCTGAGCCTCAATGAATGCATCTCCCCTGAAGACACATCATCCTTGAAGTATCCTGTGCCTGTCCCTGTGAGGAAATCCCCTCTGCTGATTCCCATTATGAAGCCTCTCTGATTGCGAAAATTGTGCTCCTAAAGGCCTGCATTTTCCCCTTGTATCCCTGTAGAATACCCCTTTTTAACCCTTTATTCCCCTTCATCAAAATTACCCTCTAACCTTTCTAAATCATACCCATGCCCTTTTAAACCATTCCTACACCCTTTTTTTAGCCAAATTTCCCCTTCTCCCCTCTATCGTTACCCATTTTCGGCCACAAATTTCATTAAAAAGGGCCGAAAAACCCATACTCTACACATTGTGGTCTTAGCCCCCTACGGCCCCAGCCCCTTAACCTTTTTCCCCACGTGACCGAACGTCGAAACTGAGCGCTAGCCCAAAGAGTGCTTATCTCATTTGGTTATCAGGAGCAGTTTCCACCGTTGACCTACACAGATTGGACGGCGATCGCTGCCCCCGCAACCCCCACTGGTCACAGTCCACCTCTCCGATCGCACCATCACCATCCTTTTAGCCATTGATCTGACGGTCTAGAATTCACCTGCCCCTGTGGTTCCCGCCCGCGCACTATTCCGAAAACCACCGGTTTCTATCGGACTGCCTTCGCGCAGTAGGCGGTATTTGTTTTTTCGGAGTGATTCCATACATCATCCGACGCGTGGCACCGGTATGGCTGGAAAACCACCCTCCCATCGTGCATTAAAGTTCATCCGTGGACACATAGCAATATCGTTGTGCGTTGTTCGATCTGGGGCAGGCAATCCAACGATTGTCGCTCCACAAAATTGTGTGCAGGTTAATCAGAGACATCCGTACCCCTGGCCCACTATCCATCGCCCTCCGACGTGTTGTCCACCGTCGATCTCCTCCCGAGATCGGACGATCCTGATTCATTTGCACGACCGCTGTTGACCCTGTACTACCACGTCATCCTTCCACATGTTTCCATCGTATATCCACCCGTCCCTTCATATGTATTCCATTCCAAGGTCGATTTTAAGGTTTTTCATTAGATTTGCCATCCGCGCCACCTTCCAACTGTATTTCCCACTATTTCCAGCTCACTGCAAGTCCTCCACAGCATTTTTCACCATTTCACCTGTCTGCATAGTCAATCTTGCCATCCCAGTTGCATCCACCACCTCCATACGCATTTTTCTTAACAAGTTTTCATGTTTTACAGGGTTACAGGCAGGCAGAAAATCACCATGACTCATATGCGCTGTTGTAATGACACAGTGCACAGAAGAAGTTGAATTCAGAGCTTGAAGATGTCCAAAAAGGTGTTTGCAACATAAATTTCATCAAAGGACAAAGTTCAAACTCTGCAAACCCTCTCCGGTGCCATTAAATCTCAGATTTCTTAAACAAAGATGGTATGGGAGCAGCAGAGAGCTCGAGGCAAGAAATAGAAGATTTTTTGAGCTTTTTCAGGGATTTTAGGAAGTAAAGGTACCGGTTCGAAGACATCATGGATTGCATGAAAGGCCCAGCACGCAGAAAACAATGCTATCAGGTTTTCAAATCAGCAGAAGGTTTCTTCCTGAGCCAGGACACGGTACACTTTATTTTTTCAGTCTACGTGGTGTCCAAGTGAAGCTTTCCCCCTACAGCAGTCCTAGGCTATTAGAAGCATTTGTTGCACAGTATGACAAATCTTAGCATCTTGATTCTACGTTTTTGTTCAATTCACCAGAAGTACTACAAAGTACTGCAGCCAAGTACATCAGATACATACCAGAGTAAATGGGAGCCTGGAGAAGACCACTCTTTCACCCAAAGAGTGCCATAGATAAATGCACAGAATTTATATAGAGTGGGCTTCGGCCTTCTCCCTCTTCTAATTTTTTAATGCTGCATTTAGTTTTTCACCTACCTTCTCTGCTCCACTGGAGCTATAAATTCATAAAGAAACTCATTGTAAAGGTTTTTGATCAGTTATCAGAGAATTGCAAGTTGTTTCTCTTGAGATAAGTCTCTGTGTAAAGTTGTAAGATAGGCTGAGGAAGATGTTTTCAGACTGAGTATTCAGCTATTGGCAATGTTGTACTTGATTGGTATTGCTATTAATATGACAAGCACATTTCTTTGGATCCTGATCTAAAGCAACGGTGATGTTTTTCTATCTCTGTGTTTTAATTCATTTCATTTTGTTTCCACTGGCTTGCATTAGAATATTGGCATAGGATTTACCCTTGTTAGGTACCCTATGTTTCTGCTCTCCTTGCCTTTGATGTTTTCTTCTGAATGTGTTATCTAAGAATTGATTTTAGTTAATTTAACCAGTGTAATGGATGTTATTGCCTGCTCTCTGATGTATTAATTAAATGAATCTGCTCTCAGATGTTCTTGTTAGGATTTAGCTGGAAGATTTGGGAACACTGGGGATTAGAGTTAGCCTTGTCCACTAGGATCCTTGTGCGACCAGCTAGTCTTTGAATTTGTGTTCTAAACCCTGTACTGTTCCTCCTCTCTTACCATTCCATACCACACTATCATCTTTAAGATCCAATGTTTTAGATGACTAGCCCAATTGAAAGCCTGCCTATTGATTAGCAAGCAAATCATTTCCTGACTCCATTGCCCAATGGTCTTGAATGCTCCCTGGAATACTTCACCTCTACCTTATTCCTCTTTGCTCATCATTGTCTTACATTGAACCCTTATTTCCTGATAACCAGCAACCAAACAAACAATCAAACAAACAAACTCTCTGCCTATAACTAGCCTAACATCTTAACACTAAGCTTCAAAGTCATATACCTTTGACACATCATAGAGAGATCCCTCTCTGGACCCAAGAGGGCTAGATCCTGAGGTTTGAAAGTGGTTTGATGTTGTTTCATCTTTTGGTCTTGCCAATCTGGCCAAAACATGGGAACCCCAACAAATCCTATTATGACTCCATAGCCCAATGGACTAAAACCTGCAATTATCTATCTTTTTGGTCGAAGCTTACTCTCATTTCTTTTAACTTCTCACCTTTGAAACTTTTTGCACTTAGAACTTTCCCCTCAAATAAAATTCATTCTCAACCATCCAAAAACAAAACAAACTCTTGGCCTTCATAACTATCCTAACATCATTACCCAAAACTTCAAAGACAAATCCATCTTTGCACTTATTGGAGAGATCCCTCTCCGAATTCAGGAGGGCTAGATCCTAGAATCCCAAAGTCGTTGAAACGATGTTTTTTCTATGATTGGATTTTTCCAATCTTGCTGATTACAGATTACTAACAGAACGTAAATGATTCCATTAACTACCTTATATTTTTTATCCATTTCTTGCCCATCAAGAACCTTACATGTGAATAGGCCCTTAGAATATTCCATCAAGAGTTGGGACTCCCAATAAGGGTCTAGGCTTCCAAACATTGACAGCGCTGTAGAAGTATGAGATGATACATTTGTCATATGATGGCTCTCATCCTTGACATGCTTGATGTCAAAGTCACATGTTGGAGTATTCCAAACCTTCTTTTGTTGCCCCTCTTGCAGCTGATCTTGCTCAAGACAAGATTGAAGTTTAGGAGATTCACCCTTCCTTTGAAAGGTTCTCTTTCTCAAAAACTTCCACCTTTTTGCTCCTGCATACAAAAATGAAATTATATTTTTGTTATGTTCAGAAATATTCATTATATATTGGAGTATCCTTTACTGCCCCAAAGCTATGGAGTAGCCTTTTTATACTATGTTCATATCAGCACAAATTTCTGAATCTATTCCCTCCAACACAAATAGATGAATGGAAGAAAGCAAGGTCAATTTCAAAAAATTTCCTAGCCTCCCATCAATGGTTTTCAGTGCTATAGTGGCTCCTTCCAAGGTTACCTCTTTAAACAAATATGTTGCTGTTGCATATAGTTTAGAGAACACTTTAGTTTCCCTCCAATCAGGAGGTCTTCCTGTTGAAATGCCTCCTTGCAAAGAGGCATCAAGGCATAGAGTAGGGTGTGAATGTAGGTGGACAGATTTGTCCCTACCTTTGTTGCATAGATTCTCTTGGCTTCTTTGTTCTTTCAAGCTTTGAAATAGAGAAGGGCACATGCTCTTCATCTTTTGATTCCATTCCTCCTCTTTTCCTTCTCCTATCTTCAAGATCTCATCATTTTGCAATGAAGGTATTGTTGCTCATGTGTTCTGCCAAGAGATCTATGTGTGAGATCTTTTGGAACTCCTTGCAATAGTGCAAGAGTTCTTTTCCTTGGAGCAATTGCTCCCTCCTCTTCTTCATGAGGTGCTTGAGATGCCCTTGTCATGACTGCGTTATCTTCTCTTGCCTCCCCTTTCTCTTCTCCACTAATTGAAGTTGCCTTTCCTTCAACAAGAGACCTTAGATCTTGGTCTTCTTTTGAAGAAGGAATCTTCATGTCTCCCTTTTGAGAAGAAAGCCCTTCATCTAAAGGAGATATTTCCTTTGGAAAATTTTCAAACAAGCTCACCTCTCCTTCATTGGTTTTTAGAAATGGAGTTGGATAGATATACCCTCCCAACTCATGCAAAATTTTTGTTTGATGTGGTTTGATAGTTACAATAGAAGATGCTTCACATGAAATATCATCAAACCTCTCTACTAATATTTTAATGAACTTTGCATAAGTATATGTATTTGAATTATTTAAGGAAAACGATTCAAACAACCACCAAGCATAGGCCTTACCCTCAAAATGCAACGCTGCTACTTTGATGGCCTCAAATTCTGAAACTTGATGTTGCTGCACAAATGTGTCTAGCTCCTTCACCCAAGCCCTAGCTGGACATAGAGGTGATCCATCAAAAGTGGATAGAAATAATCTACCATCACCCTGCTTCTTTCTCCTTGTTCTCTTTTCCTCCTTCATTTGGCAAAACCCTTGGAAGTTCAAGTGATATTTGAAATCCTCGGATTGATCTTCATATTCCAGCAAATAATCACCAAGAGTATCTCTCTTTGGCACATCTCCTTTCTTCCTCTTCATGAAGAATTTGCTGATAGAATGTGGTAGATCTGATGATATGGCTGAGTGCTCATATCCAAAATATGAGGACTTAGAATCTTCCTCTTGTATATATTTTGTTGAGGGATCTTCATGTGTTTCCCTCCTCATTTCTTTGATGCCCTTGTTTTTGCCCTGCAGATTTGTCAAGAGAAGTTTTGAGAACCTCCTTTCTATAGAAATTTTTCTATGATTTCTTCTACAAATCTCCTCCTCCCTATGAGAAGACTCCATAATGCTTGAGCTCACAGGCTGAGCCAAGATTGTTGCTCTGATAACACTGTAGTATTCCAAATCTAGAATTTTCTACAACAATAAGAATACCTTAAGGTATTCCAAAGTTGGAGAGTAGAAATTTATCATCTCATATAATGTATTTAAACACATGTATTTCATAGAACAATCACATAAATAAACTATGCATTTATACAATTCACAAAGTGGGGGAAAACAACATATTTGGCCCCAAAAATGTTATTTTCTGAATATTGAGCTATAAAAATGAAAAATAACGGTTATGTCCCTTATATTACCCAATATAGGACATTCATGCAAAATATTTTCAGAAACAAATGCCTTTAGCCTAGTTAAACAGGCCTCCCATGCTCAAGACAGCTAAAAATTGCCAAAACCCTAAGACTACAAAATGTCGGAGTAGCTGCACAAGTGACTGCACAGTATAAATAGAGGTTAACTCAAAAAATAGAGAAATATATCTAATAATATTATTATAATTCTCAATGGTGTACAAAAACAGAGATCTAATCTCTTTCGCACAGGTCCAAGAAGACCTAGCAAGGGTTTCTTGACAAGAAAGATGTACAAGAGAAAGTTGCTGCAAATATATGGCTGAATAATGTTGTATGGATGAAGCTCTAAAATATATGGCTGAAAATGCAAAGAAATTGTTGTATATTATCCCTATATATTTCCCAAATAAAGGTTGATCCTCCTCTTGGGAAACTAGCTCCTCAAGTTGGGGTTTTAACCCCATTCCACTGCACACCTTAAGAAATAACACAGTTTTCTTAAGGGACTGCATTTCTGCTGAAGTTAGGTGCTTGGGCCAACACTTTTTAGTGGAAAATTAAGATCAGAAACCTCCTCTTAGATTTCTCAGGCAAGATCTCCAAGAAAGAGTAGGGAATCCCCGCTTGGGCAAACCCTTGCACTAAGGAGTGCAGCAAGTTAGCTAAATAGCTAAGTATGCAGGAAGTTTAAGTAGACCTCATGAAAATATAATCTCCAATGTGTCCATATGCTTTCAATCTCCTTCATTATATAATTGATGAGCTTCCTCACCAAGGGTCCCAGCCACTATGAGGTTGCTTCCATGCAAAGGCTCCTCCATAAAAACTGCACTGTCCAACAAGATGGTGCAATGTATCTAGACAGCTTTGTTGACTTGGTCAACCTTGAATGATTCTTCATGCCCCGTCCCTTTTCACACTCAAGGTGCCTTAATTTTATCTAGCTTGATTGATCTCTATTCACATTGAGCTAGCTTTATGTAGGATCCACTTATTTGAGAATAAATCATGTCGACTTGGTCAAACTTGACCTTGCCCACATAATTTAGACCTTGTTCACACATGTGGATGCTTGAACTGGTTATTACATGATCCCTTTTCACACTAGGAGGGATTTTTATTCATACTTGAGAAAATTATGAGCCTCCTTGCCCATTTATTCATCAATCTAAGTTTCAAGAGGAAAATTAATATTCCCATTAGCTGAAGCTAATTTAGGAATATTACAACTGCATAGGTTAACATGATCTCTAGGTTTTCTGATCCATGGGTCATCCCTTCGCTCGATCAGGTTGATTCGTTTGGTGTTTTAGTTCCCCGTAATTTGCTAGATTGATTGAGATACAAAGGTACAGGGTAACATAAAACCAAGCTTTGGAATCCTAGGACATAGTCTTCCTGGATTCAGAGAGGGATCTCTCAAGTAGGTGCAAAGATATGAGCTTATCTTCTGATTAGGTTTGATTTTAGGCTAGATGTTAAGTGAAGGGTATTTTGATTGTTTTTGGTTGGGTATGATGCTCAGATGGATTTAGATAGAAAACAAGAAAGATTGTTAAGTCATTGGGCAATGGAGACAAACAAGGTCATGAATGAGTTCATCAATGGTGTCAAAAGCATTTGCAAGGCAATTTAACTTGGTTGGTGGATCTTTAAGGTTGTGAAGGATCATGAGATGGACATTAAACTTGAGAACAACAAGCTAATAAAGGGCAGAAACACAATCCTTTATATACTTGTAAACTGATGGAGTTAGAATATTTATAAGCATAGAAAGAGAATCAAAGGCTTAAGCAAAATTGATCCATTTGATTTCAAACTGAAAGTAGATAATCAACCAAGACAACATTAAGATAAAACATAGAAAGGAAAAACTTATTGAATCTTTCATGGGTTTTATCATCAAGAGTAGGAAAAACATTTAAGTTGCACAAGTAACTATAAACATAGAAGAAGAGACAAACTCTAGCATCAACAGTAAGAGCTATGAGAGTTCATTGAGACAATTTTAGCTAAGTCAGGCAAAGAGCATGATTAAGACAGAATTATTTGACAAACTATAGGAAAAGTTGCTTCAAAGAGGATTCCAAGAACAGAGTATTTAAGAGGTAACAATATACAGGGCTAGCCATAAATCATAATTGACACTAACCGATCTAAATCATTCAAGTTAATAGACAAGCCAAAAAATTATTAGAGAGCAAAAGATGAATTCTCTAACATATCTTAAGTAGAAGAAAAAATTTAGGCAGTAAAGGAAACAAACAGATCTAAGGTGCCATCAACAAGCATATCTTAGTCTAAATTTTTTGTCCTACTACAGCATAGATGGATGGAAAACATATGAGAAACTTAGAAAACATTAACAAGAGAAAACTTCACCATCAACCAAGCATATGGATCCTGCAAACAGTCCTTCTCCATCAACAAGTGAATCAGATCATGCATAAGCTCCAAGGCATCAATTTCTCATCAAAGGCTTCAAGGGACTATGTATTGCTTCAGCATAAGTCGTCAACATCCAACAAAATATACAAGAGCCTCATGCTCTATTTATGGAGCAAATAAGGAGGTGAAACCCTAAGAGGCTTCCAGAAACCCTAATTCAACCATAAATGTCATAAATGTGCTTAATGACCATCTAAGGCCCAAGACACATAAGAGATAAGAAAATAAATGAAAAACACCAAAAAATAACTCCCCAATCAAATCAGGAGTGTTTTTTCCAAGAAAATATTAAAAAACCAATTTTCCATTAATTAGTGTCTTTTGTTGACTTTTTGGCAAAAAAGTTGTCTCTGTGCGTAGCTCCCAATCAACAAAAATTGGGGTTTGTTGCAGTTGCGTTCTGGACCCCTTCTCGGTATCAGATTCGGGCCCGTGATGGCTTGTTGGAAAGCTACGAATGTATAATTTCTAAAACTACCTGATTTTTTCCAATAGGATGCCTATAAGTCAGTCAAAAAGTAGAAACAGTGAAAAAACATAGGAGTGTAGCACCTACTGATATTAGGGGCAGAAAGGTAAAAAATGGTTGTTTTTGGCCTTTTTGAGGGACCAAAACAACTTCTTTTGATCTGAAAATTTTTGAGTATATTCCCTCCAATTTAATACATCCAAAAACATAACTTTCATCAGCTGAGGATGCTCTAATAAAAAATGGCAGTGCCCATGAATTTGTGCAATTAGGCCCAAAAATCCCAAAAAACAAGATCATGTCAAAAAATGCTCAATTTTGGTGAGCAAACCCCTTAAGGGTTTCTAGAAGCATGCATGGAAGCTTGAGCCAATATTCCAAGCCGAGATATGTCTTTTCCTATTTTTTCCACTGGGCGTCTCCTTTGGGCAGTTTTAAGTTTGGCTGACTGTTTTGTGCTTGTTTGTCATCACTGTGACTGCCTTCATCATGAGTGTTTTCTTCCTGGGTGTCCTCTTTAATTTGTTGCATGTTACCACTGTCACTTTATTCTAATGAGTGAGGGCTATCTTTTTTTGTTTCTCTATTTTGAACCTCTTTGTGAATGTTGCCCTCACCATGACTGTCTTCCATTTCCTCCTTAGGACTATCACTTTCTTCATCTTTAAAGTAGGCCCTTTCAACAAAACCTTTTTAGGGTCCTCTGCTTATTAAATGAATGAGGCCCTGTCAAAATTTTAGGTCCTATCTTTGTCAATCAAATGCAGGAGGCATTTTAACAAATCTTCTTAGGCTTCTTTGTTGGTCATGAAGGAGGACCTTGTCTCTGTCAATCAACTGAAAAAATTACTTTAGAACCAAAACAGTTTATGCATGAAAGAAAGTGTTTCAAACAAAAACTGGGCCTTTTCAACTGATTTTGTTAATCCTTGAAGGAGGCTACTTTTACCAAATATTGGGCCTTGTGAGACTGTGCCTTTTTCATCTTCTTATGATTGAAGGAGGTTTTTTAAACAACATTGTCTTCTCTAATTATTACTGAAGGAGACTTCTTTAAACACAATCCGTGTTGCCCTTTATTTATGCATAAAGGAAACTGAGACCACTGCATATTACCCTGAAATATGCCTTTCTTGAAAAACTAACTTTGTGCCCTGTGTCTATTCAACATTGAAGGAGGTAATGCAAATAGAATTTGTTTAGACCTTTAGTAACTTGTGTTTATCCTTCAAAAAAGCCTTTTAAACAAACTAAGCGCCCTCTGCTTATTTCTAAAGGAGGTCCTCTGCAAACCAGAATTGTGACCTATGTTGTTCAATGGATGGCTTTGGCCTTTTAAACAAACTACTAGTGTTATGATGAGTTTTTTCTTTAAAGAGGCTTTTTGTTTTTCATTGAAGGAGTATCTCTAGACTTCCTATGTGGGATTTTAATAGATCTCTGTTCACCACTGAAAACTAACTATTTCACACAAAATCTAACCTCTGGTGAGTGTCCTCTGCTTACTACTGAAGGAGGCATTTTAAAGCTGGGTGTACCTTCTGTTTATCAAATGAAAAAGGCTGGTCACAAAAACTATTTGGGCACTCAGTTGATATCCTTTCACCAGTGAAGGAAACTTATTTCAAACAAAATATAGCTTGGTGTTTGCCCTTTAAGTTTTGAGCCCTCTATCAAAAATTTAAACTTTGTTTCTGTTTTTCAATGGAAGGTTTTAACCCTTTCAACAAAGTGTTGTGCCCTCTTATTATATTTGAAGGAGGCTATCTTTAAACAAAACTTTGTGACCTTCTAAACCACTGTGAGGCCCCCTTTTTATCCTTGGAAGGAGGTAATTTGCAAACAAATTTTCTGAGGCCTTCTACTTATTACTGAAGGAAACATTTTTACACCAAGATCTAGGTTTTCTGTTGGTCATCGAAATAGCACTTTTAAACAAAATGTTTGGCTTTCTACTCATCATTTATGAAGGTATTTTAAACTTAACTCTAGCTTACCTTTTTTTCACTTTTCTTCCTTTTTCAGTGTCACTGTTTACATTTGTTTCTTTAGGGCTGCCACTTTTACTATCCCTATTTTTTGATGGTTTCCTCTTTCAATGTCTCTATGTGGGTTGTCTCTTTATAACCTCAACAAACATGTTTTTAAAGTAAAACAAGCCTTCTACTTAGAAATATCCTTTGCTATGGTGAAAATTCAATCTTGTGCAAAAAAAAATCAGTTTTCTGGCACTCTTGGAGGCTCCTTACACTGTTGCACATAGGTGCGTCGTGCCCTTTTCCAGGCATGTCGCGTCCTTTAGAAAATTACACTAGGAGTGTCTACAGGTGCATTGCGCCCTTTTCCAGGTGCGTCGCGCCATTTTGCAGCAAGTTTTAGAAGCCTTCCCGATGTCAGAATTGGGCCGGGGATGGCTCGTTGGAAAGCTAGGGAAGTCTAATTTCCAAATATATTTGATTTGTTTAATTTAGTGTCCATTTGGATGTCAAAAAACTGAATTTCCCAACACTAGTAAAAAATGGTGAATGCTGGTTCTAACCGTGTAGAAATTCTCCCGTGACACCTGTATTTTTTACATTTCTCACAAACCATGATACCTGTGTAGAAACGGAAGGAGGTTTTTCTTATTTAACATATTATGGAAAAAAACCTCTCTCACTTTTGCTAATTTCATCTATGTTTGGTCAAAAACTGATTTTGAAACAAAACTGGCCATGGGCGCGACTCATGGCTTGTATTGTCTTTTTGCTTATTTTGAAGGAGGAATTTAAACAAAGTGTGTTATGCCCTCTGCTCATCTTTTGGAGGAGGCATTTTGGCTATGTTTTTACCCTCTTCTTATTATGAAGGAGGTCAAGCAAATGCAACCACTTAGGTCAATCAAATCCACTGTGGGCCCTCTGCTTATGATGAAGGAGGCCTTCAAACTATGAAATTTCATCCATATCACCACTGTGTCCTTTGTATGTTTGTTAGAAGAAATGTGATTTGTTCATGATAATTGCTCCCTATGTGTAATCCTGAAATGAATCCTTACTCCTTACTGTGCTTTCATAAGGTATAGTGAAAATGTCTTTGACTGATTTTTAGATTTTAGGTGCATGATAAGGTATGAGGAGCAGCTTTCCTTCTTACACCTTCATTATAATGCCTTATTTGCTTTAGAACTCATTTTTTCAAAGACTGTATTCCTCTTTGAAAAATAATTATTTGTAGGGCTAGGTCACCCTTTGAGGACTTATGCAACTATACCTTTGCAGTTAGTCATGGAGCGTTGATGATAAGCATCACTTAATCCTTTGTATACATTTGTCTTGATGAATGATCAATGTATTCAAGCACTTTTTGGATTTAAAACCATGTACATTTGTTGTATTTTACTTACTGCACCTCATATGCTTCATGATGGCAAACTATCACAGAATGGTAACCTTGTTGAAATTGATCTTTTACTCATATTTACACAATGTCATCATTGAATATACCCCTGCAGAGATGTATTTGGTAGATGATCTTTGATTTTTGGAGAACTTAGCATTTTGTCATAAAATCGAGCTTGAAATGACCACTCCTTTTCATTCATGAAACTTTTTAGAAACCTGCTCTTTTCTTGGAATGGATGTTTCTGAGCCTTGCTAGCATGAAATCAAGTAACCAGTTAGTGGTATATAACCTAAGGCTAAACTAGTGTGTTGCTTTTCAGAATAAGAAAAAATTGATGACTAAATGGTCCTAGACACAGCCCTTTTGGCTTAGGATAAATTTGTTAAGGAAAATTTCCCTAAACACCACCACCTAGACCTACAGACCTTGTTACAAATTTTGAATATTTCCTTAGTCATGATTAGGTTATCATAATGATTGAATGATCAGTGAGAGAGGGGCAGGCCCTTTGTCAAATGATGGGAAATGAGATGCATGAAAACAAGGGAAAATGATAGCAGAGAAACAAAGCTATGATAGCTATAGACAGGGAGGCTTTGCTAAATTGTGATGGGTATGGAAACTGAAGACCATTTGAATCATAGGTTGAAAAAAGGGGGAGGAAAGCAAAAATTTGTTTGAGCTATTTTCTAGATGAACAATTGAAAGTTTTGAGATTAGCTTCTAGAAAACTCAGCCAAGGAATCTAGTCATCAAAAACAGGCAAAAATACTGATGACTAATAGTAGGGAATCTTGTAGATAAGCAAAACAGAGGATTTGGGCCAAAAGGCAAGACATGGTGAAAAATGAGTGACATTTTGCGCATAGAAATATGGCTTGAACCCAAGATGGGTCTTCCAGGAGTGCTGGGCTAGTGATGGCTAGATAGGATGATGGAAAAAATAGGAAAAAATTATCCTAAGGGAAATGAAGGCTGTGAGATTTATAGAACTCACAATGCTCATGAACTTTGTTTCTAGAAATCTAGAAATAATGCTTAGTCATCTTGAGGTATGAAAATTAGGGATGACTAACAGTGGCTCCACTTGGGGTGGGCAGCTCCTTTTCAGGAGGTGTCTAGAACTTTCAGATCTCTTGGTTTATGAAGACTAGTGCCTCATCCATTAGGCATATTTTTACCTCTTTCACTTGCTGATGCTTGCTTGAAGCTGTGATCTTAGTAATATGAAAAAACATGATTAACATCAACATCATATCTACCTACCCAACCTACTTGCCTAACATTTTTTTCTTCCTTGGGTGCATTTGAACTGTCAAACCCTTGACATTTTTCTTTTTTGAAAACAAAAATCAAACTATCTAATTGTACCCTTATCTCTTCCAAGATTTCAGATTAGGCTAATGAACTCTTTTATTCTCTACCTAGTCTACTCATTTGTCAAGATTAAGCTATTTGACAAAATTTATTCTCTATCCTACTAACATGAAATTGAAACATGAGTAAACCAGGATTAAGCTATATGATTTATCATGAGCTATGGCATTGAAACAAGCTGCACACAACCATTATTTTTATACCAACAAAACTAGAAAGTATAAGGGTTGTAATCCATCATTTGTTATGCATCCCTATCCTTCTCTTTGGTTCAGTTTTAAACATGTGGAACCAACATTTTTCATTCCTAATCTATTTCTTTTGACAAGTCAAGTTCACATGATTTGACAAGCATATTTTTCACTAACTTATCAGCAACAAATTGAAAACATGTTCATCCATGATTAGGATAGATGACTGAACAAGAATTTTTGGCACAAGTAGTGGCATTTAGGCTTGCACACTTTCAACATCACTATTTTTTGGGTATGGGGTTGTACCACTTTTCAAATCTTCCCTCTTTTTTTACCTTTCTTTGTTTTTTTGTTTTTTTCATTTTTTCCAAACAATCTAGAACTAAAAATATGCTCACAAGGCTGAGCTTATTTTGCATATCTATCTATCTATCCTAATCTAACCTACACATAATATAAATTCATTTGGTGAAATCTCTTTTCCAACACAGCCAATCAAGCAGATGATTCCATGAGGGATTTTTTTTCAGCTTTTTGAGAGTGCTGAAGAAATAAGAATGCCACTTCCACCTTACTTGTTTTTGAATAGTAGTGCCTAAAATGTTCTTGAAATTCTGCATCAAACTTCTCTTGACATGTTTTACTCCTTCAAGTGCCTCTAACAAATGAGCAAAGGGATCTTGAAGCAATACCTATCTTAGAGGATTTGGGAGATAATCTTGATCCAGGACTGCTTCTTCCTTCACTTGGCTGAGCTTAGGAATCCTTTGGGAAAGAAACTCATCCTCTTCCTCATGATCATATGAACTGGTAGACTCATCATAGATTGCAATGTTGTCTTCAATAAGTCCTGGTATGCTCTGATTTATTGGATTGAATTTTGTGTGAAGACCATCATGTTGATGAGTAGGAGCACTCTTAGGTGATAAATCTTCTTGAGAAAGAGGTGCAGCAACTCTTATGTGATTGTAAATTTCCAAGCCTTCATCTACAATTTTAATTTCAATGGGATATGGTGGCTGCAAATCTAAAGCTGAAGAATATTTAGTGTCCCAAATGATTTCATCAACCATTTCAGGAAAAGTTTTTTCACTTACAACTTGCTCAAGAAGTTCTTTTTCTTTTCCAATTTCAACATCAAAATTGAAATACTGTTGGTTTCCAAGCATATGAAACTTATTTCTGAAGGGTTGAAGTGAAGTAGAGCAAAGAGTCAGAGACTCCTCACTTAGTTCTAAACTTTCAAGGATTTCCTCATCAGTGTCATAGGTGACTTGTATTGGCTGATTACTTTTTTCAAGATGATGATACTGATCTTCTTCCCACAAACCAACTATTGATTGGTCTACAAAGTTAGTTTCTATTTGGAGGAAATCATCATCAGATTGATCAAACTTTGGAAACTCATCAAAATAAGTAGTGTCACCAATCGAACATATTGGATTATCAGTTTTTATTCTTTGAATTGATCTACAAGTTCACTTTTGATTTATGGTAGATGGATTTAGTAGGAGAAAGAACAAGAATGTTTTGTTTACATGAAGGCTTAAAGGGTGGTTGTACTCTCAACATCTGATCTATCTCTTCTTCAGTTAAACGAGGAGGAATTTTCTATTTTCTTTGGATTGGGCAAAAATTGTTTTCCTTCTCTAGAGAAGATTGATTCTGAGGTTGGATATCTTCTTGAACCTCATCTAGTAGGGGTGATGAATCATCACTTGTGCCTTTAGAGAGATCTTGTGGGTTTTCTTCTATACCTTGATTGATTTATTCCTCAAATAACTCAACTAGGTTGTCATGATAGTTATATTGAGAATGAAATTCATGAATGGATGTTAAGAGGTCTTCAGGATACAAATTTTCCAAATCTTCATCGCTATCTATAAGGTACTGTATGATATCCTGAGATTGATCACAACAATTTTTAGCTAATGATAGAGATGGGAAATACCCTATATAGTGTTTATTGAATACCTTGTGGAAATCCTTCAAAGAAAACAAGATTCCAGGTTCTAGCCATTCATACCAATTTCTTGCCGTACCTTCTAATGTTGCCATAAACATTTTCATAAGGCAGTCCTCGTGCGATTCAACCTTTAACCTCCATACATGTATATGAAAATTGATGAGATGTAACAAGGGGTCATAAACTTTTTCATCTTGAAAGATAGGTAGGTTTTCTAACCAATTTATTTCAGGCATTTTGTGTGGGAATCTAGGGATATGATCCCTACTCATTGGGGCATATCTTCGTTGTATTCTTGGATCCATGTTTGTAAATCAGAAATGGTCACTAAATCTTTTCAACCTATTTAGATTTCTCTACCAGTGGAGTCTTTAGGTCTTTTGATAGTTGTGGAGTTTCCAGGTGGAGGGTTTCAACTTTGTTGTCCACCATCAGCATGATTGAGATTTCTTAATGCATTCCCAAGGGAGTCTATGAGAGCTAGTGGGGTCAACAGGGCTACTGAAGACCAGTGGAGTTTCCAGGTGGATGATGTTTATTGTTTTAAGGATGTTCTTATTGTCCACCATCAACAACTACATACCAATCTAAAGATGTTTGTGAGTTTTCTGAGATCTAAGGAATACTTAGTTTGTCACTAACTCAGAATTTCCCACCATGATCGCCAATATGTTGGTGTGAGCGGTGGGATAAATACACAAGATAGTACTCTTAAGGGTTTTTTGAAAGGTTTAGGGAAGTCTAAGTTTGTTTATCACTTAGAGTCCCACCATGATCTCCATTATGTTGGTGTGAGCGATGGGATAAATCCACAAGATAGTACTCTTAAGGGTTTTTTGAAAGGTTTAGGGAAGCCTAAGTTTTTTTATCACTCAGGGTCCCACCGTGATCACCATTATGTTGGTGTGAGAAGTGGGATAAATCCACAAGATAGTACTCTTAAGGGTTTTTTGAAAGGTTTAGGGAAGCCTAAGTTTTTTTATCACTCAGGGTCCCACCGTGATCGCCAATATGTTAGTACCCCATAATTTGCTAGATTGATTGAGATACAAAGGTACAGGGTAACATCAAACCAAGCTTTGGAATCCTAGGACCTAGCCTTCCTAGATTCGGAGATGGATCTCTCAAGTAGGTGCAAAGATATGAGCTTATTTGCTGATTAGGGTTGATTTTAGGCTAGATGTTAAGTGCAGGGTATTTTGATTGTTTTTGGTTGGGTATGATGCTCAGATGGATTTAGATAGAAAACAAGGAAGATTGTTAAGTCATTAGGCAATGGAGTCAAACAAGGTCATGAATGAGTTCATCAATGGTGTCAAAAGCATTTGCAGGGAAATTTAACTTGGTTGGTGGATCTTTAAGGTTGTGAAGGATCATGAGATGGACATTAAACTTTAGAACAACAAGCTAATAAAGGGAAGAAATAGAATCCTTTATATACTTGTAAACTAAGGGAGTTAGAATATTTATAAGCATAGAAAGAGAATCAAAGGCTTAAGCAAAACTGATCCATTTGATTTCAGACTGAAGGCAGATAATCAACCAAGACAACATTCAGATAAAACATAGAAAGGCAAAACTTATTGAATCTTTCATGGGTTTTATCATCAAGAGTAGGAAAAACATTTAAGTTGCACAAGTAACTATAACCATAGAAGAATAGACAAACCCTAGCATCGACGGTGAGAGCTATGAGAATACCTTGACACAATTTTAGCTAAGTAAGGCAAAGAGCATGATTAAGACAAACTTCTTTGACAAATTATAGGAAAAGCTACTTCAAAGAGGATTTCAAGAACAGAGTATTTCAGAGGTAATAATATGCAAGGCTAGCCATAAATCATAATTGATACTAACCGATCTAAATCATTCAAGGAAATAGATAAGCCAAAAACTTATTAGAGAGAAAAAGATAAATTCTCTAACATATCTTAAGCAGAAGAAAACATTTAGGCAGTGAAGGAAACAAACAGATCTAAGGTGCCATCAACAAGCATATATTAGTCTAAATTTTTTGTCCTACTGTAGCATAGATGGATAGAAAACATATGAGAAACTTAGAAATCATTAACAAAAGAAAACTTCACCATCAACCAAGCCTATGGATCCTGCAAACAGTCCTTCTCCATAAACAAGTGAATCAGATCATGCATAAGCTCCAAGACATCAATTTCTCATCAAAGGCTTCAAGGGACTATGTATTGCTTCAGCATAAGTCATCAACATCCAAAAAAATATACAAGAGCCTCATGCTCTATTTATGGAGCAAAGGAGGAGGTGGAAACCCTAAGAGGCTTCTAGAAACCCTAATTTAGCCATAAATGTCATAAATGTTCTTAATGACCATGCAAGGCCCAAGACACATAAGAGATAAGAAAATAAATGAAACACACCAAAACATAACTCCCCAATCAAATCAGGAGTGGTTTTTCCAAGAAAATATTAAAAAACCAATTTTCCATTAATTAGTGTCTTTTGTTGACTTTTTGGCAAAAAAGTTGTCTCTGTGCATAGCTCCAAATCAGCAAAAATTGGGGTCTGTTTAAGCTAAGTTTTGGACCCCTTCCTGGTATCAGATTCGGGCCTATGATGGCTCGTTGGAAAGCTACGGATGTCTACTTTCCAAAACTACTTGATTTTTTCCAATATGATGCCTAAAAGTCAGTCAAAAAGTAGAAATAGTGAAAAAAAAAAAAAAAAAAAAAACCAAGAGTGTAGCACCTGCTGATATTAGGGGCAGAAAGGTAAAAAATGGTTTTTTTTGGCCTTTTTGAGGGACAAAAATAGCTTCTTTTGATCTGAGAATTTCTGAGTATATTCCCTCCAATTTAATGCATAAAAAAACATAACTTTCATCATGTTGTGTAACCAGCTCCAAAAATAGAAGAAAAGAGATATCAACGCCTTAGAAATAAGCCACTTCGAGGGGGAAACCTCCAATACATTAAATAAATGAAAAATTCTTGGATGATACAAATGAAAAAAACCTCCTTCTATATATAGGAGTCCATGGGGCCACAATATAATCCTAGTGGGGCCACAATTTAATGCTAGCCAACCTAACAATAATAATGTAAGGGCACAATAATAAAAATATGGGGGTTACAGGGGTACAACAATAACAATAAGTGGGGCTACACTAACATAATACGGGACTACACTATTAAAATAGGGACTTAACATGCCCCTCTCCTTCAAACAAGTGTTGTCCTCAACGCTTGATTATTTCTTGATGCTTTTGTATAAAATTCTCATCCTCCCATGTGGAATCTTCTACAGGAAAGTTCTTCCACTTGCTGAGATACTCTGAAATTGATCGTACTTGTCGAGTTCTTGTTTTTGTGACTGCTTCAAAACTTCTTTCAATGTGATGTTGATATTCCTGTTGTTTCATTAGATTCTGCACCAAAGTTAGGTTATCCTTTGAGAGTTGGAGAACTTGTTGTTGATGCTCGATGTCATCTTCCACTAATTTATCATCCATATTAGCTATTATTTTATGCTTAAAACCATCCAACTTAGCCTCCATTTATTCTTTTAAAACATCTATGTCAGCTTCGGTTGCTCTTCGTAAGATCGAAATTTGTTGCACTTGGTACCGTAATTTTGATATCTCATACTGCAATTCTTCCACTTCATGCATCATAGTATAGATTTTTGAGGGATTAATGGGTGTTGAATTATTTTTAGGAGGAATTTCAGAATGAAATACTGAAATATATGCTCAATAGGCCCTTGGAATCACTTCAAACTGATTTTTCAAACAAGATTTATGCAATTCGGGAAAAACAATACACACATTTTACTTGCTTTTGAGGAGCTCGATATTGGAATTGGATTATCTTTGTGATTGTGAATCTTCAATATCTAAAATTTAGAAATGCAATTTCCCTTTGAATTCTCTTTTGAATGCCACAGGTCTGACCTAATTTGGATTCTCCAAGACAAAGTTGTGTCCAATCTCCCACAATGACCTAATTCTGGACTGGTTCGGTAGAGCGAACTTGTACGACTTGCCAAGTGTCACTTTTTCGTCCTTTGTCTCTCAAATTGATAGCCAAGAAACTACAGTCTGTGTACTTATGACCAATTTTTACGACACTCCAATCCGATGCCCAGAGAGAGAGTTATTGAACTTTTCCCACGATCACCTCTTTGAGATGAAATTCAGGAGCCTGACAAAGCACTACCTTCCACAAATCATATCTCCCAAAATCTTGCGAACCAAGCTCTAAAAATTTTTGAAAAATTTCCTCAGGATTTCAGCTTCACACCATATGAATTTTAGATTCTGAACCTTCGTAGAAAAAACGTTATAGCACAAATTCCACGATGACCTGTTTAGGAGCCTGAAAAAATACCTAACTTCCATAGATGATATCTCCAAAAATATTGCGAACAAAGCTCTGAAATTTTTAGAAAATATTCCTCAAGATTTCAGCTTCGCACCCTAAAAATTTCAGCTTCTGAAACTTCGTAGAAAAAAATTTATAGTGAAAATTCCACGATGACCTGTTTCGAGCAGCGAAACCCTAGAATCCAAAGCTCTATACCAAATGTTGTGTAACCAGCTCCAAAAATAGAAGAAAAGAGATATCAACGCCTTAGAAATAAGCCACTTCGAGGGGTCAACCTCCAATACATTACATAAATGAACAATTCTTGGATGATACAAATGAACAAAACCTCCTTCTATATATAGGAGTCCATGGGGCCACAATATAATCCTAGTGTGGCCATAATGTAATGTTAGCCGACCTAACAATAATAATGTAAGGGCACAATAATAACAATATGGGGGTTACAGGGGTACGACAATAAAAATAAGTGGGGCTACACTAACATAATAAGGGACTACACTATTAATATAGGGACTTAACACATCAGCTGAGGATGCTCTAAGAAAAAATGGCAGCGCCCATGAATTTGTGCAATTAGTCCCAAAAATCCCAAAAAACAAGATCATGTCAAAAAATGCTCAATTTTGGTGAGAAAACCCTTTAAGGGTTTCTAGAAGCATGAATGGAAGCTTGAGCCAAGATTCCAAGCCGAGATATGTCTTTTCCTATTTTTTCCACCGAGCGTTTCCTTTGGGAAGTTCTGAGTTTGGCTCAGTGTTTTGTGCTTGTTTGTCATCACTGTGACTACCTTCATCATGAGTGTCTTCTTCCTGGGTATCCTCTTTAATTTGATGCATGTTACCACTGTCACTTTATTCTAATGAGTGGGGGTTGTATTTATTTGTTTCTTTTTTTTGAACCTCTTTGTGAATGCTTCCCTCGCCATGACTGTCTTCCATTTCCTCCTTAGGACTATCGATTTCTTCATCTTTAAAGTAGGCCCTTTCAACAAAACCTTTTTAGGGCCCTCCGCTTATTAAATGAAGGAGGCCCTTTCAAAAGTTTAGGTCCTATCTCTATCAATCAAATGTAGGAGGCATTTTAAAAAATCTTCTTAGGCTTCTCTACTGGTCATGAAGGAGGACCTTGTCTCTGTCAATCAACTAAAAAAATTACTTTAGAACCAAAAATGCTTATGCATGAAAGAAAGTATTTCAAACAAAAACTGGGCCTTTTCAACTGATTTTGTTAATCCTTGAAGGAGGCTACTTTTACCAAATACTGAGCCTTGTGAGATTGTGCCTTTTCCATCTACTTATGATTGAATGAGGTTTTTTAAACAACATTGTCTTCTCTAATTTTTATTGAAGGAGACTTCTTTAAACACAATATGTGTTGCCCTTTATTTTATGCATAAAGGAAACTGAGACCACTGCTTATTATTTTGAAAGATGCCTTTCTTGAAAAATTAAACTTTGTGCCCTATGTCTATTCAACATTGAAGGAGGTAATGTAAATAGAATTTGTTTAGACCTTTAGTAACTTGTGTTTATCCTTCAAAGAAGCCTTTTAAACAAACTGAGCACCCTCTGCTTATTTCTGAAGGAGGTCCTCTGCAAACCAAAATTGTTACCATGTTTTTCAATTGATGGATTTGGCCTTTTAAACAAACTATCAGTGTTATGATGAGTTTGTCATTTAAAGAGGCTTTTTGTTTTTCATTGAAGGAGTATCTCTAGACTTCTTGTGTGGGAGTTTAATAGATCTATGTTCACCACTGAAAACAAACTATTTCACACAAAATCTGACCTTTGGTGAGTGCCCTCTGCTTACTGCTAAAGGAGGAATTTTAAAGCTGGGTGTACCTTTTGTTTATCAAATGAAAAATGTTGGTCACAAAAACTGTTTGGGCGCTCAGTTGATCTTCTTTCACCACTGAAGGAAACTTATTTCAAACAAAATATAGCCTAGTTTTTTCCCTTGAAGTTTTGAGCCCTCTATCAAAAATTTAAACTCTGTTTCTGTTTTTCAATGGAAAGTTTTAACCCTTTCAACAAAGTGTTGTGCCCTCTACTTATCTTTGAAGGAGGCTATCTTTAAACAAAACTTTGTGACCTTATAAACCACTGTGAGGCCCCCTTTTTATACTTTGAAGGAGGTACTTTGCAAACAAATTGTCTGAGGCCTTCTAATTATTACTGAAGGAAACATTTTTACACTAAGATATAGGCTTTCTATTGGTCATTGAAATAGCACTTTTAAACCAAATTTTTGGCTTTCTACTCATCTCTGATGGAGGTCTTTTAAACTTAACTCTAGCTTACCTTTTGTTAACTTTTCTTCCTTTTTCAGTGTCACTGTTTACATTTGTTTCTTTAGGGCTGCCAATTTTACTATCCCTGTTTTGTTGATGGTTTCCTCTTTCACTGTCTCTATGTGGGTTGTCACTTTATAACCTCAACAAACATGTTTTTAAAGTCAAGCAAGCCTTATCCTTAGAAATCTCCTTTGTTGTGGTGAAAATTCAATATTGTGAAAAAAAAATCAATTTTCTATCACTCTTGGAGGCTCCTTACGCTCTTGCACATAGGTGTGTTGCACCCTTTTCCAAGCGCGTTGCGTCCTTTAGAAAATTACACTGGGAGTGCCTACAGGTGCGTCGCGCCATTTTGCAGCAAGTTTTAGAAGCCTTCTCGGTGTCGAAATTGGGCCCAGGACGGCTCGTTCGAAAGCTATGGAAGTATAATTTCCAAATATACTTGATTTTTTTCATTTGGTGTCCATTGTATGTCCAAAAACTTACTGTCCCAACACTAGTAAAAAATGGTGAATGCTGGTTCTAACTATGCAGAAATTCTCTGGTGACACCTGTATTTTTTACATTTCTCACAAACCATGATACTTGTGTAGAAACTAAAGGAGGTTTTTCTTCTTGAACCTATGATGGAAAACAACCTCTCACGCTTTTGTCAATTTCATCTCTGTTTGGTCATAAAATAATTTTGAAACAAAACTGGCCCTGGGCACGACTCATGCCTTGTATTTTCTTTTTGCTTATTTTGAAGGAGGAATTTAAACAAAGTGTGTTATGCCCTCTGCTCATATTTTGGAGGAGGCATTTTTGATATGTTTTTACCCTCTTCTTATTATGAAGGAGTTCAAGCAAATGCAACCACTTAGGTCAATCAAATTCACTATGGGCCTTGTGCTTATGATGCAGGAGGCCTTCAAACTATGAAATTCTATCCATCTCACCATTGTGTCCTTTGTCTGTTTTCCAAAAGAAATGTGATTTTTTCATGATAAGTGCTCCCTGTGTGTAATCCTAAAATGAATCCTTACTCCTTACTGTGCTTTCATAAGGTATAGTGAAAATGTCTTTGACTGATTTTCAAATTTTAGATGCATGATAAGGTATGAGGAGCAGCTTTCCTTCTTACACCTTCATTATAATGCCTTATTTGCTTTAGACCTCATTTTTTGGAAGACTGTCTTCCTCCTTTAAAAAGAATGATTTGCAGGGCTAGGTCACCCTTTGAGGACTTATCCAGCTATACCTTTGTAGTTAGTCCTAGAGCGTTGATGATAAGCATCACTTAATCCTTTTTATACATTTTTCTTGATGAATGATCATTGTCTTCAAGAACTTTTTGGATTTAAAACCATTTACATTTGTTGTCTTTTACTTACTGCACCTCATTTGCTTCATGATGGAAAACTGTCACAGAATGGTAACCTTGTTGAGTTTGCTCTTTTACTCCTATTTACACAGTTTCATCATTGAATATACCCCTGCAGAGATGTATTTGGTAGATGATCTTTGATTTTTGGAGAACTTAGCAGTGTGTCATAAAATTAGGCTTGAAATGACCACTCCTTTTCATTCATGAAACTTTTTAGAAACCTACTCTTTTCTTGGAATGGATGTTTCTGAGCCTTGCTAGCATGAAACCAAGTAGGCCAAACCAGTGTGTTGTTTTGCAGAATAAGAAACAATTGATGGCTGAATGGTACTAGACATAGGCTTTTTGGCTTAGGATAAATTTTTCAAGGAAAATTTCCCTAAACAACACCACCTAGACCTACAGACCTTGTTACAAATTTTGAATATTTCCTTAGTCATGATCAGGTTATCATAATGATTGAATGATCAGTGAGAGAGGGGTAGACCCTTTGTCAAATGATGGGCAATGAGATGCATGAAAACAAGGGAAAATGATAGCATAGAAACAAAGCTATGATAGATATAGACAGGGAGGCTTTGCTAAATTGTGATGGGTATGGAAACTGAAGACCATTTCAATCATAGGCTGAAAAAAGGGGGAGGAAAGCAAAAATTTGTTTGAGGTGTTTTATAGATGAACAATTGAAAGTTTTGAGATTAGCTTCTAGAAAACTCAGCCAAGGAATCTAGTCATCAAAAAGAGGGAAAAATAATGATGACTAACAGTAGGTAATCTTGTAGATAAGCAAAACAGAGGATTTGGGCCAAAAGGCAAGACATGGTGAAAAATGAGTGACATTTGGGGAAAAAAATATGGTTTGAACCTAGGATGGGTCTTCCAAGAGTGTTGGGCTAGTGATGGATAGATAGGATGATGGAAAAAATATGAAAAAATTATCCTAAGGGAAATGAAGGCTGTGAGATTTCTAGAACTCACAATGCTCATGAACTTTGTTTCTAGAAATCTGGAAACAAGCTTAGTCATCTTGAGGTATGAAAATTAGGGATGACTAACATGGTGATTTGATGTCGTTAAGCCTAATAGAAATTTATTATTGTGAAATTATTTCATCTTCGGCTCCTCCTCCCTCTGATCATGCTCCTTTTGGTTCCGAGGAACGCATTCCGGACGACACATTTTTTCTTATTAGCACCCTCGATCCTTGGTACGGTGACATCATCGTATATATTCAGACTTCTACCTTTCGATCTGAGTTGAAGAAGGATGCTCTTTGATGCATCCACCATCATTCACAACCTTATTGCATATTCATATATACTCTCTACCACATCGGATTTGATTATGTTCTTTGCTGGTGTTTGACTCTCGAGGAGGCTGAAAAGGTCCTTAATGATTGCCACAGTGGTGCCTGTGGCGGTCACATGTATAGATATGCTACTGCACAGAAGATTCTTCGTGTTGGCTATTTCTACCCACCATATTTAAAGACGACATTTTTACTTTCCGTAATTGTCACAATTTCCAAATTTATCAGCGCAAGATGCACACGCCACCCACACATATTCATCTTGTCATTACCGTTGCTCCCTTTGCAAAGTGGGGCATTAATTTTATGACATTTAACCCTCGCTCGGCTAGGGGGCATGATTATATTATCGTAGTTGTGGACTACTTCACAAAATGGGCTGAAGCCATGCCTACACTTACAGCTGATGGTAAGTATCCATCAAGCCATTTTTACCGATCATGGTTCTCAATTTCATCATTACATGATGGCTGAGTTGACTTTTAAATTGGGTCTGCATCACAATAGCTCAACGCCATACTACCCTCAAGCCAATGGCTAGGTTGAAGCCATGAACAAAGTTCTCCTTACTTTGCTTTAACATACGATTGGGATGCACAAGTCAAACTAGCATCTCATGTTGTTTTCAGCTCTCTTGGCTTACTGAACCTCAGTGAAGGATGCCACTAGATTCAATTCATTCCAGCTTATCTATGGTCTGGAAGCTACCCTTCCGATTGAATGTGAAATCACTTCTCTCAAGATAGTTGTTGAATTTCTTCCTAATACCTCACTAGAAGAAGAGCGTCTTCTATATTTAGAGAGGCTTGATGAAACTTGCCGCTTTTATGCTCTTGTCATAGGAGCATAGAAAAAGTGGTTCAAAGCTCATTTTGACCAGTCATTTTCCCCTCGTTCCTTTATAGAAGGAGACCTTGTCCTCCTGTACGACCAAGCTCACGATAATCTGGGGGTAGGAAAATTTCAACCCATTTGGCATGGGCCCTATATTGTTAAGTGCATTTTGCAGAACAAGGCTTATGAGCTTATTGATTATGAAGGTTATCCTCTAGATTAGCCAAGAAATGGGATGTATCTTAAAAAATATTATGCATGTGTTTCTCGTGCATGTTTTGTACATAGTTGTTTTTTCATTTTTGTACATTTTTGGTTTGGTGTGCTTTGCGAGCAGTTTTCCTACTTATTGGGTCGTTTCTTATTGTGCATATGTCTATTAATCCTTATGTTGGTTTCACGGATGGTGCCTCCCACAATTCCCAGAACCTATCTTCTGCAGCCTGGGTGATTTATAATCTTAACAGTGAGTTGATAGACCTTCAAGTATTTGTCTAGGATGAACTACAAACAATGTCACTAAATATAGTGCTGTCATTGAACTCTTAACTGAGGCCATTTCTCTTGAAATTCATGCATTAATTATTAACCTATATTCTCGGCTTGTTTTTCTTCAGCTTAATGGGCATTATTCTGTTAGATATTCTCAAATCTTAAGGTTGTACTTGCGTGTATGTTTACTAGAAAGAAATTTTGATTACATCACATATCAACATATTCCTAGATGAATGAATGCGTTAATTGATATAGTAGCCAATATTGTATTAGACAGACTTTGCGTAATTTTTAAAAACATCATCATCACATGATAAGATTCATACAGGAATATATATATATATATATATATATATATATATATATATATATATATATATATATATATATATATATATCGAGTGTTTTCATCCACGTGCAACATAAGTTCAAAAAGTATGTATGTTTTGGTTACATCCTGAGACATCATGTATCTCAAAAAAATGCAGAAATAAAAGCCCAGGTGTCTAGTCAGCATGATGCTCATGGTCGCATGTCACTGCCTGCATGAGTAGCCTCAATAATCAGTGAACACAGTTCGAAACCCCTGCGGTATGTCTCTAGTACGCATGAGGAATATCATCAAATCTCACATAATTTGGGATCCTACTAGTGAGTCTCTCTAGGTTGCATACGATTTCCTCCTCCTTGCTTCCCTAACCATGAGGGGCCACATCAAAATCATGAGGAATTTGTTGTGCTATTAGAGAAATTCCTGCAGGTATTTCTGGTCCGACATCTATAAATACATAGATTAACATCATAACATATATAATAATAAAAAATCATAATACAAATCAAAATAAAAAAATGAGTCACACCCAATGCTTCATCCCAATCCTCTCCTGTTGGGAGTGGGAGATCCACATAAACCGTAAAGTGTGTGACAGAATAGGGCCAGTCCTCCATGACAATCAGCTATCAGTGGAGCCACTCGAAGAACTCTAGTCTCCAGGACATCTATTGACCACCTCCTAATCTTGGCATCAAAGTTGCCTAATGGACCATCCGTGGCTCTTGGGCTGGTGGTGTAGGAACTATCACTTCCTGACGTTGGAAAATTGGTATTCGTTCTAAGATGAATGGTACCAGTATGGACCCATATACGATCTGTTTCAGCTTACCGTTCTTGCATTTTATCAGTTGACATTTCATGTTGATCGTTACCGCCTCTGCCCAGTTGTAGAGAGTTTGTACCATACAATATACTACAAGAAGTAAATATATTTTTATTTCTTCATGCGGATCCTGAGATCCAGCAGCTCACGTGATGGTGTGCAACAATACTTTTAGTGCTAGATCGGGAATAGTTTTGAAATCCACCTTCCCTCTTTTAGATCCTTTCCCTGCCCCTCGGCATACCCTGTCGATGACCATGCTCATGTTTTCCATTGTGTGTCAGGTAGCTGTCAGTATTGGTACTGCCCTCCTCCGTGACAATCCAATTATGAAGTAAACATCTGAGACCTCAATCTCTAGCTCCTAATCATGAATTATGAATCTTTCTCGATCAATGTCCCATACACTAATAAAGTATTTTAATAGCTCTGGTTGAGCTCAAAGACATGGTTCCATGAATAATTTATTAAGCCCATAGTCCCTAAGAACGTTCATGCATCTTACATTGCCCAAGGCTTGCTCATCTTCTTCATTATGTTCTCTTTCCTTCCATTCGATCACCATTTTTCTTTTTCACACCTGCAAAAACATCCATGTGGTTGTCATTAGTTAAATTATTTGCTATTGGAGTGTTTAAAATGGGCTAACTTGTTGAATTAAACTAATAATCATGGTCGCAGTTGGCGTGCCCCTATTTGGATTCAAGGCTAGTTGGTGCGAGTCCGTGCCCGATACCCATGCCGACCGCTGTGCCCTAACTTGAACAAAAATCCCCCCACAAATCTAAAAAATGGGTTGCAGGAATTGAAATTTACATCAAAATGTAAGTAAGGATATGAGCTCTTACCTGGAAAAGAAAAATTCACGATTGGCCTTCTGGATTGTCCGTTGTCAGCTTCGCAAAATCACATTGAAAAAAGGGTAAAAAGTGCTGACAAGCGGTAAAAGTGAAAAGTAATTTGTTTTTACTATTTTTTGCATTTTATAAACTTTTCAGTACCGTAATTAGGTTTTTGAGCATATTTTTCGATTATTTTACTATTTTATCTTGAAAAATGGGTTTTACAAGAATTTCTTGTGCAGCAACAGGTCCTCAATGTGACAACGATGAAGTAACGAGTTGTATTTTATAATTATTCGGACTCGGTAAAAAAGCGAAAAATTCACCCCTGAAGTCATCTTTCAGCTCTTTTCTGACTCTCGAAAATTGAAAATATTGCCAAGTCTTTTTTCATTTTGAACTCGTTAAAGGTTTCAAAACGATATCTACCTAGTATACGTTTACCCATTTTTTGGTTTGGGATAGATTATTTACAAAAAAGGAATACCTTAGCCTATCGCGACTAAGAGGTTCTCTCAGACATAGTTTTCTACCTTTTCGGATATGTGAGACTACCTACGAAAAGGGACTGGCTGGAGTTTTCTTTTTTGCTTCTTTTCAAACTCTCTAAACATGAAAAGGTGCCGAGTTCTTCCTTTGTCAGACTCGTTAAAACCTAAATGACATCGAAAATTGTCACCATGATGTAACCGAGTTCCTCCTTCCTAAGGCTCGTAAAATGTACTAGGATGGATTTGTCTGAAGGAAAAAATTATATGACAAGCACATGCTATCCCCTTCAAGCTTGTTTCCAAAAATAATTTGGGTACTTGCCAGCATTGGTGGGGGAAAATGGAACCAATTCTTAGTCTTGTTGACAATATGTCTCTCTTGAACATGACACTCATCTGCATTCGTGTCGGGTTGGGGACATCCCATTTCATCATTTTTTGCCTCCATGGGTTTGGGTAATCTGTTTTAACCTCCCATCCTCTCTTTTCCACGTCATCATGACCACAGATCCCTTGATGTCAATTAATGCCAATTGTCAGATTCGTGTCGCCGATATGTTCAAGAGAAGTTTCCTTCTGCAGTTTTCAACCTCTGATCCTTTGTTTGGTCTTGATTCACTATCATCTTATTCCTCTGTCTTGTGTCAATGATGTGGGAAACATTATGGCCCTCCTTTGACCGGATCACTTCCTGTCGACTTCAGCTCATTATCCATGAAGCTGATCTAAATACTCCCTTCTGGTACCTGGGAGCTCACATGCCTCAATGGCAAGTTCTTCGCTTTAGATGAAAGGTCCTCGTCATTAACATTTTATCAAGTGATTCCGTGGGTGTTCAACTCCAACTCACTGTTCACATTCCGTGGATTGTACTAGTTGTACCTTCAGAGCCATTTTCATTATTGGTGGTTTCTCTTATGCCTATTAACAACTTTCATCATTGGCTGGTAATCAGGTGACTTTCTTGCATGTTCGACTTCAGCTTACTCATTCGCATGCTTTAATTTGTAGTTGTTCGGGTCGAAATGGAGCGCAAGACCCTAGGTTTTTTTCTGATAAAATCCAGGTTGCGAGATCATTTTGATTTATCATGACTATATGTATGACTCTTTTGATTGGATAGCTACAACCATACCTGAGTCTATTTATTGATCCTTATTGCTAGATTTTTGCGTCCATACCTTAGTTCTTGTTTTTATATCTACTCTATTATGGATGGCCGCGCCCATGCCACATGTTCCTGTATCAGAGATATCAACTATACTTGTATTTGTAGGTCTTCTGATGACGGTGTTTGGTTTGAACACGTTCTCATAAAGCATTTCACTCCTCCCTCTCTCTCGGACCTCATGTTTTAGGTGAAATATGTTACACAGTTTTTTTTCACCGTCCCTGCAATCCCCATCCCGCACATTGGAGGACCATTTCAGTGACTTCTGTGTATTTTCATACCTTGAAAAAAGTGTCATTGCATCCCTTGGCATGAGAAAAACATTTCCTCTATTTATTATTCCTAGAGCGGGCTCTCAAAAACATATGATTTTGGGTCAGTGCTGGTAGGCAGTTATGGTCTCGCACCCATTGGTGCTCTGTCTCAGTGTACTACCCCATAGCCCAGTTGATCTAACATCTTTTTACCTATCTTATATATTTGATCAGTTTCATCCCTCACAACCTAAAAACCAAAACCAAAAAACCTACTTCATAACTAGCCTAAAATCATAACACAATAAGCAAACATACAAATATTCCTTACACAAATAGAGAGAGCCCTCTCTGAGTCTAGGAAAGCTAGGTCCTTGGGCTCCAAAGATTTTTTTGATGTTACACTGTCATTTAGCTTGCCAATCAGCCAAATCATGGGACCCTAACATAATGGCGATCACAGTGGGACTAACTGAGTACATAACAATCTAGCAAACTCGTGTAGATTCATTAGCCTTCAAAACTTAAACGGGCAAGCAGTCCATAGAATCATTTAAAGTAAACTTTTTTTTTGTTGTTCTCACCACCCTATCCAAGTGATGAAATAGGTTTATAATACTTTAATAAACCATAGGCTGCACATAAAAAATCAGAAAAACCCCAAAACATTCCCAGATTGGTTTTCCCTAGTTACTGGTGGTGGACCATAGCTACATCTTTACAAAAAAAACCAAGTTCCACCTGGTGACTCCACTAGTCTCCAGTAGGCCTAAAAACTCCATAAAAGACCAAAAAATTCATAAACCATACCTTTATGCTAACTCATCCTTTCAAAAACTTAAACTTAGGGTGGAAAATCTGTAATCAGTGACAAACTAAGTATAACTTAGCGATTCAGAAAACCTCACCTGAACATAGGAGATAAGCAGAAGCCTTCTTGCCAATAGAACCATTAGCTTGTCCATACAGCCTAGCAAACTATTGAAACCAAGTGAATCACTCTTCTTTGCAAGTTTCCATCTCAAAGTTTGCTGTAAAATTTTTTCCCAAAGCATCTTTGATAGTGTTGGTGGTGGACCATAGTTCTCATAAATATCCACCTGGCGACTCCACTAGTTCATCCTTTTAGTTTTGACCATCCTTCACATTAGTAAAACCTTAGAGAGACCATCCATCCAAAACATTCACAAATACCATCCTCTCTAAACTCTAGACCTGAAATCTAGCTTCACGAAGAATCAACACCAAATCTCATCCAGACCCAAATCATCCTATCATAGTAGACGACCCAGAAAAGATTTTGTGGCAAGCTTTCGAAACTGGAAATCTAGTTACCAATAGGTCCATCCATAAAGCAAGATCAATACCTGAACATCTCACTGCCTTGCAGGATTCCACCTTTCACTTAAAATCAGCAAAAACCCTTTTTAGAAGAAAGTCACAAAGTAAGATAGACTTTGACGATCTTGAGCCCCTAGATCTGCCACAGAATCCTAGTAGAGAAGCCTCACCTACCACACCTCCCGAATTTCAGCTTCTCCATCACTTTGGATCCTACCATCCCAGATCTGCTCAAAACTAGGTCACTAGTCCAAGTACATCTGCCACACCTATCCAAACCACTACTTTTCAAACCACCTCAGCTCATCCCACAAGCCCTCATCTTGTACATCATCCATTAGCTCCCGTCATGGCAGCCTGGTACGCACCTTTGGTGTTACCACAGCCTTTGGCTCCATTACAAAATGACTATCAAGCCAAAATCCCACACTTTACCAGAGTTGAGACTACCACAGCTCAACAACATGTAGATAGCATTATCAATGCCTTTGAATACATGGAAATAGAAGATGAGACCATCAGAATGAGAATGTTCGCCCAAAGCTTAGGCGGGGAACCCAAAAAATGGTTTAAGAGCTTAACTCAAAATAGCATCCACAACCTCCCAGAACTCTACCAAGTCTTCATAAACAAGTGGAAAATCCAAAAGAACCCCATTCAAATCCTGTCAGAATATAACAATCTAAAATGGGAAAATGGGGAAAGTGTCCATGGATACTGCACTAGGTTCAACAATGTGTACAATGCCCTCCCACCTCACTTCAAACCCCCACTTGGTTCAACCTTGGAAAATTTTCCCGAGGGTTTTTACCCAGACATGACTTATCAACTAAGAGACAAGGACCCCCTTACCTTAGAGGAAATGCAAAAAGTAGCCATAAGAGCAGAAGCCAACTTAGCAGAAAAAAGAGTTAGGACTAGATCAGAAAGGAAAGTCACATACCGAGATGAGGTCCCCACTTCATCCCCTTCCCTAGATCCTAGAATAGATGACTTGGTTAGGTCCATGGCCAAAATGTGGGAGAAGATAAGTGAGAAGACCCCTCTTAGGGACAACCAGCCAAACCCTCCAAACAGAAACCGGAACCAAAATTTTAGGAGGGAACAACCTAAAAAAAAACCAAGGGAAAATGACCAACAAATTAGGCCACCATTTAATGAAAATTATGTGGAAGAAGATGATAGGGATATAGAACCCATTGATGAAAATCACTTGAACCTCATAGGGTCTGATAATGAGAGTGAGGTGTACCTCACAGAAGAAGAAAAAGCATTCTTCTCTCTGAATCATGATGAAACCAACTATGAAGATCCCGAGGATCCTGCCATAGATTTTCAAAATGACATAATAGAAGCTCACAGGCAGTATGACCTTAGAAGCATAAAAAATCAAGACAACTCCAAGAAAGGTAGCTCAGACACTGCTAAAACCCCTGATACCATCCTTAAGAAAGCAGTGAACAACAACAAAATCATGGTTGGGAAAAATGACCAAAACAAAGATAGAGTTACCCAAAATAATCCTGACTCAGATACTCCTAGTACTTCCACAAAGATTCCTGAGGTGGCTGTGGCAAACAAAATCCCGAAACAAAGCCACCAAACTCAGAACATAGAGAAGGTCATGGCTGAAAAATCTGAAACAAACATGTCTAAACTACATCTACCTTTTAGTTTTGAGATTGAAATCGCCAAAATAAAGATCACCATGCCTCTTACCGAGCTCATTGCCCAAGGCTCTTATAAATCCCAAGTGTTAAAGGTCCTGAATCTAGGGAATGATGCAAACACCCTTAATCTAGCTGATGACACTCCTGAAGCGTTGTTTGGTCCGAAAATAGAAGGGAAATTCCAAGAGGGAACCACTCTCCCCTTTTACATCAGTTTGAATATCCATGACCAAATCTTTCACAATGCCATGCTAGACTCCGACGCCTCGCATAATCTTATGCCGAAGGTTGTAATGGAAAGATTAGGCCTAGAAATCACAAGACCATACAAATACTTATATTCATTTGATTATAGTAGAGTCAAATGTCTAGGCTTGATCAAAGATCTTTGTTTTAGTTTGGCCCAAATACCTGCAAAACATCTGATCATGGACATAGTGGTAGCAGACATTCCTCCCAAGTACGGAATGCTTCTATCTAGATCTTGGGGAGCCAAGCTCCAAGGGAATATTCAACTTGATATGTCCTACGCCACTATTCCTATGTTTGACCAAACAAGAATACTCTATCGAGAGTCACACATGAAATACATGATCAGTAGCCAAGAGAGGCCAGATAACATCCCAATGTATTCCTTGCATTCTAACCTGAACTCTTTTATTCTGCACATTGATGAGGACATTGAAGAACAGTCAGAAGAAATTGAAACAAACTTAGACCCACCACATCAGCTGCCCCTAGGTCTCTATGATGAACTAGACACTCAAAACTACCATGATCATGAACAGCTATGTCTTGAGGAAAGTAAGTATGTTCCTTCTAAAATATGAATAGAGAAAGAAGCACAAACCATTATGTACTATCAAGCGAATTGCTCGAACCTTAGTCAAATATCAGCAATAACATCAGGAAAAATTTTTAGAATAAAAGCTTTAGAGGACTTACATATCACAAACCTTTTCGGAACTCGGGAGCAGGGAAGCTTAATTTTTTTACCATACCTCAAAGATTTACCATCACATAACTCTTACTCTGCAAGTGAAACCTTGACTGTAGCCATAACAGCTCAAAATCCAGAAAAACTCCTGATAAACTTCTTATGAACAAAAATGATAGCTGCAGTCCAAGTATACCTGAGTTACTTGAACTGGCTAATATCCTGTCATTCCATCAAAGACTTAGAACTACTAGAATTGGAAATCTCATGCAGAATACTACCTCATGCAAAGAAAACAATGAGAAACACTGTGCCACTACCATCACTCCAAGAAACAATTTCGACAAAAGAAAATACAGAAATCTGAACCAATCACTAATAATCAAAGATAAAATAGCTAGTCATAGGGTCTGTTTTGATTTTACAAACACTAATGCACATCCCTATAACAGAAATTCTATCCTTCCTACCCAAGACCATGATATTCCGATGATAAGTGCTTTTAATCATATGCCTTTGCAAGATGATGTTTCAAGTTATAGCCAAATGATTCCCTTGCAAAGTAGACAGCTCAAAGATTTTTTTCAGTATGCTGGAAGTAGTTCTAGTTTCAGACTCAGAATTGCAAAACCACCGGATATCAAAAATATGCTCCTAAAAGCCATGTTTCCAGTCCTGAACTTCTGCATTTTAACATACCTTGATGATGTCATTATTTATTTTAAAAATGACAAAGAATATATGCATTACTTAAAGAAGATGTACAGTAAAGGAAGGAGTGGAAATCAGAGGTATAAAGAGGTACAGCGGGAAGATACGGGTTTGTTCAGAGATTCATGCATGAATCCTTATGTCATGTTTACAAGAGAAAAATTTCCCAAATTTTCTTTTCAAGAACTAGATGGGCCAAGAATGGTAGGAGATCCTTACGAGGATAAGATGCTTAAGTTTTGCCATTTCCAAGATTTCTGAGTTTAAAACATTTTCAATCATTGTATATACCACTGTTTGAAAAATAGATAAAACAGAAAAGTCAAAAACAATAGAAGAATAGAAAAGAGGGCAGTTGAAAAATAGAAAAAGGCCCCATGTTCCAAAAAATAGTCATTCAGAAAGCGCGGAAGTCTAAATGCCACTACTAGTACTCAAATGTCTTGTTCAGTTATCTAGCCTAATCATAGCTGAACATGTTTTAAATTTATTTGTTGATAAGTTAGTGAATGAAAAAGATGGTCAACATTGTGTAAGCTTGACTTATCAAAGAGAGTAGATTAGGAAAAGATATTGGTTCCACACGCTCAAAACAGAACCAAAGAGGGAAGCGGGGATGAAAAACAAATTGTGCATCTTAGCCCCATTTTTTCCTAGTTTCCATTTTATGCAAAATAGTATTTGTGTGCAGCTTGTCTTTCATGCCGCAAGTACATGACAAATCAGACTGTCTAACCCTGATTTGATCATTTTTCAATTTCGTGTTTTAGATTAGAGAATAAAATCCTGTCAAACAGCTTAACCTTGATAGTTGATCTAGCATAGGTAGAGTAATGAAGGATTTCATTAGTTTAATTTGAACTCCCGGCAGATATAAGTGTAGAATTAGATAGGTTCATTTTTCAAAAAGAAAAAATATATATTTTCAAAAGGGTTTTTAGTCTAAATGCACCCAAAGGAAGAAAAAAATGTTAGGAAAGATAGTGGGGTAGGTAGAAATATCATTAATGCTAATCATGCTGTCATTTTTCAGAAGTAGCATCAAGGAAGAATGAAATTTGCGCCAATGGGTAAGGCACTGGTCTTCATAAGCCAATGATCTGAAATTCTAGACACCTCATGAAAAGGAGCTACCCTCCCCAAATGGAGCCACTGTTAGTCATCAGTATTTTTCACTTGTTGGTGATGACTAGTTGTAACAGTCAAATTTTCTAGCAGCTGATCTAAAAAATTGTCAAATTTGCCAGCTGGAAAACACCCATAAAATTTTTTTCCCTCTTACCTTTTAGTCCGCCCATGATGAGATGAAACCTCATTATCAAAGTCCTATCTAGCCTCAGCCATACTATTTTTCCCATCAACTCCAAAGAAACAATCCAAATCTGTCCAAAAAGTCTCCCCTAAGTTAGGTAGTGGCGCTTTAGGAATTTCTCCCTTGGAAAACCACTCTAAAGCTAAAGAACCTCTACCTGCTATAGACCAGACATAACAGATCTTCCCATTCTGCAAATAAATTTGGTTACAGCCCCAGGTCGTGCCACTAGTACACCCTCAAATCTCAGCAAAACATGTACCATAGGTCAAACTGATTTTAGGTGTTTTTACAGTGTTTTAATGGATCTTACAAGGACAGAGGCATACCAGCATCCCAGAAGACAATATTTGGCTCCACATGAGAATATAGTTGCTTCTCAATGTGATCTTGAGCCTGGGATGCAACTACAGAGCAGAGAGTTTTTCATTAAGCTCCTACGATCACAATCAAAGCATGAAAAGACAGTGAAAGGAAAAATCACACTGTTAAAGGCTGGTGAGATGGCATGAATGAAAAAACTCCTTCATTTATAAGCAGAGGGTTTGAAGACTGAAAAACCTCCTTCATCTTATAAGTAGAGGGTTAAGAGTGCCTCCTTCATCTATAAGCAAAGGGCCAATGGATAAAGTTTGATTTTAAGAATTTTCACTAACTAGAGGACATTTTTAGGTACAGTGAGATAGCAACTGAAGGTCTCTGCATGAAAATGATGATTAAAGGTAGAGACAAAGCAGTGGGCTTTAAAAATGATTTGCATGAGTTCACTATTATTTGAGTTACAATGTGAAGCTAATAGGTTCATCATCATTGAAGAAAGATTGTTAAACAGATGGTCAAAAGAGTCAAATAGTCTTGGGCTCGAACTAACTTCTGCCATCATGTATAAGAGAAGCCACTATCAGTATGATTCATCAAAAATTCTTCATTTGGTTGAGGCGGAGTTTGAAAGGAAACCATACATTTGTCAAAATAGGCCTCCTTCATCTATAAGCAGAAGGCTAGTGCAGTAGTTGACTTTGGCGTTTTCACTGATTGAGAGACAAATGGTAAGAGTAGTAGGAAACAGTTGAAAGCTTCTGAAGAGAGCCATCATGTCAAAAGAAAAGGGAAAGCATGAGTACTATAACTATCAAAAAGGCTAGCTTATCTCCTATCATAGGTCACTTTCAAAGACAGTCTGGAGCCAAGAAGTGTACAAACTTTGCTGAGGGGAGTGATTCCCTTAAAAAATTACAAAAACTCATCTCCTCGATGAACAGGCTTAACATTTAGTCTATGTTCCTTTAAACAAAATAGAGTTGATAACTGGTTGAGAGATGAGTCATGACATAGGCCTAAGAGTTATGATTGCTTTTCAAAGGGTACTGTCCTTCCTACTCATAAAGAATTTTCTTTCAAAATGACTCATCATAGTGGACAGAAGGAAATTTGAGTTTAATTCTCCCAAAAAGGAAGTACAACTGAACATACAAGCTCATAAATATGCAATAAGGTTTATGGTATGTATTTCAGATGCTGGAAAAACTTTCAAAGCCAATGAGGCATGTCACTATTTCAAATAAAGGCGTTTTCCCTATGAAAAAGGTCAAAGGCACCTCACTATTGCATTCCAGGTAAAAGGAGAGGTTTAAAAGAAGTCCCCTTTTGATGAACAGAGAATGGTAATGCATGAGTGAATGAAACTAAGTTTTTGGCACCCACAGTTAGAAGAGGAGCTTAAAAACACCTAGAAGCAGAAACTGTCAATCAAGTCTTAAAGAAATAGGTCATCTCCTTGCAAAATGGAAAAATAGGCTTCACCACTCATTGATATATTTTGAGCAGTTTTCCCATTTTGAAGGTGTCATTAAAGGGTCAGCAGTGGCAGAGTTTCTTTTTCTAATATTAAAACATAGTGAAAAGAGTTTTACCCTTAAATGATTTTATTATAAGAGGAAAAGAGGCATATCTACCAAAACTGGCCAGATAGCATGCACAGGCCTTTTTACCAACGATTTTCAAAATGTGGGCCCTTTATAACACGTTCAAAATCATTTTTCTTCAAATGAACAAAGGAAGTGGTTTTAAAGAAATAAGTTTTCAAAAAACCTTCACATTTCAAACTCAAGGGTGATTGACCTATTCACGTTCAAAGGGAGTAAAAGGATCGTTGCAAGCCTTTTTAAATTTCTCAAAACACAAGGAAAGTACTCCCCTTTGGATATCCATGAGATCGAAGAAGGAGTTTCGGGCCAAAAACCAGAGTTTTCAGGCTTTGTAGGCTGCGCGGCGCGCCTGTATGGTTGCGCGGCGCGTTCAGGCGAAAATTTTTCAAAGGGTTGAACTACTACGCAGCGCGCGGCATGCCTGTGAGCGCCAGTCACGACCACCCGATAGTGACCCGACAGCACTTCTTCGCGCAGCGCTTTCCCTTAAGAACGTGCCGCGCGCATATTAATGGTGCAAATTCCATCAAACAAGTCTAGAAGCTGCTCCAAACCTCAAGAAAATCCTGCCATCGAATTTTCAAGGTATTTATGTGCCTCCTTGGTATATTCAAATTTCTAAAGGGTGATCATATGCTTCGTTTATCAAAGGACTAAGTAATGGTGAAAAAAATGAAACCCTTGGTGTAAGTCGAGGTGTGTCGGTGTGAAAAAGTTTGAGGGTTGTTATTACAGTTGGTTGAAAGAAAGGTGGTCATTCTTGTCTCAAAGAACCTCAAGCTACCTTCTAAAACATGGATGAACCATGTACTCTGTCAGCCTTATGTAGTGAAGAAAATAGTGGAAAGGAGAGTTTTTTTTATGTTTAAAAAACTCGAAATTGCAGTGGCTATATTTTCCCAACACTGACAGGGTAAAAAGAGTGGGTTCTTATTGATGCTTAAAATCCCAATAAAATGCCCTCAAAACAATGATAAAAGGTGGAGGCATTGTTTAAAGGCAGAAACACAGTATTTTAAAAAATGAAATAGTAGGCCTGATTTCAAACAGCAGTAATCATTCTACAAGTGTTTTGTCATTTCAAAGTTTTCCTCGGTGTGGTAAAGAGAAAAATCAGTGCTGCCATCTTTGTCCATGAAACAGGCTTTAATGAGTGAAACTATTAAATCAAGTTTGGAGGTGTTTCTATCTAACTGTGTGTGAGAAATATTAAACACAAGGAGGGTGTTCTTGGTTGAGTGGAGTTTTTGCCTTTGTCTAAATGCAAGGTTGTCTTATCAAAACACCAAGAGCTCTGTGACCTTATCCAAGCACATAAAATCACTTGATGGTGTATGAATTTTAATTGACTGTGTGTTTATTATTAAAATTAGTTGTTGAGTGGCATACAAAGAGAAAGGGCAGTGTTTTGAAAGGAGCAAAAACCTAATATCACAGAAGCATCTCACACAACATCTGAAACAAATTTTCCTTGATCAAACAGTGATTTACAAAGAAGACAGAGTTTTGTTTGAGAACACATTCTTGAAAACCTTTTTGAGGTAGTTTGGTTTTGCAGAGAGCATCCAGAACAAGATGCCTCCCAAGCAGGATAGTAGGAATGGATTGCATAAGAGATATGAACCTATTTCCAATGAAGAAGTGAATGCACACCCATCAGTCTTGTTTAATTTCCATGAGGTCAGGTGTTTATATTTTTGTCAAAGGGTGCAAGAGGTGAAGAGTTTCTCTCCTTTGACACACCTTTGCGCTTTAAGGTTTCGAGACAAGCATTTCTAGTTGGCAGGCCTTGACTTCAAATTCTCCCCAAGATCCATCTCCAAGGCCACTAAAATTCCCTATATTGGTGAGAAATGGTTTAAACAAAGCCATTTGGACTCAAGTGATTACAAGCCCTTTCTAAAGCCTAAGCACAGAGAGTCATGTCCTTCTATTTTCCCTTTCTCATATCTTTTAGCCAGCTACGCCCCTCTCATGAAGATTATCATGAAGTACTTCACTTGTGAAGGAATATTCTCCTGAATTTATGCATACCACATTCAACTACTCATGCATTTCACTAGAGCCAGATTGCTAAATCTTCCTTTCTTATTACACAAGAGCATTGAGAAAATGGCCTCCACTGTTCAGAAGAAGCCTCCTTCACAGCAAATAGCCTGTCTCTTCCATCACTATCTCATCAAAATCATCATTCTTCATCAGCTTGAAAAGAGAGAGGTCTCTTGGGATGTTTTCATCACTCATCCGGATTTCTCCACTGTCCCTCCAGTCCATACATCCCCTACACCTCCTACTCATCATCCCTCACCTTCTTCTAGTAGACCTATTCCTAAAAAGCTCATGTTTACTACAGAAAAAACAAAGGAACATGAAGAAGGAGAAGAAAGTGACCAACAAGAGGAAGAAGGACATGAGCAAAAAGAAGAAAGTGTTGAACAATAGCATGACAGTAATGATGAACAGCAGCAAGGGGATGAGGAAAAGCAACAGAGTGAGAGTGAGACAGAGCAGAAATGGCAGCATGAAAGTGATGAAAAGGGGCAGTCAAAATATGACACACAGCAGCTACATCATGATGAACAGGGGCAGCCAAAAGAGACTGAACAGGAGCAGCATGGTAGTACTGAACATGAGCAGCATGAAAGTGATGAGCAAGGGCAGCCAAAATATGATACACAGCAGCCTCCTCAAGAGGAACAACAAACTCAAAAATAAGAGAAGCAAGGTGACAAAGGTAAAGGGGCCATACCCTCTTCTCCTAAAAAGGCCAAGCCCCGGACAACAAAGAAAAGAGTGCCTAGAGTTGTCACTCCAAATGTCACAAGGGCCCTCTGAAGTAAAGGAAAATTTCCAAAGAAGCCCATGATTGATTTGCCTAGGAGGAAGAGCACTAGAATAGCCACCCAAAGCAAAGGGAAGGGTAAGGAAGAAGGTAGCCATGAACAAGAGATTGCATTCGACATCATCCAAATCCAAAGCGATGATATTGATAATGAGACATAGATTCTAGAAAGCCTCTTGATCCATAAAGAAATCCAAATTGATGCATTGAAGGATGATCTTCATAGAGCTAGGAATTTCAATCAATTTCTGCAAATCCAAAATAGGCAAATGAGTGTCCATATGGTTGTTTATGAGACACGGGCGACCAAGTACAAGAAGGAGGCCTCCAAATCCCAAGTGAGGTTGGAAGAACTCATGGGTGAGGTCGATGAAAGTGAAGGCAAAGATCAGCCTAGGCGAAAGAGGCCAAGAACCATGGGGCTTAAAAAGGCCCTTGAGAAGCAAAAAGAAGAGGAAAATGCCCTTCTCCAATCTACCCCTCTCACTGCATTGTTCGAACAGGAGTTGGAGAACAATAAGGAGGAATGGCTTGAGAGAGTCAATAACCACTTGGAGAAGAAATTGGAGAGGGAAAACAGGGATTTAGACCTTCAAAGGAGAATGACGGGGCATTATAAAAAGTTAAATCACTTTGCTCGACGCAAGTTAAAGGCTACTCAAGAAAAGCTCAAGGAGGCTAAAGGGAAGCGCCCAGCACAGAAAGTGAGGAAAGACACATCAGGACTTCAGATTTTGGCCTCTGCTTCACAACATGTTGCTGAGAACCCTTGAGGGTCATGCTCACCAATTTTGGGCAAATTTCGACATATTTTGGTTTTTTTTCATTTTTGGGTTTTTGGCCAAAACTCATGGGCTTAGCCATTTCAGTTTGGGGGATCATCAAAGGATGAGAATGGTATCATTGGATGCCATAATTTCAGGAGCACATACTCAGCAATTTTCAGGACATTTGAAGATCATTTTCTCCCCCAAAATGGCAAACAATGCTCGCTTTTTCTACACTCTGCCTGGTCTATCAGCAAACCTTAGTTTTTGGTTTTTTACACACAGGCCTATTTTTGGAGGACTTCCAGGCATCAGATTGGAAAAATTCTAGTTGTTCCAGAAATTAGACACTCAAAGCTTTCCAACAAGCTATCATGAGCCTCGTTTTGACATCAGTAAGGCTGCCAAAAGTTGCCGGCAAGTTAGGGGACCTTTTGATGATGTATTTTTTGAATATTTTTGTAAAAATTGAATCTTTAAAAACTACTTTTTCTTCATGTGCATTTAGCTATTTTTGCACATGAGAATTTATGAAAAGTCAATTTATTTCCCTCTTTTAGCATTTTTTAGATATTTTATGACATATTTTGTGCCTTGGGCTTTGCAAAGCCTCAAGGACAAGATTAGATATTTTGGATAGGCCAATGAGATTACAAGTTGAACTAAGAGGTTTTCCTCACTTTGGCCTATATATTCCAAAGGCTTTCATTGTAAATGTTGGAACACCTAATCCTACATGGGTAGGTGTGGAATGCGAAAAGTCACAATGGAGTCCAAGTGACCTTGGAATATGAAACCAAGAGTCACACCATTGTACTATAAATGTACATCTTTGTATAATGGAAAATAAAGAAAGCCTCACGCTTATCCTTCATTGTGTTGAGTCTCTTGTGTGTGTGTGCTCATCTTCCTCATACACCATGTGTGTGCTTCAACATGGTGTTTAACATGGTATCAGAGCGGGCGATTTCTGGCCCTGCTCCACTTTGAGTGAGCCATTTGTGTTTATGGCCTATGCATATCTGCAAAAAAAATTGTTGGTTTTTTTGCAGCACTCAAGTGTTTGTAGCAGTCTTTTTGCCACATTCAGAAAGGTGTTTTGAAGAGGAGCAGCATTCAGTGATTTTGCAGCATTCAGAAATTTCATTTTGGAGAAAAGGCAGCACTACCCATCTGAAGGTTTTCATTCTCATTTGTCCTGCAATTTCTGCATTTTAAATTCTGCATTTGAAGAGCTGCTGGATACTATTTAAATTGGGTTTCTGAACAAGTTTCTGAGTTTTCAATGGAAATATTTCTGAGTTTTCATTGGAAGATTTCTGAGTTTTCATTGGAATATTTCTGAGTTTCTGCAATTCTACATTTTCATGTTGCTGGGCTATTGAAAAAAAATTCTGGGTTTTACTGCTAAAATTTTCTGAAAAATTTCCCTGCTGCTGGATTACTGAAAAATTTCTGAGTTTGCATTTATTCAATATATGCTGCTGGAAGGAAGAATAGTCTGCTCTCTCTATTATCTGCTATCTGCTGTTTTAAAACAAAACAAAAAAATTAAAAAATAAAAATAAAAAAACTCTGCAGCTTGGCATACGGCTCCCTCTCCCTTATCAACCAGCCGCTCCACACATCTCCCCTCAACATCTTACGCATACACTAACCGTGTGCTAGTCTCTGCAATCTACCTCTCATATCTGCAACAACCCTCACGCTCTCACTCATTACTTCTCGACTTAAACTCTCCCACACCATATCCCTACGCCACTGCTCCCACATTGAATTCCTCTCCACCTACCTGCTACACGCCCTCAGCTTCCCCTTACGCAGGCCCCCTCTCATTCTTGACCTCTCAACGCAACCCCTTTTCTATTTCACTGGCGCTCTATTGTTACCCAACCTGCAACACTACCCTACACTCCAGGCAACGCTCATCTCCCAGCCGGCCCTTCCGCAATTTTTTTAATTTTAAAATATACGCCTTACCACTCGACTTGCACTCGACACCCTCTTACCCCGCACCTACACCCTCTCCTCTCAACAGCGTACGCAACTCCTTACAATTCCCCTTCCCTCTAACTACGCTCCCCCAACTCTATATACGTTCTCTTTTTTAATATTCTTTCTCCACTATATAATACCACCCATTATAAATTCATTCCACTTCTCTTTTTAAAGTGATTCCCTCTCCCATATAATTAATTCCCTCCACTTCATATAATAATACGACCCCCCCACTTTAATTTTAATTTAATACTCTTATCTCCCACTTCATATAATAATAAATAAATAAATAAATAAAAAGAGGAAGTTTTCCATTTCCATATTAATTAATTCCTATTTTAATTCCCCTCTTTTCACATTCTTTTAAATAAGCCCCCTCCCACCCCATTAAAATTTCCCTTCCCATTTAAATTCTTTCCATTATTCCATTTTTTTAATTAATTTTTATTTATTCCCTTTTTTTAATTAATTTTTAATTAAAAAAAAAAAAAACAACAGAGAGAGAGGAGAGAGAGGAGATTTGAAAAGCAGAAAAAGAGGAATGATATGTGAGCAGAATTGAAGAAATGACATTGAATATACATATAGAAGAAGAAAGTGAAATTTGACATTGTGTGATTTTTGACATGAGAGTGATTTTTGGAAGATTTCACATTTGAAGACAAGTTTGCCATCATTGAAAACAGCTCCTTGAAGAATATTTCAGTTGCTTTAAAGGCTCCTTACACTAGTGTTTCAACTACACATATTTTGCAGAGATATTGTATTTCTTTGACATTGTATTTTTAGTGGAATTTGTAGCTTCTTCATAGCTGCAATCAGTACTTGAGTTGTTGAAAAAATGTTGATTGCCCTCCATCATTTGAGGAGCACACTTTGTACTTTGAGGCATTTGTATTTGTTGCATCACATTGTAAACGGGTGCATTTTCGGTTGAAGCCGACACCCTTTCATTTTTTGAGCCTAAGTTGTTGAAAATGGCTAAAATCAATGAGGCATTAGTGTTGTTGAATAACCTCATTCATTCAAATGTTGATGATGTGATAAAAATGAGCAAGGATGCTCTTTGTAATATTCAAAGTTGTTTGCAAGATGCACATGAAAAGATTGAGTTTTTGCAGTTGGAATCTCAGCTCAACAAGACGAACTTCAGCAAAAGAGTCACCATTTTGAACCTGTTTCTGTTCAAAAGATTGAGAAGGACTCTCATCAGAAGAAAGAAGATAAATTTGCAGTTGATTCCCATTCAGTTCCTTGTAGAAGAGCAGATGTACATGCAGATGCAGCAGTTCAGCCTGCACTTCTCAAGCCCATCATCAGACCTTGGGAAGAGCTTGTCCACAACAAGCACCGAACTGGTCTTGGATATGACAAGGATGTGTCCTTTCATGTTCCAGACTACACCAAGCCCATCATATTTCAGAGTGCCGGATTCCTATATGATAGTTCACCTGCAGCTGTTCCAGATCATGTTCCGCTTCCACAACAGATTGTAAAATGCCAACACTGTGATCGAGTTGGCCATATGAAAGATCATTGTTTTGATCTTCATCCATGCAAGCACTGTGGTCGGCACAATCATTCTTCACACAGATGCTTCAGAAACAAGCCTCCTACAAGAACCAAGATTCATCTTGGATGGATCGCTTCTTGGCAATGGGCATCAGCAGCCAAGAAGATGTTTACGACACATGTTAGAACTTGTTCACGAATATTGAGCAAACTTGCAGTTGAGTTTTCGCCATCATCTCACCTTGTCCCTGACAGGGGGGAAAATGGTGGTCATGTACAAACTTCGACGTCAGATCAAGCGAGCCTGAGCCACCATCTCTCATTCCATGTTCAGAGTTGTAGCCAGCAGTTCAAGCGAGCCTGAGCCACAATTCATCATTCCGGATTCAGAGATGTAGCCAGAGATACGGATGCCCATGAGCATACCTTTGGTTGGTGGATAACCTAAAACCATCATTTTCGGTTGGTGGATAACCTAAAACCATCATCTTTGGTTGGTGGATAACCTAAAACCATCATTTTCGGTTGGTGAATAACCTAAAACCATCATCTTTGGTTGGTGGACAACCTAAAACCACCGCAGGTCGTAGACCTCCCTTCTTTTAGGTCGAAGGTCTCCCTTTTTTATGAGGGACAATTCCTCTAGCAGAAGCCTTTAGCTTCTTGCCAGTTTTGGAAGAGTTCCGGGAACTACAACAAGTTTTGCGTTCCAGTGTTTGTGGTCATCCTAAAACCACCTCTTTTTTCCAACATTTCAGAGAGTTGATTCAGCCCAAGTGCTGCCATGTATACTTTGCATATTTATTACAACTCTTTTCTTGGACTCACACATACCCCTTCGGATTAAGGGGGGATGTTGGAACACCTAATCCTACATGGGTAGGTGTGGAATGCGAAAAGTCACAATGGAGTCCAAGTGACCTTGGAATATGAAACCAAGAGTCACACCATTGTACTATAAATGTACATCTTTGTATAATGGAAAATAAGAAAGCCTCACGCTTATCTTTCATTGTGTGTGTCTTGTGTGTGTGTGCTCATCTTCCTCATACACCATGTGTGTGCTTCAACATGGTGTTTAACAGTAAACAGGGCTGAACTTGATTATAGAAGCAATATATGGTCATATAAGCTTTGGAAGAAATACTTGTCTCATGCTTTTGGATAGTCTCTTGGATGTTCTTGGATGATGAAAGAGGATTATTGTTGGATTCCATGACTTGGTAGAATGGTATAGTGTCTCTCTCTTTGTTTTGTTTCCAAGTTTTCATTCATAAATCCATGTTTCTTGCTTGCTATAGAACAGTAAAGAATAAATTTGAGACATGCACTTGGAGGCACCTCAAATTTCCTGTTTCTTCATAGCTTCCATGTTTTCTTCATTCTTAGTCACATTAAAGAATTCTTGATTGCTCTTTAATAACTTAAGGATATTGTTGCTTGTTTCATTAATGGTTTTATGCATGCTAAGTATGATTTACGGTATGACCTTCTTACTCATGGCTAGCCATAGCTCCATCCATGAAATTTCTCTTTGACTGATTAGATTGTCATTTTTTGAACCAAGGAGGTCTTGTTCTGATCTTGCCCTTTGCCTAATACTATGCAATCTTGTTTTCAAAGTGCCCAATAACTTGAAGTACTGTATTTAGGCGTTCTGTCATAGTGATTTGAGTTGTTTGTCTCTCTTAAGTGTATTTCCCCAAAGTCTGATAGCCATTTCCCAAAGTTAGAGAGTTATATATCTCTATGCATGGCTTGAATGTTTATTTCTATGTATTGATTAGGTTATAGTTACGTTTCTCATGATTAATGGTTTGCCCTACCATGTTTATGTCAGCTATTAAAATAGTTATGCTTGAAATCCTTTGTTGTTCACAAATTTGATGTCCATTTTACTCCATTTTTCCCAAAGATCCTTTCTACCTCAAATCAAATCGACCCTTCAATAGCCTTGTATCACCATCTGATAGCTTTCTTGACCTTTTCGACCCCATAGCCCAGTTGATCTGACATCTTTTTACCTATCTTATATCTTTGATCAGTTTCATCCCTCACAATCTAAAAACCAAAACCAAAAAACCTACTTCATAACTAGCCTAAAATCATAACACAATAAGAAAACATACATATATCCCTTACACAAATAAAGAGAGCCCTCTCTGAGTCCAGGAAGGCTAGGTCCTTGGGCTCCAAAGATTGGTTTGATGTTACATTGTCATTTGGCTTTCAAATCAGTCAAATCACGGGACCCTAACATGGCCCAGCGGTTTCTGCAATATGAACCATTGTTTTCTGCCCTGATTCTCCTCCTTGATCAATATCCATATGAACTCAGGCCCTCTTCCTATATCTTAGTTTGAATTATTTACTAGAGGTATCAGTCACCGAAGTTGATTGATCCTCTCTTGGCATTTTTCTCCCTATCTCTTTCTCTTGCTCTTACCCCTTGTCTTCTTTTCCTTTTGCATTCTTCCTTTCTTGTGGTGTTGGGGTCTGGACGCTTGGAGTGGAGAACACTTTTTCTTCCTCTTCTTGGAGGGTGTTATTCACCCATTATATTTTATTGGCATACTGCTCAATTGAAGGTTTGTGTGTGTGAACATAGGGTGTGGATTTTTTTTTCTACCCTTTTCCTGGAGATAATCCCTGCAGGTTCATAAGACCAAGTAAAACCGTGGCTGAAACCCATCTCTTTCAGTATATTTTCTGCCTCCTCTCTTGCTGCTTTACTGTTATAGATGAAAGGCCCAATTTGTTTCTTGATCTTGAACTAAGCCTTGTTCTTTGCAGAGACAAAGTGGAGCTCATCTACATGTATCATTTGCCTTGTGTATTCTAGTGCAAATACCCTCATGGAAGGAACTTTGGCAATTTGTAAGGGGCTAGCTCACTTTCGTAGACTCGAATCTCTATGTAATTTTGGTACAAATACCAATCTACTGTCTTCACTTGCTCTGTTAGCTGCATGGTTCTCCTAATTTCTTCATTTATCTTGGGCTCTGCTACATTGATGAGTGTACTGATGGCTGGGTGCAAAAATAAATCCACAAAATCATTGTATGTATAATCCTTCTGATATTTCAATAGAAGGGTGGTCCAGAGAATGACAGTTTGAGGCTAAGCATTTTCATTTAACTTGGTCATTTGAAATTGAAACCTTCTAGATGGAAATGGACAAACATATATACCAACACAGAGGAATATTTGAAAACATTCTTAGTATCAAACTTTAAAAATTGTTCATGAATGGCCTCTGCTGGAAGGTAAAGCTTCTGATAACATTTTCTAAGGGCTTCATATGAGAAAGGGATTGCTTGTTTAGGAGTGTGGGCCGGTATCATCTGCTGGATGGATTGGGCACTGATAGTGTTGTTATATCACCCACCACCTTGGCCCTAAGAAGCTTATAAAGGCAGATCACCCAACATCATAAAGTGGTGAAATATTTAAAAATGTGAATGGGAAAATATGGAAGGAGATATATATAATAAGGGACATAAGGCACTATATTATATGATAGACTTGTGGAAAAGCTTGAAATGAAACAAAAAGGACAAAGGTGCAAGACAGCTGTACGAGGCGGGGCCCGCCCACATTCCGCATATTCAAAAGATAACAACACGTGAACAATTCTAGGGGGGTCAAGGATGGCAAGGGGAACGCAGAAGCCCCCCTCTATGGAATTGTGGTGACATGGCATACGTTGGGACTTGAGGTGCATATTCCATGGGGAAATGGCTGCAGGGTTAAAGCTGCTATAAAACCCCGCCGATATTTCTAGTGGGATCTGTTATACTCCTATACCAATAGGTGTCATATATCATGATTGACTTGATAAGCTATGTAATATGTTCATACCTTTTCTTGTTGCAAAGGTTTTCCATATTTTCAAAAAATCAAAAAATTTAAAAAATGTAAAGAGGGTATACCCTAAAAGAAAAATCAAAGGGTGAAAAGAATAAAATGGCCAAAAAAGTGAAAGAAAATGAACCCCACCAAAAGAAAGGCCAAGGAAAGTGTGCAAGTTTAAATGCCACTACTTTTTGCTCTTTTGTAATAAATAAAATTGTGTGCAACTTGTATTTTATGCCACAATTTATGAACAGTCAAACAGTTTAAGCTTGGCTAGTTCATCTTTAAATTTTATGTTTTAGAGATAGAAAATAAAATCTGACCAAACTATTTAATCTTGGCAGATAAGTAGATAGGTAGAGTAAATAAAAGGAGCTCAACAGTTTAATCTGAGCCCTTGGACGTAATAAGGATAGAATTATATATATTTCCAAATGTAAAAGAAAAAGTGTGATGAGGCTTTGCCAGTCTAAGTGCACCCTAATAAAGAAGAAAAAATGGTAGGGTAAAGTAGGTAGGGTAGGTAGATGTTGTTGGAGAATTACATGTGATGGATAATGACTCTAGATGTGCTAAATCTTTACTTTCATCACAAGTGCAAAGGCAGACACTACACTGGAAGAATTTCAAGCAAAGCAAAGTCATATTATTAACTTCTCTTCTCATTTTTCCCTAAAACTTTCACTAATTTCCCATAAGTACTAAGGCATTTGAAAATTAAAGGGGCTCAAGGCATTTCCTTGACTTTTGGAGGGACCGGACCCTCGGCCCAATAATTGGAAAAGCATAAGTACTTAAAATCATTCATCAAGACATTTATTCACCTCTAAAAAATATTTCCCTAAGTAAAATCCCATTTTACTTAGGAAAATCATGCAATATTTCATCAAAACCCTATTCATAAAAGCATAAGTTAAATACATTACCTTTATGTTTTACACTTAACGCTTCTGTTCATTTTCCATATTAATTTCTAACTTATTATTTAAATCCCTATGTAAATTCCCCCTTTTCCCATATTATTTTAATAAAATTTCCAAATTAATATAATATCCCGCCCGTTGGTTGAAAAATAACCATATAAATTTAATTAATTGGTTGAAATTCAAATCAATTAAAAACCCGACACCCTGCCGTATAAAGGGATTAATTAACCCTCATGGTTAATTAATAACCTAATCCACCAATCAAAACACCCCCGATGCGATTATTTCATAATAAATTTCATTGGGCCCGCTATATTAATTCCCCGTCATCTTCCTTTCCCGAGGACCGTCCGATCGACTAATCTCATATCTACGGTTATTATCAATATCACTGCCCATCCACGTCCGAACAATAACGCGCGATGGCCAAGCGGTTTTCTGAACAGTGTAGCGCCACACGTCGTCCATTGTATGGAATCGCTCGCCCTCTGCTGAAACCGCCCTTCCCCAAAATATGTGCGATGAAAACTGTTTACCGCTCGCTTCCTGTGACGAAACCACCGTACTTTCTGACGTCATCTATTAAAAAAAACAAAAAACAAAAAAACCCGCCAACCTTTGACTTTGCAAATAAAACAAAAGAACCCGCGTCATTTTCACTATCTCATGCAGTGACCAGTGTCCCATGCAACGAATTTCTAAATCAACTTTCAAAGTTTTCCAACTGCTACCTTGCTGAAGAAAGTTGGAGTCGAGTAATCCGGAGTTTATCTGCCATAAACAGCACCTGTTTTCATCACTGTTTAGTTCCCGAAAAACAGGTATTTACCCAAATTCCCGTTGAACTCTGTAAAAACCTGGTTTTTGTTTTCAATTTCACACTAAAAAATAAAACAGGGTTCAGAATTGGTCTTTAGTTCATTCCTCAATTCCCAAAACTAAAATTGCATTCCCAAACCTGTGATTGTGCCCGTTTTTCATCAAAACCTGCAATTCATTTCTAAATCCACAAGAACCAGAAATGAAAATTCCCGTGGCTTTGAATGTCGCACCCCTGAATGCCCCTCACAGAGATTTAGACCATCTACCTCTAGTAGATAGGGATTTCCAAATTAAAGACCTTGTTCTCAGTGAAAATCCTCTTCGAATTTTTTGCCGCTGCAGAGATAACTACCTAAATGACTCTGACATTTTTGGATTATGGGAATCCAATCTTCCCATGTATCTTCTCCCTTCAGTCCATATTTTTCCTGATATAATCCATTACTGACATGAAAATTATGATCCCAATCAACGAGCAGTTTTTTCCCTGAGTCAAACCATTCTTTTCCCAATAACTGCTCAGTCTATCAACGAAATGTTACAGTTTCAGTTTGGTCAAGCCCTGACTCCCCTTTCCATGGGAGAATTACTTGAGAAAGCTGCCAATTTATCCCAAAAAGAGTTGAATCGCCTTTGCCAAACCTTCATGTTACCAGAACATCAGCCCAAAGGCCCTCCACCTTATGGTTATACCTTTTTCACTGATGTGGGCAAGCTTATTCTAAATATGCTATCCTCTATAATGGGTTTCAATACTAGTGAATATGTTGATCAATTAACTCTAATATTGTTGTCAATTTTTACCCCTGGACAGCCCCCTGCTATCAAGTATGATTTTGCTTTCTACATTTTTGATAAAATCCATGAAAAGTTCATGAGATTGGAGAATGAAAGAGTGTTCAAGTATTCCTCTGTTATATACCATCTCATGCTTTACTTTCAATCAGAGAGTTTTCCTTTCTATGTTAAAAAACTTGATGCCAAAGGAAATCCTAGGTCTATAATCTTTTGGTCTACCATCACTCATAATTCCTCTTATTCTCCTTACTCTTATAATGAATTTATTGACCTATTTGTACACCCTGCAACCACCTTGTTGACAGGAGTCTCCCCTCCTAGGGTCAGTAGTGACATCAAGAAAATTCTCCAACTCTTAAAGTAGTACAAAATAGGTGACTAGTACCTATACCGAAATCACACAGAAATCAGAATATATGGGTGTGAATTATGCCCTTTCAAGTTGCCATAATATATCCTTATGAGACTTTTTCCATTAGAGTATTTCAGACAGATTATTAATTCTGACATATTTCATTTCTACAATGCAAAGAAAAAAGCTCAACTCGGGATTAAAATTCAATTAGGTCTCTTTTTCTGTAACTCTAGGATGCTAGAAAGGAAGCTGAAAGAATCTTCGAAGACTATCTCAAATTACAAAAAAGTTTCTATTGGGTACCTTATGACCCAAACAACTTTATTTGTGATAGAATAATGAAAAAGAATTATCACCATACATTCATCAAAGAATCCCAAAAATTGAACAGTATGCCAATATGGATGAATGGATGGAAGGGACATTGATAGAACAAGATAGTGAGCAGGTCAGTGTTGAAAATGTTATGAAAGACCTTGAAAAAATACTTGACCTAGACTCTTTTGAACAGGTGTAGATACCAGGTATTGGTTCTTCTTCTGCTGGGACTTCTCAACAAAAATTACAAGAAATCAGTGCATTAGCCACAGTAGCATCTAAAGGAAAGCAAAAAGAGGCTGATATACAAGTTACAGAGAAATTGACAATGACAGAACAGCCTGAAACTTCTAAAGAACAGGGTCAAGTACAGATTTCTCCTACTCATACCAATGTGGCAGAAATGTCAATTTTACAAACTCCTCTCAATATAGAAAAGGGTAAAAAGAGAGATGTTGAAGCAACTACCCCTATCAGTGGGTATTTAGAACAGCCTGATGTTAAAAGACAAAAATTGAATCCTCTGCCAGAAGTGGAATTTGTTCACAAAATCCCTGATAGTCAGACACAAGAATAATTGGGTAGTCAGCAAACATGTACAATCAGTGGGACATCCACTACTTTACAGAGAAAATCACTGCAAAGGTAGAAAAGTGCAAAAGTACCATCTTTCAAACCACCAGTGAAAGATGCCTGGGATATTAAAAGGAAATTCATAAATATAAAGGCCAGAAATGATCCACTCAGACTTCAAGTTTACAATCAATATTTGAAGATGGCTCCTAAGAATTAACAAAGATTGATGTCAGCCTATGACATTCAACAGGATAAAATGATAATGAGTCACTTCAAACCCAAATTGCAGCAACCTCAAACAGTTGCAGATTATATCAGAACTAATTTTGAAGTCATAGCAAAGGATATTCATCCTTTGGATCAAATTGAGCTGCATAAATAGACAGGTGAAATGATTGATTCTACTCTGACAGATAAGTCAATGATGACCCAGAAATTGCAAGATTCTTTGGAGAATACTAATGCTCAATTAAATCTTGAAAAAGCCTCTTCTCAGGCTAAGGACAACAGGATAAAGACTTTGGAGGAAATAATTATTGGATTGGGTCATAATCCCAACGATGTCAAGGGTATAGAAGCTTTGATAAAAAAAAAATATGATGATATTGTAGCCTTGAGAAAACAACTGAAGTTACCAGCCTCAAGACATCCACAGACTACAGAAATCATGAAGCAAAATTCTGAAGAAGAATTGATGGATTTTCTCTTGAAATTGAATGAGCAACTTAATGAAAGTGAAAAAGAGCTTGAAAAGGCATTGAAAGATAAGCATCCTAATATTCCAGCATCTACAACTGAAGTGATTACAGGTACTACAACAACAGGTCAGCCAACAAAATTATCACAGGGTAATATTTCCAATTTAAGTACCGAAGAGTTAATAAATTCAATGGAGGAATTGAAACTCCAAGTGACAGAACTTCAAAGAAAAAAGTTACAATTCACCACTTTAGAACAAAAATATGATCTCTCGAAGATGAATGTTGCAGATAAAACAAGGGAGGTCAACAGATTAGAAAAATTGGTCAAAAAATTGGAGAAGGATCTCACATTGGAGAAGCATTTAAAGGAAATAAATGAAATTCTTTGGGACAACATCATCCAATCAATAAAAGATGTTTGGCCCTCAATTCAAATAATGTATGAAAAAAATGATTTAGTCAAATTGGCTCTGGAAGAAATCCTAAAAGCAAGAGAAGAATTGGGAAACATTCCTAAAGAAGACAATGAACGTATCTGCTTTTTAAATACTCAGAACAAGCATCAACTTGAAGAACTTGGCATTCAAGATAGGACGGGAACAATTTTGGAAATAAAAAGAGTTTTTACCAAAAAAACTCTGATGCAGAATCTAGAACGAAGATGCTTTGATATCAAGAAGAAATCAATGCATTTACAAATAGATTTGATATTTTGTTGAATAAAGGATTGCCCAGTCCTTTAGTTTCAGAGGATAAATTGATGGACCTTGAAATTTATGTTGAGAAATTGGACAAGCATGCTGACAATCAGGCCAGTTCCTCAACTATTCCATCAGCAACAGCATTGCCTACAGGAAAAAATCTTCATTATAGATTGGAAAATTTGTTTTATCTCGAGCATGAGGTAAAGCATTTGTTCCCAATTCAACCTACTTTCTTTAGATATACAGAGACCGATGAAACTCTCAGAAAGCTGCAAAGAACCAGAATACCAGAAGATAAATGGTGGGAAGAAATGTAAGAACTTTTGTAAAAATTATCCTTACCTAAATTTTTGATTATGTACTACAGTAAGTCATGATAAAGAAGGATAAAAGGATAAACAGAGGTTAAAGAGTATCAGTAAAACGGAGCAGCCAACACAGAATTACTAAAGAGGACAGCAGCAAGCCAAATCATAGGGCCTACCTCCAGCACATTCTCAAAAGAAGGAAACAACACAACATCAGTTATCATTTCTCTTATCTACGAGACCATCTGTCTCTAGTTTGTTGTAACATACTTATGAGTCATCTTAGATTATATCTCAATCTGTTATGAGATATTTTTTATAATTTTTGTATAAATACTCCCTCAATCGGAGTATTAAGGGGTGGATTCTTAGACTTTGCTATAAAATTGACTATTTTGGAATAAATTGTTTTTGGAGAAATTTTGTGTGGCCAGCTGGACGAGGAATTGATGCAAAATACTTTTTACAGGATTCTTGCGTCAGATTAAGGATCAATAAGTCATCTATCTCTTATGTTTTGAAGTTTTATACTTGTTTATTATATCATCTGTGTTTCATATCTGAATAATTAACGAAAAGGAATAAATCAGAAAGTGCTTAAGTGTAATCTGTTTTTAATCGTTGTTATTATAAATGTTTTCTTCTGAACTGGTTTAAACAGTGAATTCTTAATTGCTCCTGTTTTTCTAGTTTATGCATTTTGATTATTTAATAAAGAATTCTTAATGGCTGTTTGTTAATAATCACTCAATTTCATTCAATTTCCCTCTTTCAAATGTGTTGAAGGATTCTTAATTTCCCTTCATCCATTTTTTATTCCATTTCATTCACTTTAAATCTATAATTGTTCCCTGTTTGATTACCTTGCCCTGTGAAACCATCTTTTGTTAAGAAACTTGATCCATTTAAGCTATCCTCTTTGACTCGATTAGCCCAATGGCCTAAACTACTCAATCTTACCACAAGCTATTGAATTTCATCACCCAAACTCAATCAAAATCTCTAGACGTTATAACTAGCCTAATATATTTCAAAACAAAGCTAAATTTTACAAAGAGAGCCCTCTCTGGGTACAGATTGGCTAGATTATGTACCTAAAATTTGGTTTGCAGTTACCTCGGACCCCTTTCCTCTTCCCAACAAATTCAAGGAAAATCTGAGTGATAACATAGTGGCGACTCCGCTGGGGACCTGAATAGTTTTATTGTTACTATTGTTTACTTTATAAACTACAGACGGAGCCTGAAGTTAGCCAGGTAGCTTTTGAACGGCTTTTTCTCTGCAATTTCATAAGTAAATAAATGTTGCTTCAGTCTATCTCCAGTCTAGTTTATGAACTAAACTTTGGTTTCAAACATTTGATCAGTTCCTCTAATCAAATAAATCTTTAAGAAAATTTAAATCCAATATCTGAAATTTCCTAGAGAGATTTTTGAATATGGATCCCGATTGGGATTTGAAACGTCGACAAGTCTTCTATGATACCGTGGACAATTTGATTTCTGATAACAATGATATTGTTGAATTTGTATTGTTCATTCCATTTAGATATAAAACCAAAAAAAATATCACCTAGAAAACTGGCTTCAAAAAGGACTCATTACACTAGGGCTAATCCTAATCCAAATCCACCGCCTGTGTTTGAAAATCTGAATTTGATCCCCAGAATCCTTAGGAGACAAGATAGTCAAGAAAGATCTGGCAGTTCTCAACCTCTCTATAGATCAATATCATGTCCTGTTAAGTGGATTTATCTTGAGGACGAACATTTTGACGAGCAGCTTGAAACATCTTTATTTGTAAATTCTTATGAATCTGAGTTGTCCAATTTGGTTCCAGACCCAGTATTTCTTGAAGATTTACAATTTGAATTTGTTACTTCACATCTTGATAAACATTTGCGAAATTCTATACAATCTGAGCTTACCTCTGAAGGAACATAAAATATTTCCGTGATCACTTCAGCCTCTCCAAGTTCATCAACATTTCCTCAAACATCTCAACCTCAAACTACCCCTTCTACTCCTCCACCCACCACTCATAGACCAACCTCACCTATTATTTCATCGCTACTTCCTGCAATGGCAAACATATATGCTCCTTTGGTATTACCAGCCAATCTAGGGGCTATGCCCCAATATTACCAAAGTGAAATCACTCCTTTTGATGGTTCTAGTACTTACACTGCACAACAGCATACTAAAAACATGACCGATTATCTTGAAATTTATGAAATAGATGCTGATGATGTAAGAATGAGAATATTTGTCCAAAGTCTTACTGGAGAAGTTAGAACCTGGTTTAGAGACCTTCCTGCAAACAGTGTTACTGACTTACAAGCTCTTTATAGATCATTTTTAAACAGATGGGAAAAGAAGAAAGATCCTCTTCAAATCTTATCAGACTTTGGAAAACTAAAGAGAGGACCAAATGAGACTGTGCAATATTACGTCACCAAGTTCAATGAGGCTTACAATTCTATTCCCCAAAATCTTATAACTCTTCCAGATTCAGTATTAATCAAATTCCCTGATGGATTTGATTCTGATATGGCATATCAGCTTAGGGAAAGAGCTCCTCAAACTTTAGAAGAGATGCAAAGTATAGTTGTTAGTGTTGAAGCCAACCTGATAGAGAAACGAGCTAGAGCCAAGGCTGAAAGGAGAATGCCTTTAAACGAAGAACCCACAGATTTTGAAAAGAAACTGGATGTTATTATCAAAGGAATGGAAAGGATAGGAGATAGAGTAGAAACAATTGAGAAGAAATCTCCTTGGGATGGTCAACCGAAAAATACAGTGACAAATCCAAATTTCAGAAGGAACCAAAATCAAAATACTGGAAAAACTGGTCCTGACCAAAATATTAGGCCCCCATTATAGGAAAATTATATTGAAGCCTCGACTTCTGAGGAACCAACTGAAGATGTTCAAATAAACAACTTTACTGAACGCAAGAACGAACCAGAAATTTTATTGACCCAAGATGATCAAGAAGCTCACATTCTTAAGCAATTTCAAACCCATTCAGGAGAATCATTTGACTTTAAGGAAGGATATGATACAGCCATTTACGAAGTTCATAAGAAATATAATTTGAGGAGCAGAAGAATTGATTTTATGGAAACAAGTAAATAGAAAGCTACAAATCAGCCTCTTAAAGGTAAAACCAATACTACCCCTGTACATATTCTTTCTAGATCAGATCCTAATCCTGCCAACCCAATAATTGAATATGTATCTGAAACTCAACTGACTAACAAAAAAATTTCCAATACTCTTCCTCCCAAAGGAAATGTAGAGGAACCTCCAGAAGTTGATTTGGAAACAACTTCAGCCCACAACCATATTCCTAAAAAGGAGAAAAATATCGAAAACACAGAAGATAAAGAAAATCCAACTGTTTGAAATACAAGAACTCAGTCTGAAAAACCTTTTAATCTGGAAGTTGAAGTAGGAAAATTAAAAATAGTTGTTCCATTATCTGAATTAGCTAAACATGATGTCTACCAAAGTCAAATCAATAGATCACTTAATATTACTGGAAGTGATGACTCAGTAAATTTTTTCGATGATCAACCTAGATTATTATTTGTCCCTGAAGTAAATGGAAAACTAGGAAGTGGAGGAACTCCTCCATTTTATGTGAGTTTGAACATACATGATAAAATACTTCATAATGCCATGCTTGATTCTGGGGCATATCACAATCTAATGCTAAAGGTTGTAATGGAGAGATTAAACCTAGACATCACCAGACCACACAAAGATCTCTTTTCTTTTGACTCAAGTCAGGTGAGACGTTTAGGATTAATCAAAGACTTGTGTGTTTCATTGGTTTAATACCCTGCAAAAACAATTTTGATGGATATAGTAGTAGCAGACATTCCTCCAAAATATGGTATGCTATTGTCCAGATCTTGCGATGTAAAGCTCGGAGGATCTCTTCAATTGGATATGTCATATGCTACTATTCCAGTGTTCGGCCAACCTAAGAGACTATACAAAGAAACTTTAATGAAATATGTGGTCAGTAGTCAGGAGAAACCTAAAAATTTCCCCATCTACTCAGTACACTCTGATATGGATTCATTTATTCTTTATAATGTTGAATCTGATCCTCCCACTGAATTAAAAGTACTAGCAACAGAACCAAAATAAATTGCAAATCAAAAATCTAATGTTCAAATCCAGTAAATCTCTGATCGAAAAGAAACATCAGATACCCAAGAGAAACCAGAAAAAAACAAAAAACAAGATCTCACTGTTAAGAAAGTTCCTGAATCACCTGACACCAATTATGAACATGAAATTCTTTGGCACTTAGAATTTGATGGTTCAGTTAACAAGTTAGGAGTAGGAGCTGGAATTTGGATACATAACCTTGAAAATGATCATGCTGAAGGCCATGCTTACAGATTGAACTTTAAATGCACTAATAATATGGCAGAATATGAAGATCTTTTGTTAGGACATAAACTTGTCAAAACATTAGGGGCAATTAGAGTATCTCTCATAGGACATTCTGATTTAATAATTCAACAGATCAAAGGTCACTTTTTGAAAAACGATCCCAGACTGAGAGAATATAGAGGAACAGTTGTAGAGATTATCAATACTATTCTGCAGACTCAGCTTGCTAAAATCCCAAGAAAACAAAATTTGCATGCTCATAGTCTTGCAATGTTTGCTAGCACTTGTAAATTACCATTCGAACCTAATCATCAGTTCACAGCGAAGATTAGACATAGACCAGCTATACCAGACAATTTTAAGAATTGGCAAGTGTTTGCAAATGACAATCAGATTAACAATTTTCTGACTCTAGAGAATGAATTTTCTAAAAGTAACATAGATGAAGATACATTCATTGAATCTAATCAAATAAATGAACAAGAAACAGACTTTTCAGAAGACAATGCAATTCAAATGCTTCATCCAACGAAGTTCACCAAAAAATAAATGCAGGACCTGTTGTCGCACAGATTATCAAGGCACCGCGACAACAGTTCAGACTGGGGGCTGTCACCCTTATCCCCAGTCTCTCTCTTTAAGCTGTCTCCTTACAGGCTAAGGGAGGTAGACCCTATTTGAAATGAAGGATAAATCCGAGAGACACAGCTAGAACACCAAATACAGGATAAGATTAACAGGATTTCACAGATCTAGATTAGATTTCACGTTTTATGATTAGTGCCTTAAGGAGTCATACAAAATCCCATTATGCAATTATAAACCAGTAAGTGATGACTAACTGCTGCTTATAATAAAAACATGATTGATGACGATGATATTTAATTAAAAAAACACCACAACCATGAAGCAATAAGATGAAAATGCCAGAGATTTAAGATGTTTCAATTAATTTCAATCCAGGCAAGTCAAAGATTTTATATAGTCAATCTCAAGATAAAATTTTAAAAGCTCACTTGACCATAGAAAAATTTTGTTTTTTTATATTTTTTGAGAATTTTTTATATTTTGGATTTTCTAATTTTTTTAAGATTTTTGGAATTTTTTATTTCTAAAACAAATTAAAATTTTAAAAAAAAAGTTCTAATCTAAAAGTTAAATCTTAACAAAATTAAAGTTAAAATTAAACTAAGTTAAAACTAAATTAAAACTAAGTTAGATTTAAACTAAAATCTAAAATTAACAAAAGTCGAAATTTAAAATCAAACTAACACTAAAGTCAAATTATAATCTAAAACTAGGCGTTAAAATAAAACTCTAAACTAAAACTAATTGTTAGAACTAAATTGAAAAATTTTAAACCTAACACAAACCTAAATCAAAATAAATCTAAGTCTAAAGTCTAAAACTAAAAAATAAAACTTAAATAAGCCGACTATCATAGAATGCTAATGCTATTAAAACATTAAAAACCATACCTAAACTCTAAACGAAATTTATCAATCGATTCCTAAAGTTGAAATTACACTAAAATCGAACCAAAAAAGAAGAACGCGGGTTTTGACTTGTCGTTTTGTTGTGTTGCAAGCGTTGGACAGTGGCACGACGGAGCAGAAGAGCAACTCGGACGAGATCGTGTAGAGCAATGGAAAAATTAAAGTTGAAATGTATGCGTCTGTCGCGTGTGTGCTTGCAGGTCGAATGCCCGACAGAAATGGAGCACGATGGAAGGTAGATAAGGAAGGGATATCGACTACAGAGATGCAAGCTGGATGGCGGACCTGAAGGTCGATTGATAGGGTAAATAGCTATGGTTGATAGAAAAGTTTGATGGCAGAAGGAATTTGGGCAGCGGCAGCAAGGATTGGATGGGTAAAATGTTGAATGGCGACTGCTGGATATGGAAGAGAGGAATCCGATAGGTAGAAAGGAGGTAAACACAGATATGACAATCAATCGATGCTTTACAAAGATGGATTGTGCGGTGGAAGAAAAGTTGACGCGTGAAGAGCGAGGGCAGAATGAAAGGAACGAACAGCGAGTGCACACAAATTCGCCCAGTAAACTTTTAGAATTTTTCTCAATTAAGCTCAAATTTCATATGCTCCTCGAACTCAATAATGTTCAAATCTCGCCCATAGTAGCAATTTGAGGCCAGATTTGGCCTTTGAAAGCCAGATCTGCCTCAGATCCTAAAAAAAAATTCTGATTTAAACCCTTAACCTACAAAAGACAGCTAGATCTAAAGATATATACACCATGAAACAATTAAACCCTCACAGTCCTAAAAAATTTACAAATTTACAAGTATTTTACAAATTTAAAACCCTCATGGTTAGATTTAAATCCGTTTTAGCACAATTTTCAGAGATTTGAAATTTTAGTGAGAGGCACAAGCCTTCGAAACCCTGCAAAATCACAAATATCATAAGATAGACCCGGAATTTAACAAATAAAGAGCTTATCATATTTATGTTTATTGGGAGTCGGCTGGTTCAACCGAAGACTTCCCCAGACGCCCAATCTTAAAAAAAAAAATTCCCTGCACACTTAGATCTGAACTTTAGACTGATAGAGATTTAAGAAAACAACATGAGACCCTTAGAAAAATCAGAATGTTATTTTATAAACCCAGAAAATTGCACAAGATACCTGTATGCAGATTAATCCATGTAGGCCATCAACCATAAAATGCAAAAAACCAAGTAGCAGAGTTTAGAGACAATTCACCACATAGATCTGAGAAGGAACATCCAGATTTGTAACCCCAAAGTCTTTAGCTTTATTCCTCAAAAAGTTTACAAGAGCTTCTAAGAGCAAGTGCACGATTCTGAGATCGGATGACTCAAAAATGAGAAAGACCTCTAAATTTATAGGACAAGATCTCTAACGGCTAGTTTGGATGATCCTCGTCAAAATAATCTCAATCGTCCAAAAGATTTAATTATCTTTTAATCCGGAGCGTTGAAATTAAAATTTTGGGGAAAAAACGAATTTATCATTTAATTCAATTTTAATTAACTCAAAAATATTATTTTTGAGTTAATTACCCCAAAATTTTGACCTCGACTTAACCACCAAGGCCCAAGGGTCCAATATTTCTTAAAATTCTCAATATTCCCTTGGCTTGGGGCTTTCAAAATCATTTTCCAAGGAACCACAAATTTTGCCTTTAAAGATTTAATCCTAACTTAGGACCTTAAATTAATTAAATTTCTGGTTTAAGATTTTATTAATTAATTGACCAGAAAATTTAATTAATTGACTAAGAGGGGATTATAATTATTTTTCCAACCCTCTTTACATGAGATAATACATTTACATACATGAAGGGGGAATACCCATTCGTATAGACCCTCAAATAAATACCCAATTCTGCGACTCAAAACATGATCTAGTAGACCAAGTAGCTCAAACTACTTTTACAAGGACTCGATAGAAACACTAGGACTCACTTAGTATGTTGATGACAAAATCCACCCTAGCTTTGGGGTGAGGCTGGAGGGAAAAACTCTGCCGATCACTTTCGTGAATCAGTGAGACAAAAAACCTCCTAGGATAGAGATCATCAACAACATACTAGGCTTACCTAGGCTATTACATACACTGACGATCTTACTTAGATCATTTACATCATAACAATGCAGAATGGGTTTACATCATTTATAACAATGTCAATTGTCGATGAAATCTGGATGATGGAATCTGAATGGCGCAACCATGTCGAACATGACGAATCCCATTTGAAAAAATGGGGGTGTACTGCTATGGGGTCGTTGACAAAGTGTGGTCAACATCTGGCTCTACTTGGGGACACGTTGCTTCATTGAAGGAATGTGAGAATCCGGAATCTGCATCCAAGCAACACACAAGATTACATAAGTAGCGTCCATCCAAATATCATCATATAACATTAAGTTCATGAAAAATAGAAGCTCTTCTTTTATTTATTATTCTACTTAACATGAAAAGTAAATCTACTCTAACTGCAAAATGAAATGCTGAAATAACAAGGTGTAAAGTTAGAGATACAATACAAAGGATGCCCTGTGGCATCAGATGTGCTCAATATAGTGTATGCTGAGCATTTGCTTGCTTTTAGGCAAGTCTGTTGGCTGCTTTTCAGGTGTGCCATGTCCAATCTTGCTAATCGTAGGACTCTGTCTTATCCAAATGTCAAGCTGCTCTCGACCATCAGACGAATAAAACCACTTACTTCTTTTTTGCTTCTTTCTCTTCTTCTGAGTGGGTTGTGATGTCAGCAATGAGGCCACTATAAACTCCTTGTCCTCATCTTGAAGATGTTTGTACAAAATATCTGAAGAATCTGGAGCGTGACCAATATTATTCTGGATATACTCTGTCAATGGTGAAACATAAGCTTGGTCTTTCTCAACATCCTTTGAAATCATAGTTAAATCCTCCATGTGATGAGATGAGAATGGCTTTAGCAAACAAGAAGTCTTATGATTTGTTGATGAATCTTCATAATCAAATTTCGGCTGAAAATGTGATTTTTCCATTTTTTCCAACTTCTTTTGCATATCAGTCATTTGATTAGAATGCTTAATATTAACAACAGTGATTTCCTTCGCATGACTCTCTTCAATCATCAACAATCTATGTTCCATGTTTTTTATTGATTCATCATTATTTTCTTTCATGGCATTCATTTCCAACAAGTGATTTTCCTTCATGGTATTCATTTCCTGGGTGTGTCTTGCTTCCATGATGGACATCTAATTAGAATGATTAACTTCCATTATCTTTAACCTGTTTTCCATGACATTTATTTTCCGTGCATGACTTACTTCCATGTAAGTTATCTTATTTTGAAGACTGATTTGGTTAGCTTCCATGTTTTGAATTATTTGCATATGACTGGGTTGCACATCCTTAATCATCTGAGCTGGTTCCTTAACCTGACTTTCATGATCTTCTATATGCATGTGATAATTCTTACCAACAACATTAATTTGATGACTTGACCTTGCCATTCTACTAGCTATGATCCTTTTTACAATGGGACAAGTAGCCTCTTCGTGAAGATCATTACAGGCTCTACAATAAGGAGGAACTTCATCAACCAGATTAGTAGATTCAAGCGGATAAGATAGGCCTCTTTTCTGCAAAGCATTATTATTTCTAGGTTGGGAATTTTGCGTTTGAGCCCTTTCCATTTGGACCAACCTAGCCTGTAAGACACTTATTTCCTTAACATGATTAAGCTCCATGCTTTCAAGATTTTGCATTAACCTTTTCACAGGGTCATCATCATATTCTAGAGGTTCTTTTAACTTAGTATCTGTCAAAGATATATCAAAATCTGGAGTTTTGAAAATTCCAGATGCTTTCTTATCCTTTTCAATCTCCTCAGCCAAAGATTGACAAGCCTTATAATTTGCAGTTTTAGCCCGTCTTAACTCATATGAAGTATCAGAATCAAAAGCATCAATGTAAAAGTTTAGAAGAGATCCATCAGGAGGTTTATGAGTTTGAGATATTTCTCTAAGAATACCATTAAATCTCCTGTTAAATTCTTCAGTCGTTTCATTTTCTTTCTTTTTTATGGTACTGATCTATATTACCAAGTGTTGATCTTCCCTTTTATCACCATAATTTTCCTTAAAAGTAGTTACAATGGATTCAAAAGTATCAAATGAATTATCAGGTTTTTCCATGAACCATTCAGCAACATCTTCACCAAAAGTAAGAACAAAATTTTTCATCTTTACATCATCGAAATTATTATTTGCAACTGCAATTCTATTCCACCAGTTAGTGAAAGAAAACAAATGATATTTAACACTAACTGCATCATTTCCTTGAAAGATAGGTAATTTATCCATTTGAGGGAGATCATGGGGATAACCCTGAATATTAGCAAAATTACACGGGGCAAAAATATCCATGATATCGTTTTTAGGATTTTAGAAATAGATCCGTGTTCAAGAATAGACAAAAGGTCCTTAAGAAGCGAACTTCCTAGCAGGAACTCTTGTAAGAAATGAAAGAATTGGAGTCGCCACTTGATCATGAAACTAATTCTAAAACAGAAGAAATAATTGAGAGATAGCAGATGGATATCAGGGGGGGATTCTTGTCTGGGAATAAAAAGATGAATAAGTGGAGTCGCCACCCAAACAAGAAGCCAATCGAAATGTCCAGGTGCTAAAAATACGATGATGAAATGATTAGTGATATGACGAAAGATAAGACGATGAAAATATGAAGAGATGAAAGACGCCAAAAAATGTGATCCCTGCGACAGGCTAATGAATGGCGAAAGAAGATCAGAAGATTATAAAATGTCGTTAAGACCAAGGACAGAAAAACTCTATCCCCGGCAACGGCGCCATAAAACACTTTGTCAACGGGACATTAAACAAATGGAGGTTGATGAGATTATAGAAGATGAATCTGAGATCATTAATTTGAAAGATAATCATTTTCCTAAAGGATTAACTCCTCTAGAATATCTTTTCGACTCTAATGATATTCCAAAGAAACCCAAAATGGAACCATTGAAAGCTGATATTGAGGAATATAATCTGGGGACTGAAGAAAATCATAAAATAATAAAGTTATCTAAATCTTTGCCTCCTGATAAAAAACCAAAATATGTTGAACTAATAAGAGAATTCCAGGATGTCTTTTCCTGGAGTTATGAAGACTTAAAATCATATGATACCTCTATAATTCAACATACAATACCTCTGAAAGAAAATTAGAAACCATTTAAGAAGAAACTCAGAAGAATCAACCTTGTACTGTTGCCTTTAATTGAAAAATAAATCAAACGAATGTATGAAGCAGGGATAATTGCTCCTATTAGATTTTCAGAGTGGGTATCTAACTTAGTCCCTACTAGGAAGAAAACTAGAGAGATCAGATTATGTGTTGATTTAAGAAATGTAAATAAGGTTTCTTTGAAGGATAATTACCCTTTTCCCAAAATGAATCACATTTTGCAAAGGGTAGTAAGTGCTTCAAGGATTTCTCTGTTAGATGGGTTCTCAAGATATAACCAAATTCTAGTTCACCCTGATGTTCAGGAAAAAATAGCTTTTACAACACCATGGGGTAAATTTAAGTACGTTAAAATGCCATTTGGACTTAAAAATGCTGGAGCAACCTTCTAAAGAGAAATGGACATTACATTTGCAAAAGAAATTCATGACTTTCTTGTTATATATCTGGATGATTTAACTGTTTTTTCTAAATCATATCAGCAGCATTTGGACCATCTCAGACAAGTATTCATAAAATGCAGAAAGTATGGTATTTCTTTGAATCCAAAAAAGTCCTTGTTTTGTCTTGAAGAAAGTAAAATTTTGGGCCATATCATTTCCAAATATGGTATTAGAATTGATCCTGCTAGAATAGAAGCTATATTGCAGATACCTCACCCTATAAATGTTAAAGAACTTCAAGCTTTCATAGGAAAAATCAATTTTTTGAGAAGATTCATATCTAGCTTAGTTGAATTAATTAGATTTCTTACTAACATGTTAAGAAAGGATTCAAGTATTAAATCGACAGTAGAAGCCAAACAAGCATTTGAAGAAATTAAAATGGCTGGCTCTGACTTCGATTCTTACGAGTCTGAATTTGTTGAAACCATAATATTTTCATTTGCATGGAATATCTTTGTGTTGAGAAAAATCTTGGGAGGTGAATGGGTATTTCTTGCATAATCAAATCTTTTTACTTTTCATTCCTTAAACCCCATGCACTCTATTGATGACTGGCGTATATGCGGATCTCCTTGAAAACGTATACACAGAGAACTAATTATGTCATTAATTCTTCACTTAAACCATTCCATCATTTATTCATCAGATATTCAATAAATAGTAAACATGTGCAGTAAGAACAGAATAAAGCATCACATGAAGCATCACACATGAACACCGGGATTTTTAGGTGGAAACCCATGTCGGGAGAAAACCACCGCTGCAGTTGCTCGGCCTTCAATATTTTATTATAGAGAAAACATCTTACAACATATGTGCTGGTGCAGACTCCTACCAGCACGCAGGCACCCACCTGCGCTCATTTACCAGCCTCTCCTGGAAGGGAGCTCCAATCCCCTGACTCATTTACCAGCCTCTCCTGGAAGGGAGCTCGTGCAAAAGGTAGTTTACCCGACCTCACGGAAGGGAGCCTAGCAAAGATCTGGATTTGACCTCACCTGGAAGGGAGCTACAACCCCCTGACTGAAGGCTACAACCCTCAGCACCACTATGGACCACGTTTCATCAATTTTCACACTGGATCCAACAACTTCAATCGAACACCACTTGCAGGCCATATTTCACCATATTTTCAGACTGGACCCTTTCCATACTTTTAAGCACAAACATACATCACCAACAGATACTTATCAACACAGATCAGATAGCAGAAACACAGCAGAACAGATCAGATATTTTATACCCCTTGCTTCAGCAAACCCTAGTTTGCATACGCGCTTTCCCTTTACTGATGTCGCGTATATACGCGCTTCCGTCCATACAAACCAGCGTATACCTCAGTGTATATTTTATTGCGCATACGCGCTTTCTCTTCGCTGAAGCCGCATATATACGCGCTTCCTCCGCGGCGAAGTAGCATATAGATCTTCAATCATTACAGAGCAGCATACTTCATCAGATCAGATATTCAGTTCAGATCTACCCTTTTGCTTCAGACAGATGTTCGCCTAGATGCTCGCCTCATCACAGATCTAAGCCTTCCATAATCAGATCTAGCAAATACAAGAGCAATTCAGATCTAGATCCCCTTCTTCATCAATGGTGCATCATACATTCAGATTTATCATTCAAGTGTAACCCTTTCCATTCAGATATACTTCAGAGAGAAGTATTCATTCAAGCTCAGACATCTTGCACCCACACATATGATTTGCACAATGAATTTCTTCTCCTTATATAGGTTTATCCTTTTTCAATACCATGAGCCCCTTTTTCAATACCATGGGCCAAAACAATACCACAAGCCCAAAACTACCTGGACGGGGTCAATTAGGCGGATCATTACCCAATACAATGGGTCAATACCATGGTGGTTACCCTTGGTTTTGTAATTTTTGAGCGCTTTAGCCCATACGCGACTTGGAACGTTTCTTTCCGCGTGCATACGCGACTTCCCTTAGACCAATCCGCGTATACCAAGAAACATACTCTTTTTCATCATAGAATTAGCACATGCTGAATTCCTTTCTTCATTTCCTTCTGTTCACACTGTAGATACATCAGATTTCCTTCATCAAGGACATATTCTATCAAGCACAACTTCATCAAGTAAGTTGTCATCATCTTCATCAAGTGGGTTGCCTTTCAAGGACAACACTCAGCATCATATTGTCAACAAACATCATATCACATCAGATTTACATCATTTACCAAGTCCATCCAGTCAAGAATAACTTCATCAGGTGGTTTTCCGTCAAGGACAACACATGTCAATAGTCGCATGTCTTCATCTTCATTTAGTGGGTTTCCATCAAGGACAACACTCTGCATCATATTTCCAACATACTGTAGCAGCTGTTTTATTACAAAAGGATGATCAAGGATGTGAAAAACCTATAGCCTTTTTTAGTAAAGCACTGAGAGATGCATCATTAAAATAAACATCATGGAAAAACAAGCTTTTGCACTTATAAAAGCTATTAAAGATTTTAGAATCTATATATTGTATTACCATGTGATAGCCTATGTACCAAATGCTGTTGTCAAAGACATCTTAACTCAAGATGGAATTGAGGGAAAAAGAGGTAAATGGATTTCTACCATATTAGAGTATGATATTGAGATAAAACCTACAAAGCTTATAAAGGGATAGGGATTGGCTCAACTTATGACAGAAAAAAATTGGCAAGCCCTGGATATAAATGAACTTGATGACGAACAGGAGATGGCAACTCCACAAATCAGCCAGGCATTCTTAGATTCACCATGGTATGCTGATATAATTTATGTTTTATTAAAACTGCAAGCTCCTCCAAGGTTATCCAGAACAATGAAGAGGTTTTTAAAAATGACATCTTTAAAGTTTTGTACTTTAGATAATGTTCTCTTTTGGAAAAATCATGATGGTATTCTATTGAATTTTTTGTTAAAAGATGAAGCTGACAAGGCTCTCAATGAATTCCATGCGGGAGACTGTGGTGGACACCTTTATTGGAAATAAAATGCAGACAAGATCCTAAGAGCTGGATTTTATTGGCCAACCTTGTTCTCTGATTTAAAGAAATTTGTTACTACTTGCCATAAATGTCAAATTTTTGAAGGCAAGAGAAAACTATTACCTTTACCCCTGAAACCAATTTCCACTGAAAAACCTTTCCAACAATGGGGCCTGGATTTCATTGGATAAATCCATCCCCCTTCTTATGGCCAACACAAATGGATCCTTACTGCCATATATTATTTTACCAAATGGATAGAAGCAATTCCTTCCAGACAAGCCAATGACACTGTGATTATAGGATTCCTAGAAACCAATATATTATCAAGATTTGGTTGTCCTGAGAAAATTATAACTGATAATGTTGCTGCCTTCAAATCTAAGAAGATGATAAGTTTCTGTAATAAATATCATATCACTTTAAGCCATTCCACAGCTTATTACCGTCAGGGTAATGGACTGGCTGAATCTTCCAACAAAAGTCTCATTAATATTATTAAGAAATTATTGGAGGAAAACAAGAAAAATTGGCACAAGAAACTTACAAATTCACTATGGGCAGACAGACTCACCACCAAAAAATCTATTGGGACCAGTCCTTATGAGTTATTATATGGAATTGAGGTTGTATTTCCTTCATCTTTAGTAGTTCCTATAATGAAATTACTTCAAGAAGCTCAGGTTGAACCTAATGACATTCAAAGGAGAATAAATCAGACTATCAATTTGCAGCAAACCAGAGAGGAAGTTTATCAAAGATCCCAAGTATTGCAGGAGAAACTAAAGAAGATATTTGATAAAAGGACCAAGGCAGAAGATTTCCAACTGGGAAACAAAGTTTTAAGATGGGATTCCAGAAGAGAGGATAAGGGAAAACATGGGAAGTTTGACTTCCTGTGGAAAGGACCTTATATTATTCATGCTTTACAAGGAAATAATACATATTTTTTGAAAAACTTGGATGGTACAGAAACTGAAGAAGGACCAGTTAATGGTCGAATGTTGAAACATTACTTTGATCCTATTTATTAGGATATCCTGATTTTTAACATGTACATAATATATCCTTTGTAATGCATCATTTTTGAGTGGATAGTAACTTACTGGAGTTGAAGCCCGAGGAGAAGGCCCTAAGCTTCAGAAGTATTACTGTCATACATATAATAAAGCAACAAGCAGAAGAAGATTCCATGGTTCAGTCAAAATCATTCTGAGGGCAACTGACCTGTTGTTCTTGACTTTTCACCAGGAAAAGCCATCCCCAAGTGAAGCCAGTGTTAGACTCCTATACCAATAGGTGTCATATATCATGATTGACTTGATAAGCTATGTAATATGTTCATACCTTTTCTTGTTGCAAAGGTTTTCCATATTGTCAAAAAATCAAAAAATTTAAAAAAATGTAAAGAGGGTATACCCTAAAAGAAAAATTAAAGGGTGAAAAGAATAAAATGGCCAAAAAAGTGAAAGAAAATGAACCCCACCAAAAGAAAGGCCAAGGAAAGTGTGCAAGTCTAAATGCCACTACTTTTTTTTCTCTTATGTAATAAATAAAATTGTGTGCAACTTGTATTCTATGCCACAATTTATGAACAGTCAAACAGTGTAAGCTTGGCTAGTTCATCTTTCAATTTTATGTTTTAGAGATAGAGAATAAAATCTGACCAAACTATTTAATCTTGGCAGATAAGTAGATAGGTAGAGTAAATAAAAGGAGCTCAACAGTTTAATCTGAGCCCTTGGATGTAATAAGGATAGAATTAGATAGATTTCCAAATGTAAAAGAAAAAGTGTGATGAGGGTTTGCCAGTCTAAGTGCACCCTAATAAAGAAGAAAAAATGGTAGGGTAAAGTAGGTAGGGTAGGTAGATGATGTTGCAGAATTACATGTGATGGATAATGACTCTAGATGTGTTAAATCTTTACTTTCATCACAAGTGCAAAGGCAGACACTACACTGGAAGAATTTCAAGCAAAGAAAAGTCAGATTATTAACTTCCCTTCTCATTTTTCCCTAAAAATTTCATTAATTTCCCCTAAGTACTAAGGCATTTGAAAATTAAAGGGGCTCAAGGCATTTCCTTGACTTCTGGAGGGACCGGACCCTCGGCCCAATAATTGGAAAAGCCTAAGTACTTAAAATCATTCATCAAGACATTTATTCACCTCTAAAAAATCTTTTCCTAAGTAAAATCCCATTTACTTAGGAAAATCATGCAATATTTCATAAAAACCCTATTCATAAAAGCATAAGTTAAATACATTACCTTGATGTTTTACACATAGCGCTTCTGTTCATTTTCCTTATTAATTTCTAACTTATTATTTAAATCCCTATGTAAACTCCCCCTTTTCCCGTATTATTTTAATAAAATTTCCAAATTAATATAATATCCTGCCCCGTTGGTTGAAAAATAATCATATAAATTTAATTAATTGGTTGAAATTCCAATCAATTAAAAACCCGACACCCCGCCATATAAAGGGATTAATTAACCCTCATGGTTAATTAATAACCTAATCCACCAATCAAAACACCCCCGATGTGATTATTTCATAATAAATTTCATTGGGCCCGCTATATTAATTCCCCATCATCTTCCTTTCCCGAGGACCGTCTGATCGACTAATCTCAGATCTACGGTTATTATCAATATCGCTACCCATCCACGTCCAAACGATAACGCGTGATGGCCAAGCGGTTTTCTGAACAGTGCGGCACCACGCGTCGTCCATTGTATGGAATCGCTTGCCCTCCGCTGAAAATCGCCCTTCCCCAAAAGCTGTGCGATGAAAACCTTTTACCGCTCGCTTCCTATGACGAAACCACCATACTTGCTGACGTCATCTATTAAAAAATAAAAACAATAAAACCCGTCAACCTTTGACTTTGCAAATAAAACAAAAGAACCCGCGTCATTTTCACTATCTCATGCAGTGACCAGTGTCCCATTCAACAAATTTCGAAATCAACTGTCGAAGATTGCCAACTGCTACCTTGCTGAAGAAAGTTGCAGTCGAGTAATCCAGAGTTTATCCGCGATAACCAACACCTATTTTCATCACTTTTTAGTTCCCAGAAAATAGGTATTTACCCAAATTCACGTTGAACTCTGTAAAAACCTGGTTTTTGTTTTGAATTTCACACGAAAAACTGAAACAGGGTTCAGAATTGGTCTTTAGTTCATTCCTCAATTCCAAAAACTACAATTGCATTCTCAAACCTATGATTGTGTCCATTTTTTCATCAAAACCCGCAATTCATTTCTGAATCCACAAGAACCAGAAATGGAAATTCCCGTGGCTTTTAATGTCACACCCCTGAAAGCCCCTCACAGAGATTTAGACCATCTACCTCTAGTAGATAGGGATTTCCAATTTAAAAACCTTGTTCTCAGTGAAAATCATCTTTGAATTTTTTGCCACTGCAGAGATAACTACCTAAAAGGCTCTAACATTTTTGGATTATGGGAATCCAATCTTCCCATGTATCTTCTCCCTCCAGTCCATATTTTTCCTGAGATAATCCATTACTGCCATGCAAATTATGATCCCAATCAAAGAGCAGTTTGTCCCCGAGTAAAACCATTCTTTTCCCAATAACTGCTCAGTCTATCGATGAAATGTTATAGTTTCAGCCTGGTCAAACCCTGACTCCCCTTTCCATGGGAGAATTACTTGAGAAATCTGCCAATTTATCCCAAAAAGAGTTGAATCGCCTTTTCCAAACCTTCATGTTACCAAAACATCAGCCCAAAGGCCCTCCACCTTATGGTTATACCTTTTTCACTGATGTTTGTGGGCTTATTCTGAATATGATATCCTCTATAATGGGTTTCAATACTAGTGAATATGTTGATCAATTAACCCTAGTATTGTTGTCAATTTTTACCCTTTGATAGCCCCCTGCTATCAAGTATGATTTTTCTTCCTACATTGCTGATAAAATCCATGATCAGTTCATGAGATTGGAGAATGAAAGAGTGTTCAAGTATTCCTCTATTATATACCATATCATGCTTTACTTTCAATCAGAGAGTTTCCCATTCTATGTTAAAAAACTTGATGCCAAAGGAAATCCTAGGTCTGTAATTTTTTGGTCTGTCATCACTCATAATTCCTCTGATTATCCTTACTCTTATAATGATTTTATTAACCTATTTGTACACCCTGCAACCACCTTGTTGACAGGATTCTCCCCTCCTAGGCTTAGTAGTGACATTAAGAAAATTCTCCAACTCTCAAAGCAATACAAAATAGGTGACTAGTACCTATACCGAAATCACACAGAAATCAGAATATATGGGTGTGAGTTATGCCCTTTCAAGTTGCAAAAATATGTCCCAATGAGACTTTTTGCATTAGAGTATTTCAGACAGATGATTAATTCTGACATAGTTCATTTCTGCAATGCAAAGAAAAAGGCTCAACTGAGGATTAAAATTCAATTAGGTCCCTTTGTCTGTAACTCTAGGGATGCTGGAAAGGAAGCTGAAAGAATCTTAGAAGACTATCTCAAATTACAAAAAAGTCACTATTAGGTACCTTATGACCCAAACAGCTTTATTTGTGATAGAAGAATGAAAAACAAATTATCACCATACATTCATCAAAGAATCCCAGAAATTGAACAGTATGCCAATATGGATGAATGGATGGAAGGGACATTGATAGAACAAGATAGTGAGCAGGTCAATGTTGAAAATGTTATGAAAAACCTTGAAAAAATACTTGATCTAGACTCTATTGAATAGGTGCAGATACCAGGTATTGGTTATTCTTTTGTTGGGACTTCTCAACAAAATTTACAGGAAATCAGTGCATTAGCCATAGTAGCATCTAAAGGAAAGGAAAAAGAGGCTGATATACAAGTTACAGAGAAATTTACAATGACAGAACAACCTGAAACTTCTAAAGAACAGGGTTAAGTACAGATTTCTCCTACTAAGACCAATGTGGCAGAAATGTCAATTTTACAAACTCCTCTAAATATAGAAAAGGGTAAAAAGAGAGATGCTGAAGCAGCTACCCCTATCAATGGGTATTCAGAACAGCCTCATGTTAAAAGACAAAAATTGAATCCTCTCCCAGAAGTGGAATCTGTTCACGAAATCCCTGATAGTCAGATGCAAGAAGAATTGGGTAGTCAGCAAACATGTACAATCAGTGGGACATCCACTACTTTACAGAGAAAAGAGTTACAAAGGCAACAAAGTGCAGAAGTATCATCTTTCAAACCACCAGTGAAAGATGCCTGGGCTATTAAAAGAATATTCATAAATATAAAGGCCAGAAATGATCCAATCAGGCTTCAAGTTTACAATCAATATTTGAAGATGGCTCCTAAGAATCAACAAGGATTGATGTCAGCCTATGACATTCAACAAGGTAAAATGATAATGAGTCACTTCAAACCCAAAGTGCAGCAACCTCAAACAGCTGCAAATTATATCAGAACTAATTTTGAAGTCATAGCAAAGGATATTCATCCTTTAGATCAAATTGAGTTGCATAAACAGACAAGTGAAATGATTTATTCTACTCTGACAGATAAATCAATGATGACCCAGAAATTGCAAGATTCTTTGGAGAATACTAATGCTCAATTAAATCTTGAAAAAGTCTCTTCTCAGGCTAAGGACAACAGGATAAAGACTTTGGAGGAAATAATTATTGGATTGGGTCATAATCCCAACGATGTCAAGGGTATAGAAGCTTTGATCAAGAAAAAAGATGATGATATTGCAGCCTTGAGAAAACAACTGAAGTTACCAACCTTAATACATCCACAGACTGCAGAAATCATAAAGCAAAATTCTGAAGAAGAATTGATGGATTTGCTCTTGAAACTAAATGAGAAACTTAATGAAACTGAAAAAGATCTTGAAAAGGCATTGAAAGATAAGCAGCCTAATATTCCAACATCTACAACTGAAGTGATTACAGGTACTACAACAACAGGTCCGCCAGCAGAATTATCACAGGGTAATATTTCCAATTTAAGTACCGAAGAGTTAATAAAGTCAATGGAGGAATTGAAACTCCAAGTGACAGAACTTCAAAGAACAAAGGTACAATTCACCACTTTAGAACAAAAATATGATCCTCAAAGATGAATGTTGCAGATAAAAAAAGGGAGGTCAACAGATTAGAAAAATTGGTCAACAAATTGGAGAAGGATATCACATTAGAGAAGCCTTTAAAGGAAATAAATGAAATTATTTGGGACAACATAATCTAGTCAATAAAAGATGGCTGGCCCTTAATTCAAATAATGTATGAACAGAATGATTTAGTCAAATTGGCTCTGGAAGAAATCCTAAAAGCAAGAGAATAATTGGGAAACATGCCTGAAGAAGCCAATGAAATTATCCGCTTTTTAAATACTCAGAACAAGCATTAACTTGAAGCACTTGGCATTCAAGACAGGACGGGAAAAATTTTGGAAATAAAAAGAGTTTTTACCAAAAGAACTCTGATGCAGAATCTAGAACGAATATGCTCTGATATATAAGAAGAAATCAATGCCTTTATAAAAATATTTTATATTTTGTTGAATAAAGGATTGCCCAGTCCTTTAGTTTCAGAGGATAAATTGATGGACCTTGAAAGTTATGTCGAGAAATTGGACAACCATGCTAACAATCAGGCCAGTTCCTCAACTAGTGCATCAGCAGCAGCATTGCCTATAGGAAAAAATCTTCATGATAGATTGGAAAATTTGTTTTATCTCGAGCATGAGGTAAATCATTTGTTCCCAATTCAACCTACTTTCTTCAGATATACAGAGACTGATGAAACTCTCAGAAAGCTGCAAAGAACCAGAATACTAGAAGATAAATGGTGGGAAGAAATGTTAGAACTTTTGTAAAAATTATCCTTACATGAATTTTTAATTATGTACTACAGTAAGTCATGATAAAGAAGGATAAAAGGATAAACAGAGGTTAAAGAGTATCAGTGCAGTTACAGAGTACTAGTAAAACAGAGCAGCCAGCACAGAATTACTAAAGAGGACAGCAGCAAGCCAAATCATAGGGCCTACCTCCAGCACATTCTCAAAAGAAGGAAACAACACAACATCTGTTATCATTTCTCTTATCTACGAGACCATCTGTCTCTAGTTTGTTGTAACATACTTATGAGTCATCTTAGATTATATCTCAATCTGTTATGAGATATTTTTTATAATTTTTGTATAAATACTCCCTCAATTGGAGTATTAAGGGGTGGATTCTTATACTTTGTTGTAACATTGACCATGGAAAATTTTAGGGGATAATATTCGCAGGTGAGCTAATTTTCCATGGTTTTTCCAAAAAAAAGTTTCGCCAATTCCCATCTTTTTATAAAAATGATTCGCCCAAATTTTACAATATAAAATTATTTTACCTTAAAAATCGCAATATTATATAGACAATATATATAATATCATTATAAATTTGAATACTTTTACAAATACATCAATAAAAAATTTATAGTTTGCATATTAGGTACTAGTGAGATTCGCCAATTTTTTAAACTTCAAAATAATTTTCCATCCTTAAAATTTTCCCTGACATTGACTATTTTGGAATAAAGTGTTGTTGGAGAAATTTTGTGTGGCCAGCTGGACGAGGAATTGATGCAAAAGACTTTTTACAGGATTCTTGTGTCAGATTAAGGATCAATAAGTCATATATCTCTTATGTTTTGAAGTTTTATACTTGTTTATTATATCATCTGTGTTTCATATCTGAATAATTAACGAAAAGGAATAAATCAGAAAGTGCTTAAGTGCAATCTGTTTTTAATCGTTGTTATTATAAATGTTTTCTTCTGAACTGGTTTAAACAATGAATTCTTAATTGCTCCTATTTTTCTAGTTTATGCATTTTGATTATTTAATAAATAATTCTTAATTGCTCTTTGTTAATAATCACTCAATTTCCCTCCTTCGAATGTGTTGAAGGATTCTTAATTGCCCTTCATCCATTTTTTATTCCATTTCATTCACTTTAAATCTATAATTGTTCCCTGTTTGATTACCTTGCCCTGTGAAACCATCTTTTGTTAAGAAAATTGATCCAGTTAAGCTATCCTCTTTGAATCCATTAGCCCAATGGCCTAAACTACTCAATCTTACCACAAGCTATTGAATTTCATCACCCAAACTCAATCAAAATCTCTGGACTTTATAACTAGCCTAATATCTTTCAAAACAAAGCTAAATTTTACAGAGAGAGCCCTCTCTGGGTATAGATTGGCTAGATTCTGTACCTAAAAGTTGGTTTGTGGTAACCTCGGACCCCTTTCCTCTTCCCAACAACTTCAAGGAAAATCTGAGTGATAACATAGTGGTGACTCCGCTGGGGACCTGAATAGTTTTATTATTACTATTGTTTACTTTATAAACTACAGATGGAGCCTGAATTTAGCCAGGTAGCTTTTGAACTGCTTTTGCTCTGTAGCTGCATAAGTAAATAAATGTTGCTTCAGTCTATCTACGGTCTAGTTTATGAACTAAACTTTGGTTTCAAACATTTGATCAGTTCCTCTAATCAAATAAATCTTTAAGAAAAATTAAATCCAATATATAAAATTTCTTAAATAGATTTTTGAAGTTGTATTGTTCATTCCATTTAGATAGAAAACCAAAAAAAATATCACCTAGAAAACTGGCTTCAAAAAGGACTCATTACACTAGGGCTAATCCTGATCCAAATCCACCGCCTGTGTTTGAAAATCCGAATTGATTCCCAGAATCCTTAGGAGACAAGATAGTCAAGAAAGCTCTGGTAGTTCTCAACCTCTCTATAGATCAATATCCTGTCCTGTTAAGTGGATTTATCTTGAGGACGAGCCTTTTGATGAGCAGTTTGAAACATCTTTATTTGTAAATTTTTCTGAATCTGAGTTGTCCAATTTGTTTCTAGACCCAGTATTTCTTGAAGATTTACAATTTGAATTTGTTACTTCACATCTTGATAAACATCTGCGAAATTCTATACAATCTGAGCTTACCTCTGAAGGAACATCAAATATTTCCGTGATCACTTCAGCCTCTCCAAGTTCATAAACATTTCCTCAAACATCTCAACCTCAAACTACCCCTTCTACTCCTCCACCCACCACTCATAGACCAACCTCACCTGTTATTTCATCGCTACTTCCTGCAATGGAAAACAGATATGCTCCTTTGGTATTACTAGCCAATCTAGGGGCTATGCCCCAAGATTACCAAAGTAAAATCACTCCTTTTGATGGTTCTGGTACTTACACTGCACAAAATCATACTAAAAACATGACCGATTATTTTGAAATTTATGAAATAGATGTTGATGATGTAAGAATGAGAATATTTGTCCAAAGTCTTACTGGAGAAGTTAGAACTTGGTTTAGAGCCCTTCCTGCAAACAGTGTTACTGACTTACAAGCTCTTTATAGATCATTTTTAAGCATATGGGAAAAGAAGAAAGATCCTCTTAAAATCTTATCAGACTTTGGAAAACTAAAGAGAGGACCAAATGAGACTGTGCAAGATTACATCACCAGGTTCAATGAGGCTTACAATGCTATTCCCCAAAATCTTAGACCTCCTCCAGATTTAGTATTAATCAAATTCCCTGATGGATTTGATTCTGATATGGCATATCAGCTTAGGGAAAGAGCTCCTCAAACTTTAGAAGAGATGGAAAGTATAGTTGTTAGTGTTGAAGCCAACCTGATAGAGAAACGAGCTAGAGCCAGAGCTGAAAGGAGAATGCCTTTAAACGAAGAACCCACAGCTTTTGAAAAGAAACTGGATGCTATTATCAAATGAATGGAAAGACTAGGAGATAGAGTAGAAACAATTGAGAAGAAATCTCCTTGGGATGGTCAACCGAACGATACTGTGAGAAATCCAAATTTCAGAAGGAACCAAAATCAAAATACTGGAAAAACTGGTCCTGACCAAAATATTAGGCCCCCATTCCAGGAAAATTATATTGAAGCCTCAACTTCTGAGGAACCAACTGAAGATGTTCAAATAAACAACTTTATTGAACGCAAGGACGAACCAGATATTTTCTTGACCCAAGATGATCAAGAAGCACACATTATTAAGCAATTTCAAACCCATTTAGGAGAATCATTTCACTTTAAGGAAGGATATGATACATCCATTTACGAAGTTCACAAGCAATATAATTTGAGGAGCAGAAGAATTGATGTTCAGGAAACAAGTAAACAGAAAGCTACAAATCAGCCTCTTAAAGGTAAAACCAATACTACCCCTGTACATATTCTTTCTAGATCAGATCCTAATCCTGCCAACCCAATAATTGAAGATGTATCCTATACTCAACTGAATAACAGACAACTTTCCAATACTCTTCCTCCCAAAGGAAATGTAGAGGAACCTCCAGAATTTGATTCGGAAACAACTTCAGTCCACAACCATATTCCTTAAAAGGAGAAAAATATTGAAAACACAGAAGATAAAGAAAATCCAACTGTTCAAAATACAGGAACTCAGTCTGAAAAACCTTTTAATCTGGAAGCTGAAGTAGGCAAATTAAAAATAGGTGTTCCATTTTCTGAATTAGCTAAACATTATGTCTATCGAAGTCAAATCAATAGATCACTTAATATTACTGGAAGTGATGACTTAGTAAATGTTTTCGATGATCAACCTAGATTATTATTTGGCACTGAAGTAAATGGAAAACTAGGAAGTGGAGGAACTCCTCCATTTTATGTGAGTTTGAACATACATGATAAAATACTTCATAATGCCATGCTTGATTTTGGGGTATCTCACAATCTAATGCCAAAGGCTGTAATGGAGAGATAAAACCTAGACATCACCAGACCATACGAATATCTCTTTTCTTTTGACTCAAATCAGGTGAGATGTTTAGGATTAGTCAAAGACTTGTGTGTTTCATTGGTTCAATACCCTGCAAAAACAATTTCGATGGATATAGAAGTAGTAGACATTCCTCCAAAATATGGTATGCCATTGTCCAGATCTTGGGGTGCAAAGATCGAAGGATCTCTTCAATTGGATATGTCATATGCTACTATTTTAGTGTTCGGCCAACCTAAGAGACTATACAGAGAAACTTCAATGAAATATGTGGTTAGTAGTCAGGAGAAACCTGAAAATTTCCCCATCTACTCAGTACACTCTGATATGGATTCATTTATTCTTTATAATGTTGAATCTAATCCTCCCACTGAATTAGAAGTACCAGAAACAGAACCAAAATAAATTTCAAATAAAAAATCTAATGTTCAAATCCATGAAATCTCTGAGGGAAAAGAAACATCAGATACCCAAGAGAAACCAGAAGAAAATAAAAAACAAGATCACACTGTTAAGAAAGTTCCTGAATCACCTAACACCAATTATGAACATGAAATTCTGTGGCACTTAGAATTTGATGGTTTAGTTAACAAGTTAGGAGCAGGAGATGGAATTTGGATACACAACCTTGAAAATGATAATGCTGAAGGCCATGCTTACAGATTGAACTTTAAATGCACTAATAATATGGCAGAATATGAAGCTCTTTTGTTAGGACTTAAACTTGTCAAAAGATTGGGGGAAATTAGAGTATCTGTCATTGGAGATTCTGATTTAATCATTCAACAGATCAAAGGTCACTTTTTGACAAATGATCCCAGACTGAGAGAATATAGAGGAACAGTTGTAGAGATTCTCAATACTTTTCTGCAAACTCAGCTTGCTAAAATCCCAAGAAAACAAAATGTGCATGCTCATAGTCTTGCAATGTTTGCTAGCACTTGTAAATTACCATTCGAACCTAATCATCAGTTCACAGCTAAGATTAGACATAGACCAGCTATACCAGACAATTTTAAGAATTGGCAAGTGTTTGCAAATGACAATCAAATTAACAATTTTCTGACTCTAGAGAATGAATTTTCTAACAGTAACATATATGAAGATATAGTCATTGAATCTGATCAAATAAATGAACAAGAAACAGACTTTTCAGAAGAGAATGCAATTCAAATGCTTCATCCAACAAAGTTCACCAAAAAATAAATGCAGGACCTTAAACAAATGGAGGTTGATGAGATTATAGAAGATGAATCTGAGATCATTACTTTGAAAGATAATCATTTTCCTAAAGTATTAACTCCTCTGGAATATGTTTTCAACTCTAATGATATTCCAAAGAAACCCAAAATGGAACCATTGAAAGCTGATATTGAGGAATATAATCTGGGGACTGAAGAAAATCCTAAAATAATAAAGTTATCTAAATCTTTGCCTCCTGATAAAAAGCCAAAATATGTTGAACTAATAATATAATTCCATGATGTATTTTCCTGGAGTTATGAAGACTTGAAATCATATGATACCTCTATAATTCAACATACAATACCTCTGAAAGAAAATCAGAAACCATTTAAGCAGAAACTCGGAAGAATCAACCCTGTACTATTGCCTTTAATTGAAAAAGAAATCAAATGAATGTATGAAGCAAGGATAATTGCTCCTATTAGATTTTCAGAGTGGGTATCTAACTTAGTCCCTACTAGGAAGAAAACTGGAGAGATCAGATTATGTGTTGATTTAAGAAATGTAACTAAGGTTTCTTTGAAGGATAATTACCCTTTGCCCAAAATGGATCACATTTTACAAAGGGTAGTAGGTGATTCAAGGATGTATCTGTTAGATGGGTTCTCAGGATATAACTAGATTCTGGTTCACCCTGATGATCAGGAAAAAACAGCTTTTACAACACCATGGGGTACATTCAAGTACGTTAAAATTCCATTTGGACTTAAAAATGCTGGAGAAACCTTCCAAAGAGCAATGGTCATTGCATTTGAAAAAGAAATTCATGACTTTCTTGTTATATATCTGGATGATTTAACTGTTTTTTCTAAATCAGATCAGCAACATTTTGACCATCTCAGACAAGTATTCATAAAATGCAGAAAGTATGGTATTTCTTTGAATCCAAAAAATTCCATGTTTGGTCTTGAAGAAGGTAAACTTTTGGGCCATATCATTTCCAAAGATGGTATTAGAATTGATCCTGCTAGAATAGAAGCTATATTGCAGATATCTCACCCTAGAAATGTTAAAGAACTTCAAGATTTCATAGGAAAAATCAATTTTTTGAGAAGATTCATATCTAGCTTAGTTGAATTAATTAGATTGCTTACTAACATGTTAAGAAAGGATTCAAGTATTAAATCGACAGTAGAAGCCAAACAAGCATTTGAAGATATTAAAATGGCTTTGACTAGAACACCAGTTCTTACCAGTCCACAATTTGATAGAGACTACATAATATTTTCATTTGCATCAGAACATACTATAGCAGCTATTTTATTACAAAAGGATGATCAAGGATGTGAAAAACCTATAGCCTTTTTTAGTAAATCACTGAGAGATGTGTTAGGGTCCCGTGATTTGGCCGATTGGCGAGCCAAATGACGATGTAACATCAAACCAAGCTTTGGAGCCCAAGGACCTAGCCTTCCTGGACTCAGAGAGGGCTCTCTCTATTATATGCAAAAGATATCGGTGTGTTTGCTTATAATGTTCTGATATTAGGCTAGTTATGAAGTATGTTTTTAGTTTTTTGGTTTTTTAAGTTTGTGAGGGATGAAACTGATCAAATACATAAACTGGATAACAAGATGTAGATAAATTGGGCTATGGGGTCAAACAGGTCAAGGAAGCTATGAGGTGATGATGTAAGGCCGCTGTAGGGCCAATTTGATTCACGGTAGAAGGGATCTTTGGGAAAAATGGGTTAAATGGACAACAAGTTGGTGAAAGACAAAGGGATTTCAAGTGTAACTAGTTGATAGCAGAAATAAACATTTTATAGCAAGCCATTAATTATGTTAAATGTAACTATGAGCTAATTAATACATAGAAATCAAACATCCCAGCCATACATAGAGGTATAAGACCCTCTAACTTCGGGAAATGGCTATCAGACATTGGGGAAAACACACAAGACAAACTAACAACTCATAAACTACGCCGGAACGCCTAAACATAGTCTATAAGTCATTGGGCACTTTGACAAACAAGCTTTCATAGTTTTAGGCAAAGGGCCAGATCGGGACTAGGCCTCCTTGGTTCAACAAGATGATCAACTAATCAGTCAAAGAGAAAGTTTTATGGACAAAACTATGG
>CM076570.1:718446030-718611809 GCA_034641835.2 Pinus albicaulis | reverse complement strand
GAATCTCTCACGAGATTATATTATCTTGTAAAATCATGGCGAATCACTAGTACAAATGGCGAATCACTAGTAAAAAATGGTGAATAATTGTCTAGTGGAGTTCAGGGTGTTGGTTCCAATGAAGATATGGTAGTTGAACCAGGAGTTGAAGGAAGCGAACCACCAAGACCAAGCATGGCACATGGTGACTCGTCATGGAAGTATTTCTTGTGCAATTTGGAAAATGCGTTCTAGTTCTACTAAGCGTAGTGTTGTTGCTCATGCTACTACTAGCACTGATATTGAGGTTGGAGAGGAGTTTGAGGAAGCATGGAAGGTAGAAGTGGTGGAGAATTACAAAGAGAACCCCATGATGGGCTCCATTTTTCCCTTTGGTATTTGGGCCTGCAAGATCTTCTATCCATTGAACCAACAATTAACCGTTCAACCAACAATCAACTTGACTAAGTTGATTAGGTACGAGTCAACTTAGACTAATCTTCAAAACTATGCTTTGCATTATCCCATATTTATCACACTAATGCACACAACATTGAGCATTTGCACCCAACTCTCATGCATGCACACAAAATTTTCATTAACATCTATAACCCTAACCAAGTGAGAATTGATCAAAAATTTGCACCAAAGTTTGTTATAGTGTTGAAAGTTCATAAGAAATTTAGATCCATGGTACCTTAAATAAATTTTGAGATAACATCCACAAATTCAACCACAATAGAGAAAACTTGTGATAAATTTTAAACCTACAAAAATTAGGATTCATGTTCCTAGGAACGATCATAAGAAGTAGTTGACATATAGGTTGAGTTTTGAGCCTTGACACATTGATAATGCAATGTCTTAGGTCAAAACTCACACATTGAAAATTCGTCAATGAAGAGAAGAAAATATCATTATGAATTACACATACTCCAAACTTCCTACCAAATTCTACTTAGTTGTCTGCAACTCAGCTATACATAATCTTATAGTAAATACAAATTCCACAAATCCTTCTTCACATAGCTAATAAATGGCCATTGGAAGAGCAATCAATAGATTATTTCATATTGAACTTCATAGCCATAGCACTCCTATGTATTGTATGATGTATTGTATCATGTTGACTGCTATAACTTGTACTTTCTCTCTCTGCTGAATTTGAAGAATAATAAGAAGATTTGATCAAAGGTTTTTTCCCACATTGGAGTTTTTCCCTGGCATCCACCAAAATATTGTGTCCTCTTGTCTTGGCCTGTATTCTAGTTATTTTCTTATGTTCTATCAACATTTACTATCAATGTTAATGTGATTGCTAAATAGGAAATTGAATTGGGCTAAAAGATTGAAGTAAATTACTCCAAGCATAGAAAATACCGTCGTTAACTAAAAATTAACACATTTTTTTATTAATATGTTTCGACATTAATTACAATTCATTTTAGATCCAAAAATATAGGATCCAATCAACCAAAAATAGGAAAATAAATTATCATGACAATAGTTATCTCATGTTCCTCTGGATGATCTCGAGCTCCACCTGGAAATAAAGCCATTTATTGGACACACATCACCGTTCAATCTAACAAACTAAATTCTCTAGAAATTACCAAGGTAAAATCAGAAAATTAAATTATGCCCCTACATCAAGACATGACCGTCTAAAAATTAAATGACCATCTAACAAGTGGAGCAGAAAATGTTTTTACAAATGCGGGTTCTCTTAGTGCTTTCGATATGGCATCCTCCAGAGTCCACAACTACTTGATATGGCCAGTCATCATATATGAACAAGGTCTTTATGATTATATCAACTAATAGTGATGCACACTAAATATTGACTTCTCCTACACATTCATAGTAATTAGTTCATTGCAAAAAATAACAATAAAAATATAATTCAAGAAGAAATGAGGAATTACAATATGAAAAATTTATCCAAATGATCAAACAATGATGTTAGTGTGAAAAAATTAATCCAAATGGAAAAATATTATCCACATCAATGCCAACTTTAATATATAATAGGTTAAATCTGAGATGGAACAAGAAAAAATATTAGAACAAAGAAAGGGTTTCCAAGTCCATGTGTGAAGGTTCGCTGCTACCCTAAAAGGCTAGAAATATGGGTTTTTTGGGACTCAGAGTGATTTCCAAGTCTCATCAAGGATATCTAGTAGGTCATCGAGCCTTTAGAAAAAGTGGGAATGAAAGGAGACTTAGAACAGAAAATGGAATAAAGTTTTGAAGTGGCCAACCAGGATTGGTTGGAAGGTGGCATGGGTCATAAAAACCAAGAAGCACCTACCAAGTCATATAGTTTTCAAATTCAAGTAAAGAATATGAGGAAACTAAACACAAAGATATGTTTTGCATTTCCATTTTCTAATCAAGAAAATACTTTTCCTTTCAGTGAAATTCAAAGAATATTTAATTGTTCTTATTGTACAAACTGTCATCATAAATTTATTCTACTTAAATAACATGTGTTAGATATATACACAAAAAATTATTAGTAGCACAACTATGTTAGTATTTTTAAAATAATTTTATAGCTTCCTCAAGAATATTGTTACAAAAAAGTATTCCATGAACTCACCTTCCAACCTTCTCGTTGGGATGCTTCACAATCTCTTAATAGTCATAGTCTAACAACAACATCAGAGATTATGTGAACCAAAAAGAAAGGAACACCTACATTTGGCCAATTCTTGTTTCTGTGTGAATCAATATATGTTTCGATATTAATTAAGGCTTGAGGATACAAGACATCAAGTGAAAACAACCTCAAATATCACACATTGACCTTCACCAATAACTGCAAGCATATATATTTTTGTTTTATGAAAGGGGGCTTGTGCTAACTTGTAGTTGATGTTGACTAGTGCCATTCATTACAAGCTGCTAATAAGGTGGATTTGGAACTAAAAGTATGATGAAATATTTTGATTAATTATGAAAATATGGAGTAATATTATAACATTGAGATAAAATATTGTTTATAGGTTTCAGGCGCGGATGGAAGTGAATGAAAAATTTAGGAAGTTTTGTTTTGAAACTTTCATATACCTATGGTCGTATACCTATGGTGGGATTCTAGGATCTAGCCCTCCCGAATCCGGAGAGGGATCTCTCCAATAAGTGCAAAGATGGATTTATCTTTAAGGTTTTGGGTAATGATATTAGGCTAGTTATGAAGTCCAAGGGTATTTTTTGTTTTTGGATGGTTGAGCATGAATATGGCTTGAGGGGAAAGTTCTAAATGAAAATATTTTCAAAGGTGAGAAGTTGCAAGCAATCAGAACAAGCTTTCGCTAAAAAGATAGATAATTACAGGTTTTAGTCCATTGGGCTGTGGAGTCATAATAGGGTTTAATTGAAACAACAACGGGAAAGAGTGGTCCATGGGGCAAGTCATCTATGTCTAAGGATCTCTTTAAAGTTTGATTTATGGAATGAAATGGTACAACAAGAAGGGAAATAAAACAAATGAAGAACAAAGAGCAGCCTAAGATCAGGTAAGTACTTTGAAACTATCTTGCTTTCGGCATACACTTAAGAAAAACATAAAAGTAATCTAAGATCTGGTAAGTACTTCTAAACTAGCTAGATTTTGATGAAATTTCAATAGAAAAAAATTTAAACACAAAGGGAAACTTTAAAAGCAACTGTTGGAGAAGAAACTAGAGGAAAGGGCTCACCATAAACTTCCCTAGCTCTACTTTACTTGGTAAAATTTCAAGACAAACACATAAGATAACAAAGAATAGTCTAAGATCAGGTAAGGACTTTTAACCTAGCCTGCTTTCAACACACTCTTAGGGAAACTTTCAGCTAGCTTTCGGGGATAAAACTAAAGGACAGGGCTCACCATTACTTCCTAAGTTCATCTCTACTTAACATAAACTGAAAATAAAATTCAAGAACAACATTCAGCTCAGACAGTAGGATGAGGGAACGCTAGCATTCCTAACTGCTTAAATTGAATTAAATCATTCCTAAACAACACAATTTGGAAGAAAATATGTAGAATAAGTTTATCAGTCAGAGAAGGGTACTGATATACAGTAAATCCTAACTCTATGCTTGCTGCTCTTTATCAGAGAAGATGGACAAAGTGAAAACAGAAATAAAATAACAATTTACAATAAGAAATAACATCACCGTTGACATAGACCAGGATCCCATAAATCAGCTTGTATTGATGCTTCAAACCAGTTACAACTTTAAGTCCAATGTTTTAGTTCAAAAATCATCTTCACTTCTCAGCCTAACTTATTTAATCACAAATAGAGATTCAAGAGCCTTTAAACACTATTTACAAGTAGAAGTTTCAGGCTCAAGTATATTTCAAAGTTCTGCAACCAATGTTTACAATGAACTCCTCAATAAGATTTTATATAAGTATGAGGAGGTCGAAATAGAAAATATCTAAGGGTTCAATTAATACAGTTTAGTACTTCTCGGCCTTTGAGGGGCTCAATGGAGAAGTTTACAAACATTTTCCTGTATTAATTTATTTACATTAAGTATTTAAGCTCGGTGGGATGATTTTGTTGACTTTGAGGCTCTGTGTCATCCCTATAGTAACTCAGCAGATATTTTGCAATAATTTCTTCGGCTGAATTAACTGTTCGACTATTGTGAGGAAAATATCCTTTGTTCTGGTCATTACTCGGCCTCGATTGAATTCGGTGAAGCCACAGGTGGCAATCTAGTAGCTGAGAGGAATAAATTTGCCTCTTATGTGGCAGTGGAGGCTCTCTGTCTGATAGATATTATTGATTTTTTCCTTAACTGTGTTTAATTGAATGGATTAGGCTTTTGATTTCGATCTTAGTCGTAATCTATTCAAACTATGTAAATCAGCTTCAATTCTTCATTTCTGGCTTGATTTAATTCTTCAACACTGATACTCTTTTGTTTTGATTTAATAATTTGTGTCTTGTTGATGTGCAAGTGCCGCAAAGGGCTCATATGGCATCAATGCCCATGAAGCATTGACGAAACGTGACTTTTAACCCTTTGGAATGATCTTTCTATATGCACAAAGGCATGGGGGATCGTCATCCCCAGCCTTTGGCTTTTCTTCAATATAATGAAAAAACCATAAAAACCTGCATAAAACAATTAAAGTTAAATAATCCTGCGTTTATTTGGTAAAATTTCTTATGAGGCCGCGGAAAGGAGAAATGGTGGGGAGATTAAGTCAGATTCGTCGATCTAGCAAAGATCAATGGTGGGGGGTAGTAATAATATTATAAAGTGAAAGGGTCACTTTACAATGGGATAAGCGGAAAATGTGAAGAAATAAAAAGGAAAAAGGGAGAAAATCCCTTGGCGGAAGAAATTTGTGTTAAAACGGAAATTGGGGTTTCGGTATGATCGTGGGCCATCGGATGGGATCAGGCCACGAGATCAACGACGGAGATTTCACATTGAAAACATTTGGTAGAGGCGGAGGGTGATAGTATAAAGTGAAAATGATCTAGGACCGTTGATCTGCAGAGATCAACGGTCGAGGAGGAATGCGATAAATCATAATATAAATGGGGAAGGGTGGTTTTTGTGGAGAAAACCACGGGTTTCGCGCAACGAAAGGGTGGGTAGGCGGTTTTGTCTTTTTGAACATGATATGCGTTAGAGGCCGCCACGTGTCTTTCCAAAACAACTTATATTGCATAAATTTTGTGGATTAACATTCATTCTTGAAGTTACATGATATAGAACATCGACCGTTAGATCTGGGGCCTCAGATCTAACGGTGGGGAGCGAGCGCGATATTGGATAGATGCGCGGGAAGAAGCGGGAAGGGCGGTTTCAATCTGAGCCGTTGGATCTAAGATGGACGACTGAGATCAAATCTTGAAGGGAGGCAGGACCCACAGGAGGTAGGCCTGTCGAGGTTAATATGAGCTGTTAGATGTACAGGATCAATGGTCAGGATCAAAACTGGGGTTAAAACGAAATAATACACAGGCGGAGAGAGGGTGAAGAAGGACCGTTGATCTGTAGAGATCAATGGCTGGGATCGACCGAAAAACATTATACGAGGGGTATATGATTTTTAAACCAAAGTCGGGAGATGCAATCTGGACCGTCCGATCTAGACACGTGGACGGCCCAGATGCAATCGGAGGCATGCGATCGGCGGGGGAGGAACTTGAATGGCACCGATGCGATTGGTTGTGGGTCATTAATCTGCAGATCAGATCGACGATGGGGAGTGAATCAGAGGAGCGACCAATCGAGGGTGGCATAAAATATTAACGCATCCAATGAGGATTTCCAGATGCGATATAGCGCTGGCTACCAGATTGGCCCAATGATCAACGGCGGAGAAAAGCTCCGATCAATGAATGAGCGGGGACCATATATATAAAAAATCAAAAATTTGAATGGAAAAAACAAAGGTTTATGTATCGGGTGGGTGATATATATGAAATGGCGCCCAGTTGCGAGGCCCGTGGTTTATATGGAAAATAAAAGGCCTGGGGCTTATACATAGAAAGGGCCAATCGGGATTGGGCCTTTGGAGCGGGCTTTTCAATCTACCCTTTTAAATTTCTCCGATGCGATTAGCGCTTCGGGACTTTAAATCTTGGTCCCAGGCGTAGGTTTATATGGAGAGAAGCAGAAGGCAAGGTTTATATAACGAGGCTCTATCGCATCGGAACAATGATGCGGGACTTTTCAATCTACCCATTCTCATTAAAAAACATTGTTCTGGCAGGTTTAGACCAAAACTTAGGAAAAGTGGGTTTTTTGAATTAACAAAGGGAAATATGCATCAAAGATGGGTTTATACAACGTTTAGTGCCTGATTGCGGGCCCTCGGGTTTATGAAAGGGATCAAAGGACCGGAGTGTTATATACAAAGGGCCAATTGACATCGGATTTTCAAATAACAAAAAGACTTGTGTTTGATGGAAAATCTCAATTGCGATAAGCGCTTTATGAGTCTGGCACCTGGTTCTAGGGCGCGGGCATATGTGGGGAAGTGGTTAGGATTTATCCCAAAGGGGCTTAAGCCTATAGTAAAAAACACTTATTTTTTATGAAAATTTTCAAAGTTTTTGATGGATTTGGGGGTTTTGGTAAAGTTTAAAAATGAGTTCTAAACTTTGTAAAAGGATTTTCATGAAGGGAAGAAAGGAAATCATGAAAAATAGAGGAATTTGATGGGGAAAGATGAAGGTTAGTTTTGAGTGGAGGAAGGGGAAAATGGAGTTTTGCAGCAGTATTTTCTCTATGAATATAGCAGAATTTCAGTGTTTGAAATGGAAACAGCAGTGAAGATTTAAACAAAGGGCATGATGTCTTTATGAGGCTTCAAGAGATAACATTTTTTGCAATAAAAATTGTTCCTTGAAGGCTCCAAAAATGTTTTAGCCACCTTTTGATATAACAAATTTTATAGGTGGCTAACAGTGGCTCCACTTGGGGATGGTGCCTTCTTGAAGGCATCAAGAACTTCAAACTTGCATTCTTTGGGAGGTTGATCAGTGCCTCATCCATTGGGCTGCAACTTTCTTTTCTTGGATGTTATTCTTTTGGTCTAAAAAATGTTAACAACCATGAAAAATAATGGATCTTTATCAACAAGCTTTCTACCTACCCAATCCTACTGATCTAACATTTTTTCTTCTTTAGAGTGCACTTGGATTGGAAAACTCTCTACAAACATTTTATTCTTTTGAAATAAATAAATCTAATCTATTTCTACTTCTTATTTCTCCATGAACTCAGATTAAATAGTTGAGTTCATATGTTTCTCTACCTAACCCACTATTTGTTAGGATTAAACAGTCTAACAGATTTTATTTTCTAATTTCTAAAACAGAAATTTAAAAGCATACAAGTCAGGATTGAACAGTCTAACTTGTTGCTGATCTATGGCATAGAAAAAAAACCGCACATAGATATTATTTTACAGAAAATTAAATAAGAATGGAAGGCCTAAGATTTGAAATTTCAAAACATGGCCTTCTTTTTTTTCTTCAGCTTTGTTTTTGCTTCTGTTTGAGCTGTTTTTTCCTTGTTCTCTGGTTCATATTTTGAGCTGATTAGAACCAGTTTTACTTCTGTTTTGACTCAAAAATTAAAACAGATAGGAGTCATTCTTTATTTGAAAACTCAGGTTCAGATTTTGAGCATGTTTGAACATTTAATTTCTATCCTAATCTACCTAACTGATAAGCCAATATTAAACTGTTTGGAAAATCTAATTCACTAACCTATCAGTAGTCAATTTAAAAATAATTATTCAATATTAGGTTGTTTGACTAATTAGAAGTGTGTTTTCCAAGAGTGGCATTTAATCTTGCACACTTTCAGAACTTATTTCTCTTTTTTGGTATGGGGCTGTACCTTTATTGTTTTTACAAACTGCCCTCTTTTCTTTCTTCTATTATTTTTGTATTTTTGTTTATCTAACTTTGAATGCAATGGTGGATGAAATATTTATAATGAGAAAAAAGATAAAAAGGCTTCAAAACATGGCATGGATAAAGAGAAGTAATGTTTAAGAATCCTGCCATTGACAGGACCCCCAAACAGTTCAGCTCCATTCAAATCCTGTAAGAAATAGGCATTGTTACCAGTAGCTGAATGAATGAGATAAGGGCCAAGCCATAAGTTGTCAAATTTTCCATGCTTGCCCTTGTCTTCTCTCCTTGAGTCCCACTTTAAAACTTTGTCCCAAATATTGAAATTGCCGACCTTTGTTCTTCTATAAAAAAGTTTCTTGATGTTGTCTTGCTTTTGTAATGATTTGTTATAAACCTCCTCTCTGGTTTGCTGAAGGTGAATGGTCTGATTTATTCTTCTGATCATGTCATTATCTTCAGTTTGCAACTCTTGAATCAAATTCATAATTGGTATACCAAGGCTGGTTGGAAAGATTGCATCAGTACCATACACAAGCCGGAAAGGTGACATTCCAATAGATTTCTTCAAAGTCAATGTGTCATCCCAAAGTGCATGAACTAGCTCTGTGTGCCAAGACTTCTTATTGTCCTCCAACAGCTTCTTGATTATGTTCACCAAACTCTTGTTTGAGGATTCTGCAATTCCATTACCTTGAGGGTAATAGGCCGTGGAATGACCCAATGTGATTTGATACTTGTGACAGAATTCAACCATCTTCTTTGATCCAAATGTTGCTGCATTATCAGTGATGATCTTGGTAGGACAACCAAATCTAGAGAGAATATTAGTCTCTATGAATTTTATAATGACATAATCATTGGCTTGCCTACAAGGGATGGCTTCTATCCATTTGGTGAATTAGTCTGTGGCAGTGAGAATCCATCTATGCCGAGCAAATGATGGTGGATGGATTTCTCCTATGAAGTCAAGTCCCCATTGTTGAAAAGGAGCTTCAACAGTGATTGGATGCAGAGGTAAGGGTAGAAACTTCGTTTTGCCTTCAAAACGTTGGCATTTATGAAAGGAAATGATCATTTTGTGTACATCTAGAAAGAGAGTGGGCCAATAGTAACCAGCCCTTAAGATTTTGTTGGCTGTTGTATTCCAGTAGAGGTGGCCTCCACATTCTCCTTCATCGAACTCGTGCTTAACCTTCTCTGCATCAAACTCAGGCAAAAATTTAAGCAATATCCCACTTGCATTTTTCCAATAAAGACATTTATCTATAATGCAATAGTTTACAACTTTTAACTTCAAAAACCTTGCCTTTGTTTTTGATAAACCGGGAGGTGTATTTAAATTAAGCAAAACAAACAAAATATCATCATACCAAGAGGAACTCATAAAATGGTATTCAACAATGGGAGTTGAGAATTTTTCTTGGTCATCTAAAGCATTAATCATATTAATATCAAGAACTTCAAAATTTGATTCAACCATTAATCTAGCCATACCTTGGCCTTTGATGAGTTTAGTGGGCTTGATCTCTAAATCATATTCAAGAATAACAACTATCGACTTACCTCTCTTACCATCTGGGTCCTGTGTTAGAATGTCTTTCACAACTGAATTTGGGACAAAGGCAATGATGTGTGAGTGAAGGATGTATACTTTGAAGTCTTTTAAATCTTTGACCAAAGCAAAAGCTTGCTTTTCTATAATGTTATACTTCAAAGGAGAATCTCTCAATGCCTTGCTAAAAAATGCTATAGGCTGCTCTTGTCCTTGTGGATTTTTCTGTAAAAGGACAACAACTATTGTATGTTCTGATGCAAATGAAAAAATATAAAAATATTTTGAAAAATCAGGACTTATTAGAACCGGTGTTTTAGTTAACGCTTGTTTCACCAGCTCAAAGGACTTCTTTTCTTCCAAGGTCCATTTTACCCCTTTCTCCTTCTTCAACATGTTTGTTATATTCCTAAGGAGCTCAGCTAAGTTGGGTATGAACCTTCTCAAGAAATTAATCTTTCCAATGAAAGATTGTAATTCCTTAATGTTTCAAGGATGAGAGATTTGCAATATGGCCTCAATCCTCTTTGGATCTATCTTTATACCCTCCTCAGAAATAATGTGCCCAAGAATTTTACCTTCTTGAAGACCGAATAGTGTTTTCTTAGGGTTTAAAGATATCCCAAACTTTCTGCATTTCTCAAAAACCTTTCTCAAATGTTCTAAATGCTCTTCATCTATTTTTGAAAACACAGTGACATCATCAAGATAAATAATGATGAAGAAGCCCAATTCTTCCGAGAATTCTATATCCATGGCTCTCTGAAAGGTTGCTCCAGCATTCATTAGACCAAAGGGCATTTTCACGTACATGAAAGTGCCCCAAGGTGTAGTAAAAACTGTCTTTAATTGATCATCAGGGTGGATTAAGATCTGATTGTACCCTGAATAGCCATCAAGCAAATAAATTCTTTTTAAACCAACTACCCTTTGTAATATGTGGTCCATCTTAGGTAAAGGGTAGTTGTCCTTGAGTGAAGCTTTTTTCAAGTCTCTAAAGTCTATACAAAGCCTAATCTCTCCCGTTTTCTTCCTAACTGGCACCAGATTAGACACCCACTCAGAATATCTAATAGGGACAATAATACCAGCTTCATACATTTTCTTAATCTCCTTCTCAACCAAACGTAACTGAACAGGGTTTATTCTGCGATGGCTTTTGGTTTTCCTTGAGAGGGATTTTGTGTTGAATTATTTCAGTGTCATAGGATTTCAGATCTTCGTAACTCCACGCAAAAACATCAGAAAATTCTTTAAATAGCTCTATGTATTTGAATTTAATGTGAGATGGTAAATTCTTAGATAGTTTAATCATTTTCAGTCTAAGTTCAATGCGTATATTACACTCTTCCACTTCATTCTCTACATGCTCCATTTTTGGCTTCTTGGCCACATCGTTGAAATCGAACAACTCTTCTAAAGGAGAGAGGCCCTTTGGCAAACTTTCATTGTTAGACTACAGAGTTTCTAAGTCTTCTATTTCTATCCCTACAATCATTTCTATTTTTCTTTTGAGTTTTCTTGACAAAATATTTACATCAACGAGCTCAAGAGACAGTTCCTCTTCACCAATAAAATTTTCTTCACTAGGGCAGTTTGTTTCATAATCTGAATCTGAACTGGGTAGTTTGAATTCATTTCTGAACTGCATGAAGTATTCTATTTGTTTGTCTCCATCAAACACTTGCCAATATTTATCGTTATCAGGGACAGCCAGTCTAAATTTAATCTGAGTTGTACATTCTTTGGTTTCATATGGCGTTAAACATGTTCTAGCTGCAAAAGCCAAGCTGTGGGCCATGATATTTTTTCTTCTCGGGACAAAAATCAAATGGGACTCCTCAAAAGTTTTCAATAGATCCACGACATCATTTCGGTAGGCCCTTAGTCTGGGGTTATTAGCATTGTATTCCCCGTTGACTTGCCTAATGATTAGTTCTGAATCCCCATGCACTCTAATTCTTTTGGCTCCTAATTGTTTCAACAATTGTAAGCCTAAGAGAAGGGATTCATATTCCGCTATGTTATTTGAACACTGAAAGTTTAATCTATAGGAAAGGATTTCTGTGTGGTTATTTTCAGTGTTGCGTATCCAGACCCCTGCACTAGCATTTCTCCTAGTGCAGGACCCGTCAAAGTACATACTCCACAGAGGACTAGTTTTAGTTTCTTTCATTTGATTACTATCCTCTTCAACTAACGTGCCTTCGGACTATTCTTGAATATCAGAACTTAGTTGAATTCTTTTTAATTCCTTAGGTTTTTCACTACGTTGAGGAATGATTTCTTGACTCTCAAGGTTAAAAAGCGACGGACGCATTATTTGTAGTTCAAGACCCGTGCGATGTTCGCTGTTATTCACAGGTTCAGCAAACTGTTCAAACACTTCTGTGTTGATTTCCCCCTCCTCTCTATCAGCCATTAACTCTGTTAAAGTGACTTTCTCACTGAATGTTTCATCGTTAAACAGGATAAAAGAATCAAGGCCTGTATTTACAAAATACAGGGGAGAGTTTTGCGGTCTGTCTTGACTAGTCACCATGTACTGCATATGGGATTCCCTGTAAAGTTTTCTTGTTTGATTAAACATAGGGATGGTCGCATAGGTCATGTCCATCTGCATAGTTCCTTGTAACTTATCCCCCCAAGACCTTGATAACAACATTCCATACTTTGGGGGCACATCAGCCACAACAATATCCATGACCAAACATTTGGCTGGAATCTTGGCTAAGTTAACGCAGAGGTCTTTAATTAATCCTAAACATTTTACTTTGCTTGAGTCAAAGGAGTAAAGGTCTTTATAAGGTCTAGTGATTTCCAAACCCAGGCTCTCCATTACAGCTTTGGGCATTAAATTATGAGAAGCCCCTAAGTCATGCATAGCATTATGTAAAATCTTTTCATGAACGTTTAAACTTACATAAAAGGGAGGAACAGGTCCCTCTTGATATCTACCTTCAATCTTTGGACAAAAAATAAGCTCTGGCTTGTCATCATTAAGATTGACTGTGTCATTATTATCCTCTATGTTTAAAGCCTTCAAAATTTGGGTCCTATATACATTTTGGGCAGCCAACTTAGTTAAAGGAACAAAGATTTTGATTTTGGAAATTTCCTGCTCCAAACTAAAAGGGATCTGACTCTTTAAAGTGCTTGTTTCATCCTTGTTAACTGCTGCTCTGTTAGCAAAATTGTTTTGATGATTTGTTCTATTTACATTTGAAAAAATAATTTTAACAGGAGTACTAGCTGAAGTGTTAGTACTACTATGGTCTTCACTGTGTTTTGCATTATTTTGAGTGTCTTTCTCTTTACCTTTATCAGAATTTCCAGCCACTGCTTTTTCCATTTGTTTTACAATTTTGGGTTTATTAACAGTGCTGTTTTGTGAAGATTTTCAGAGGTTTTGTTGCTGGGAGTTTGTTGATTGGTTTTAATCCTAAGGTCATAGTCTTTTTGAGACTATAGGATGACATTTTCCATGTCTTGATAATAACTTTCATCATTATCTATTTTGTCATCATAAGGTGTGTATAGAACTTGTTTTCTATTATAATGAACCTCAAAGTCATCATTATCTACCCCCAGCATGTTGATATCATCTTCCTCTGTTTGTTCATTTGTGTCCTCAGCCTGACTCACATAGTTTTGATGAAAGAGGAGTGATCTATTGATCATATTCCCTTGGTCTATTTTGAGACTGGTTCCTTCTAAAATTCTGATTTTGGTTCTGATTCCTATTTTGAGGAGCTGTTTGATTTTGACTTGCTTGAGCTCTCTCAAGAATGCTCATTTTCTTCATCATCTCCTCCATAATTCTTTCCCTCTTTGAGCTGGAAGTGGAAGGTGTGGATTCTTCTCTGAAGGACACTCTCTTCTTATTCTTCATTCTTTCTCTTTTCTCCATTAAGTTAACTTCCATAGCCATAGCCCCTTTTTGCATATCTTCAAGGGTTAAAGGGTCTCTTTCCCTCAGCTGATAGGCCATTTTAGGGTCAAATCCTTCAGGAAACTTGTTTAACGCTAAGCCTTGTGGAGGTTTTAAATCTGGGGGAAGGGCATTATACACACTATTAAATCTAGTGCAGTAAGCTTGTACACTTTCCCCAGTGTTTCTGTGGAGATTTTTGTAATCAGGAAGTATTTGAAGAAGGTTTTTTCTCACTTCCCATTTGTTTAGGAATGTCTGATGGAAGGCTTGGAGATCATTTATACTATGGGGGTTTAAGCCTTTAAACCATTTTCTTACTTCTCCTCCCAAATTATGAGAAAATAGTCTAAGTTTGACAGAATCATCATCAATTTCATTTCTGTCAAAGTAGTCATTCATTTTATCTAGATGTTGTGATGTAGTTGTAGCATTACTGGCATCATACAATGGAATTTTGGACTGATAGTCCTGTGGAAGATTGCCTAAGGGAACAGGAAGGACGAAGGGAGCATACCATGCTGCCATGATATGTGGTGGGTGTGGAAATAGTGGGGGGTTTACAAGTGGTGGGTTTACAAGAGGGAAAATGCACTGAAGTGGAGTGGTTTGGACAGTGGATGTGGGATGAGTAGATGTAGATGAACTAGGAATAGATTGCTGAGCTGATCTTGGATGAGAGACACCTAAATTGTAAAGGAAATTTAAATCAGATGGTGTTGTTTCTCTACTACTAGGATGTTCACTTGTTTCCAGGGATGAAAGTGAAGACTCAGAATCTAGCTGAATTATATCATCAAGTGACCTAGTTCTAAATGGATTTCTTAAGTCAACTTGTGATTGGTGTAGAGCTGTAAGGTTTCTAGGAACTAAATTAGCTCTCAAGGGTGATCTGAAAAAAGTTGAAAATTTTATCTTAGGAGACTTCCTAAGGATACTTTCAGGGTTATCAACTATCTCAGGTGGGCTTGGGTTAGGGTAGGCTCTAGTATGAATCTTTCTAGGAGCCACTATGTTGTGTTTTTCAGACCCAACTAAATAAGAAAAGTTCAACCAGATATGACAATATTTAAGAGGTTAAATGATCTTTAAAAAAAGAAAAATTTAATCCTAAAGCCTTCTAACTGAGTTTAAATGATTTTATGATGATTATGGGTCTTCCCAGTGGAGTCTTAAGGTCTGTTAGGATTGTGGAGTTGCCAAGTGGAATTTTTTAGCTCTTTTCAGAGGTAAAAGGTTTTATGGTCCACCACCATGTTTATTAAATACCAATCTGAAATCTTTTTGGGTTTTCTGAGTTATTTTTCAGTCCTATTGGTTCTTAAGAGTGTCCTAAATCTGTTTCAAAACTTAGCTACGTTTATGAGACAAAAACAGTCTGCCCTTATGGCTAAGCTAGCTGATATTTCAAGGTTAGATAAACTCTTATGCGAATCCTAGGGTTTTCCTAGTTTGTCACCGATTCAAACAAGTTTCATCATGATTATCGTTTACTTGGTAGTGCTTGAAGAGGGATAATTTTACTCACGAGGTTTATGAAGCGTTTTAAGGAAACCTAAGATGAAATTTAACTCAAGTCCCCAGTGGAGTCGCCAGAAGATGTTAGCTGCTGGTGGCTCAACTGGCTAATAAAACAAGTGTCATTAAATCAAAAGGTTTTTCTGAGGTGTTTTGAATGTATCATGGATGAAGTTTCACTCAGAGTCCCCAGTGGAGTCACCAGAAGATGTTAGCTCCCTGTAATTAGCAATATTGGCAAAGTCCAACTGCAGAGAAAACACTATTTCAACCACTTTGGGATTCTAGGATCTAGCCCTCCTGAATCTGGAGAGGGATCTCTCCAATAAGTGCAAAGATTGATTTATCTTTAAAGATTTTGGGTAATGATATTAGGCTAGTTATGAAGGCCGAGTGTTTGTTTTGTCTTTGGATGGTTGAGCATGATTATTACTTGGGTGGAAAGTCATAAATGAAAAGATTTTCAAAGGTATGAAGTTGCAAGCAATCGGAACAAGTTTTGGCTAAAAAGATAAATATAACGCTGGTTTTTAGTCCATTGGGCTATGGAGTCATAATAGGGTTTAATTGAAAAAACAAGGTTCAAGAGTGGTCCATGGGGAAAGTCATCTATGTCTAAGGATCTCTTTAAAGTTTATTTTATGGAATGAAATGATACAACAAGAAGGGAAATAAAACAAATGAAGAATAAATAGAAGCCTAAGATCAGGTAAGTACTTTGAAACTATCCTGCTTTCAGCATACACTTAAGAAAAACATAAAATTAATCTAAGATCTGGTAAGTACTTCTAAACTATCCAGCTTTTGATGTACTTTCAATAGAAAAACATTTAAACACAAAGGGAAACTTTAAAAGCAACTATTGGAGAAGAAACTAGAGGACAAGCCTCACCATAAACTTCCCTAGCTCTGATTTACTTGGTAAACTTTAAAGACAAACACATAAGATAACAAAGAATAGTCTAAGATCAGGTAAGGACTTTTAACCTAGCCTACTTTCAACACACTCTTAGGGAAACTTTCAGCTAGATTTTGGGGATAAAATTAAAGGACAGGGCTCACCATTACTTCCTAAGTTCATCTCTACTTAACATAAAATGAAAACAACATTCAAGAACAACATTCAGCTCAGACAGTAGGACGAGGGAACACCAGCATTCCTAACTGCCTAAATTGAATTAAATCATTCCTAAACAACACAATTTGGAAGAAAACATGTAGATAAAGATTATCAGTCAGAGAAGGGTACTGATATACAGTAAATCCTAACTCTATGCTTGTTGCTCTTTATCAGAGAAGATGGAAAAAGAGAAAACATAAATAAAATAACAATTTACAATAAGAGATAACATCACCGTTGACATAGACTAGGATCCCATAAATCAGCTTGTATTGATGCTTCAAACCGGTTACATCTTTAAGTCCAATGTTTCAGTTCAGCAATCATCTTCACTTCTCAGCCTAACTTATTTAATCACAAAAAGAGCTTCAAGAGCCTTTGAACACTATTTACAAGTAGAAGTTTCAAGCTCAAGTATATTTCAAAGTTCTGCAACCAACGTTTACAATGAACTCCTCAATAAGATTTTATAGAAGTATGAGGAGGTCGAAAGAGAAAAGATCAAGGGTTCAATTAATATAGTTTAGTACTTCTCGGCCTTTGAGGGGCTCAATGGAGAAGTTTACAGATATTTTCCTGTATTAATTGATTTACATTAAGTATTTAAGCTTGGTGGGATGATTTTATTGACTTTGAGGCTCTGTGTCATCCCTGTAGTAACTCAGCAGATATTTTGCAATAAGTTCTTCAACTTAATTAACTGTTCGATTTTTATGAGGAAAATATCATCTGTTCTGGTCATTACATGGCCTCTATTGAATTCGGTGAAGCCACAGGTGGCAATCTAGTAGCTGAGAGGAATAAATTTGCCTCTTATGTGGCAGTGGAGGCTCTCTGTCTGATAGATATTATTGATTTTTTCCTTAACTGTGTTTAATTGAATTGATTAGGCTTTTGATTTCGATATTAGCCGTAATCTATTCAAACTGTGTAAATCAGCTTCAATTCTTCATTTCTGGCTTGATTTAATTCTTCAACACTGATACTCTTTTCCTTTGATTTAATACTTTGTGTCTTGTTGATGTGCCGGTGCCGCAAAGGGCTCATATGGCATCAATGCCCATGAAGCATTGACGAAACGTGACTTTTAACCCTTTGGAATGATCTTTCTATATGCACAAGGGCATGGGGGATCGTCATCCCCAACATTTGGCTTTTATTCAATATAATGAAAAAACCATAAAAACCTGCATAAAACAATAAAAGTTAAATAATCCTGCGTTTATTTGGTAAAATTTCTTATGAGGCCGCGGAAAGGAGAAATGGTGGGGAGATTAAGTCAGATTTGTCGATCTAGCAAAGATCAACGGTGGGGAGTAGTAATAATATTATAAAGTGAAAGGGTCACTTTACAATGGGATAAGCGGAAAATGTGAAGAAATACAAAAGAAAAAGGGAGAAAATCCCTTGGCGGAAGAAATCTGTGTTAAAACGGAAATTGGGGTTTCGGTATGGTTGTGGGCCGTCGGATGGGATCAGGCCACGAGATCAACGACAGAGATTGCACGTTGAAATCCTTTGGTAGAGGTGGAGGGCGATAGTATAAAGTGAAAATGATTTGGGACCATTGATCTACAGAGATCAACGGTCGAGGAGGAACGCGATAAATCATAATAGAAATGGGGAAGGGTGGTTTTGGTGGAGAAAACCACGGGTTTCGCGCAGCGAAAGGGTGGGTAGGCGGTTTTTCCTTTTTGAACGCGATATGCATTAGAGGCTGCCACGTGTCTTTCCAAAACAGCTTATATCGCATAAATTTTGTAGATTAACATTAGTGCTTGAAGTTACACGATATAGAACGTCGACTGTTAGATCCAGGGCCTCAGATCTAACTGTGGGGAGAGAGCACGATATTGGATAGATGCGCGGGTAGAAGCGGGAAGGGCGGTTTCAATCTGAGCCATTAGATCTAAGATGGACGACTGAGATCAAATCTTGAAGGGAGGCAGGACCCACAGGAGGTAGGGCCTGTCGGGGTTAATATGAGCCGTTAGATGTATAGGATCAACGGCCAGGATCAAAACTGGGGTTAAAACAAAATAATACACAGGAGGAGAGAGGGTGAAGAAGGACCATTGATTTGCAGAGATCAATGTCTGGGATCGGCTGAAAAACATTATACGAGGGGTATATGATTTTTAAACCAAAGTCAGGAGATGCAATCTGGACCGTCCGATCTAGACACGTGGACGACCCAGATGCAATCGAAGGCATGTGATTAGCGAGGGAGGAACTTCAATGGCGCCGATGCGATTAGTTGTGGGCCGTCGATCTGGAGATCAGATCGACGGTGGGGAGTGAATCGGAGGAGCGACCAATCGGGGGTGGCACAAAATATTAATGCGCCCAATGAGGATTTCCCGATGCGATATAACGCTGGCCACCATATTAGCCCAATGATCAATGACGGAGAAAAGCTCCGATCAATGAATGAGCGGGGACCATATTATATAAAAAATCAAAATTTGAATGGAAAAAACAAAGGCTTATGTATCGGGCGGGTGATATATATGAAATGGCGCCCGGTTGCGGGGCCCGTGGTTTATATGGAAAACAAAAGGCCTGGGGCTTATACATAGAAAGGGCCAATCGGGATTGGGCCTTCAGAGCGGGCTTTTCAATCTACCCATTTAAATTTCTCCGATGCAATTAGCGCTTCGGGACTTTAACTCTTGGTCCCGGGCATAGGTTTATATGGAGAGATGCGGAAGACGGGGTTTATATAACGGGGCTCTATCGCATCAGAACAATGATGCGAGACTTTTCAATCTACCCATTCTCATTAAAAAACATTGTTCTGGCGGGTTTAGACCAAAACTTAGGAAAAGTGGGTTTTTTGAATTAAGAAAGGGAAATATGCATCAGAGATGGGTTTATACAACATTTAGCCCCTGATTGCGGGCCCTCAGGTTTATGAAAGGGATCAAAGGACCGGGGTGTTATATACAAAGTGCCAATCAGCATCGGATTTTCAAATAACAAAAAGACTTGCGTTTGATGGAAAATCCTGATTGCGATAAGCGCTTTATGAGTCTAGCGCCTAGTTCTAGGGCGCGGGCATATGTGGGGAAGTGGGTAGGATTTAGCCCAAAGGGGCTTAAGCCTATAGTCAAAAACACTTATTTTTTATGAAAATTTTCAAAGTTTTTGATGGATTTGGGGGTTTCGGTAAAGTTTAAAAATGAGCTCTAAACTTTGTAAAAGGATTTTCATGAAGGGAAGAAGGGAAATCATGAAAAATAGAGGAATTTGATGGGGAAAAATGAAGGTTAGTTTTGAGTGGAGGAAGGGGAAAATGGAGTTTTGCAACAGTTTTTTCTCTATGAATATAGCAGAATTTCAGAGTTTGAAATGGAAAAAACAACAAATATTTAAACGAAGGGCATGATGTCTTTATGAGGCTTCAAGAGATAAAAAATTTTGCAACAAAACTTGTTCCTTGAAGGCCCCAAAAATTTTTAGCCACCTTTTGATATAACAAATTTTATAGGTGGCTAACAGTTAGATGATCATGATCACAATGTTGTTAGTGAATTTGAATGTGCTTTTTAGTCGAATATGATGTTTGTACGATAGTTATCATGATCGTGATGTTTATTAATTAATTTAATATCAAATGATCATGATGTTTATTAAATATTATGTCATGATTGTAATTGAAATTTTAATTTTAATTGTATGCAAAATTGTAAAATTGTACTTGTATTTTTAATTGTATTTGTATGTAAAATATTTGTAAAATTTTAATTGTAATTGTAATATTTAATTTATTGTGAAATGATTTTAATTGTAATTTTAATTGTAATTGTATATATAAAAAATTTTAAAATTAAAATTAAAATTTTAATTGTATTAAAATTATAAAATTGTAATTGTAATTGTAATTTTATGTAAAATATTTGTAAAATTTTAATTTGTAATTGTAATATTTAATTTATTGTGAAATGATTGTAATTGTAATTTTAATTGCAATTGTATATATGACAAATTGTAAAATTGTAATTGTAATTGTAATTGTATGTAAAATTTTAAAATTGTAATTGTAATTGTATGTAAAATATTTGTAAAATTTTAATTTGTAATTGTAATATTCAATTTATTGTGAAATGATTGTAATTTTAAGATTGTAATTGTAAAATTGTAATTGCAATTCTAATTCTAATTCTAATTGTAATTGTATGTAAAATATTTGTAAAATTTTAATTGTATTAATGTGAAATGATTTTATTAAAATTTTTAAATTTGTAAATTTTTAAATTTTTAAATAATTGTAAAATAATACAAAACAAGAACTTTATACAGTACGCCATTTTTTTTGAAATAATCTTATTTATAAAAACCCATCTTAAAAAGTATAAATATTGATGAAATAACACATGTACCATATCACTCTCGGTTCTCATGATCACCCTCATTATCTTCTAGCTCACATGGCATGATAACACTATTGTTCTCAAAAATATGTTTTGATCTAGGGTCATGTCTAAATACGAACCACCAATCCCTATCCAACACATCTGGGTAAAAAAAACACCTGGTTTCAGTGTTTGGGGAAAACATAGGGCTCCTTAGCTTCATCCAACATCTTTCTAGAGTTGATATATATCAGCCTACTATCACGATCTTCCTTTACATTATTTCGATCAAAGGTGTCCCACCACTTGCACCTAAAAATAACACATTGGAAAGAAGATAAATCCACTTCAATGATATCTTGTGTCTTTTTGACGTAACCTAACGTCCCTCGTAATAGGTTTTGATCACGAGGGATAGATTGAATAGATTAATCGAACTCGACTTCCACTTCTCAGTCTTGTGTGATGTGTACATCATCGACATTTTCTGTGTGGAAATGGTGTCCATATGCCCACATAGATGGGAAAAAATGCACCTATAAAAAAGTTAAAATATCATAGTGTCAAGTGTCTTATAATAACCCAACAGTTAAAATATGAAATATATATGTAATTACATTTTAAAGGTGCATTATTAAGTTTCAAATGTACATATAAACTAAATATATTATTACTGAGTTTTTGTAGCCAATCCATACGTTTAGCGCATCCTCTTCAGCACACGGGTAACGACCGGTCGCACCATATTTCTCTCTGGCTTGGTCAGCAACCCAACTGTTGGGGCATATTTTTCGGCACATTTTCTTTTAAATGATCAGGATAAGGCACACTTCTACCATTCAACCTTCTGAATTCTTTCTTGTCACTATCCCATTTGGCATCCTCTTTTTTTCGTACAATGCGACCCATAGTTGTGTCGCTTCGGAATTGTAAAGAACGAATTTATTGATTGCTTCAATTTCTGCATTCGCTAATGAAATCAAACCAACATTATATAGTACATAGAGATCAAAATATACATTATATCGAAGTTCAACATGAATATTTACTTTCTGTAAATTTGAAAAATTATAAGTCTCTTATTCTTTATCAAGCGCTTTTTTCCATTCGTTTGGAGCAACTCCCCTTCTCTTTTGTCTTCATCCCTTTCATCATCCCAAATCACTGCACCTCATCTATTGTCGATCTACTTGATGTACCCACTGGTATAATAGAAAGGCTCATACGATATGTACCCCTCTGCCATAGACCCCTTGGGTTTTGCCCTTTTTCGAACAAAACCTTTCAATTTCTTCATGTACCTCTCTAAGAAGAACATCCAACGACAAGAAACCACCCCAACTAATTCAACCTCATCTACTAGGTGGATTAGAAGATGAACCTACAATTCCATGAAACTCGTCAGCAGTTCCTTCTCAAACATACAAAAAATCTCAACTATCTCTTGATGCCACCGTGGAATGATAGCCACATGAATTCCCTTTGACGTGATCCAACGTACAAATGAAGATAATTTAGTTATGGTACGTCCTAGGTCTTGAGGGAATTCATGTTTCACACACCCATGCACAAACAAAGGATAATGAGACTACAAAGTTATAAACACGTGAAATAATATATGAAATTAGTTATGTTTTATGATCCCTGCATGGGATAAAATTCATTAATATAACAAATAATAAAATCATGCTTTTGACATTATACGTACTCTTAGAAGATTCAAATGGTCATGCGATTTCAACCCCAAAAAATGGTCATCCACGATGAAGCAGCGTCGTAGTGAAGACCCGTATGAAGATGGCACCCTCACACCCATTATAAATTCCTTTGCCAAAGAAATATCATATATTTTTAAAATCCATGGGACATCACCTTCTTTTAAATACCATGAATTAGAGGGACCAGTGCCTGCCTCTAATCCTGTACTTTCTAATCGCCTTGGCCAATGTTTCTTTTTATTTTTTGAAGTAATAAGATCTTTCCTAACAACAAATGTATCACTTTTATTCGATGATATGTGCCTCCATAAAAAAGATGAAACATTTTTAAATATATGCATGGGATCTAATAAGTGGGTAATCTTAAGATGCTCCCAATATGGGAGGTTATAAAAGATAGGTTTCATTTTCATCCCAATGGGAAATTTCTCAAAATAGATGTCGAAGAATTCTGGATCATCGAACATAGCCTCCCTGTTTGAATCGAACATTTCTATGAAATTATTTTCATTCTCTCTCTCATATGCTCTAAGCCATTCATCTAGTGTCATTATTCGAGGCCTTTGGGTTCTCTCTCATTTACCATTGAAAGCGGATGATGCTCTTCTGTAAGGGTGTTATTCTGGGAGGAATACCTTGGAGCAATCATACACTGGATTTCATAGGTACTTGGACCATCTAGATTTTAGATAAGGTCCACAACATTTACATCCAAAATATCCTTTTATTACAAGACATGCGAGATTATTGTATACAATTTATATGCATGACACGTAAAAGAATATCATGAAGATCAGAACAATTACAATGAATTAAATAACTAATATGCGAAAGAATATTTTACGTATAAAAACAAACCAATAAACATGTAATTTACCAGAGAAAACTCCTAATCCTAGATAATCATGTGTCGTGTAAGCACATATGCCATACAACATAAAACTCCTCTCTGCTCTGATGGTTCTTGATACATCATATACATTTATCCCATCCCATAATTCCTTCAATTCATCTACTAGTGGTTGTAAGTAGACATCCATATTATTCACTTGTTTTCTAGCAGGGACTATGAGAGCCAACATAAGATGTTCATTCTTCACAGAAAACCATGGGGGAATATTTTATTGATCACTACTACAGGCCAAACAGAATAGTTGGTGTTCTGGAGGGAATATGGGTTGACGCCATCCATGGCTATGCTGAGTTGTAGACGTCGTACTTCATCTTGAATTGTTCGAGCCATGTATCCTCTACATGCTTCATGGCTATTAATCAGTTGGGATTCGCATAAATCCCAACTCACATTTGTGTGAGGCATGCCATCCTTGCAACATATCTAATTCTTTGCAATGAAAGAGACTTTGAATCCTTGAGATGATAGTCATGTGCCTCAATATCTTAAAAGGAGGACCACATGATTTACCCTTTTATTTATTTATTTATCATACCTGTCATGCCCAAATTTCATACATATATCTTTGTCTGCATATTCTCCTCTATATAGAATACAATCATTTGGACATGCATGATATGATATGTACTCAGCACCCAACATTTTCAACAATTTCTTTTCCTCTTCGCAGCTACCGGGAAAGACATTATCACTCGGAAGAACCTTATCTTTGAATACCTGTAGTTCGTGATCATCATGGGAAATATTAAATGTACATTAATGCCGATATAATTATTAACGTTCATAAAATTGACCATTTGTGATGTTCATTATCTGATTATATCTCTCAAATTTATATAAGGGAGGACTTTATGGTAACTTACCTCAAAATTTTCGAGAAACATGCATTCGACAAGCCAAAATTTTCTTTCAAGTTGTACAATAACATCGTTGTACCCAACTGGGTATACTTTGACTGACCGCCAGGTCCAAAGAGAGGGGTGGTAGAAGAAAATTTAAGGCTTTTGAAAAAGGTGTCAACGATATGAGCATCATCCCCTAGCTGATAATATTTTTGGAATGCATCTAACAACATTGTCTCCATGGCATTCAGATCCCTTAAGTAATCATCCATACCAACCTCTATCTAATTTTCTCCATTTCCAGCTTGTGAAGAACTACTATTGCTGTAGTTATTCATAATTGGTGAATTTGGACGTAGCAGGAATTGAATTGGTGGTTGATTCAACCATTCTTGGTATCGTTCCTCTTTGATTTTTTCTCTTAATTCATCCTTCTCTCGATTTGAGATTGTCATGGGGTGCAACGGAAGATAGTAGGTAGGCCGCTCATCATCACTAGAATCATAATAATTTCAAAAAATATATTTGAACATGATTAGTACAAAATCTATTATATCAATTAGTAAGAATGTTGAAAATACATAATTAATTTGTTTGACGTTGAAATTGATAATTATATTAATTAATATATATATTATTTCCATCATTGTCCCGGGATTGTGGCTAGAAGATGCAATATTGTTACAATTGGCAGGGTAAAGCAACTGTCCATTTTCATATACCAAATGCGTCTTGCGGTATGCTGCTCCTGATAAGAGCTTCCAACATTTTGGAGTTATTTGATTATTTTGTGCATCTGAACTCGATTCTGAATCTGCATGAACCTGTAAATTTGTATAAATTATAAATTTTATTAAGCTGATTGACATGGATAAAAAACATAAATTCAATTAGATAATGAAAATATAAATAAAATATGAAGTAAATATTACGTCTCGAGATGGATAGGGAGAAATCCACGATGCAATATGAGAAATATTATGGAATGTGCTGGATTTTGAAGAATTTTCCATTCGATATAATCATGATATTTTCTCCCTCCATTTGAGCAAAATCAACAATAAATTTTAGTGCACACACCTAAAAGTAATTTCGGTGCCTTAAAAATGGACTTATTGTTATCGATGCTTATGTAAAGATAAATGAACAGTTGCTATTTTATTTACTATGCACTAGTGCCATGCTATTAACAGATGCACTGGTGTGATGTTATTAATCGACGCACCGGTGACAAAAAGCCGCAAATAAAAAAACACAACTTTATTTTTCTGAAGTGAAAAAAAAGCGGTAAATTGAAAAATGGGCGGCGAAATATTTTCGAAAATATAATTTCATAAAACAATTATTTAAATACTAAACACTTTTCATTATTTCACTATTTTTGCAAAATATTTCAGCCAGAGATTTGCAAGAGACATACCTGGAGAAAGAGAGCATGAGAGCGCTGTGGAGGAGAGAAATTCTTTCGAATAGAAGTATTCAGAAAATCAAAATTCCAAACCTCTAGTGATTCAAACCCTGTAGCATAGAATTTCAAAAGATATCGTGATTAAATTTTATTTTATTTTTACATTTTCTGCAGTACTTTTTATGCAGTAAGTACAAAATTTCAATATGTTCATTTTCAGAAATAAAAAAAAAATAAAATCCATTTTTACCCTAAACCCTTCATTCTTTTTGTTTCTACCCTTGTTTCTTCTTGTTTCTGTGATTTCAGAATTAGGGCTTTTCATTTTAGATTTATAGGCTTTTCATTGCTATATATATGCATATGACATCCAACCCACAGGACGACTTGCATAGTCGGATCCTAATCCATGTTGCCCCTTGCTTGAATTAAAAAAAAGAAGATTTTTTTTAATTGGTGTGGCCTGTGTAACCTAACGCACCGGTGTACTGGCTTATCCCAGTGCACCGCACATGTACTCTTTGATAAAAAAAATTAAAAACAATTTTTAAAAAAAAAAATTTGTGGGACATATGTAAACTAGTGCACCAGTGCACTATTTCATTATAGCGCACTGGTCACGTAATGTTTGGAAAAAACAATTTTTTATTTTGTGTTAATCAGTGCACCATGTAACATATAACTCACCAGGTCTCCTACTTGACAGAAAGCACAATATGGTGGTCCCTTGTTTAAACAGGGCATTTATAATAATAGGTCGCACAGCCCCCTCCATAACACCATATGCTACAAAAACTAACACGATGATTTTTATTATTTTTTATGTGTTAATCGGTGCGGTAGTTAACATGTAATGCACCGATGCTTCTTGTTGACATAGAGCACTATACAGTGTTTTATACTATTTGGGCGATGTGTTTATAAGACCACCACACACCGACGTCGATGCGTACATCATGAAAAGTGCACCCGTTTCTTGATATATTTTTTTTACCTGAAAAGTTGACAATTAATTTATAAAATATATTAATGAATGATATGGTACATGTTTCATATTGATAAAGAAATGGATGACAAGAGATCAAGTAACAAAAATACTGATAACACATCAAGAAAATAAAAAAAGGAAAGTTCTTTGTAAATTCTTTACAAAAAATATTATTTTTGTACTATATGTAAGTTTAACTAATATGTATTGTTTACTATGTATCATGCAGAACCACAAAATGTCAAAACTCGATAAGATTATTTCTGATCTAGGACCAGAAGAGCGTAAAATCTTGATGCAAAAATTGCAAAACGATGAATCATATGAATGAAAAAATACTATCGATCCAATATGAGTTTATTTTTTTAATTTTCATTAATAATATACTTAAAATTATTACATAACATGTTTCAAACAATCTATTAATTCACATCTGTTTAATGTTCTACAGGGACCAACAACTCAGAAAAAAGAATGTTGTTCTAAGAAAATAAAAAATATAGAACATGCAAATAAAAATGAATTGCTCCTTATCTCATCTGGAGTGGTGTTGGAAGTTAACAAAAGGGGGAAAAACTTTTACAAAATTTGAGGGATCTAGTGGAACGAATGCATAGACATTCTTTCCACTTACAATACAAAAATCAATCCAATGATTCCAAGAACCAAATTTTATCTAAACTACAAGAAGAGTTTCGAGAGAATTGGTCAATGAGACATGTCATACTTTTAATAGCAAAAACATACAACAACAAAAAGGAAGGAATGAAAAAGTAATATTCCTTTAAATGTTTTTTCTAGAATTATTTATAAATATCACTTTTATTATATTTATTTTTCATATATCAATATAAAAATTAAATAGTTTATTGTCATGTTACATTTTTAGGAAGATTATGAAAATCTCAAAAGATGAACGAGTTGATATCAGAAATATGCTAGTAGGAATGTCCAAAAAGGTGTACAAGGAGATGGTCAAAGAAATGCAAAAAAATTGCATCACAGGAGGAGCCATCTCAACAACAACTTGCTTCAAATGCAATATGTAATCATTGAATTTTTCGATCATTAGGTACAATAAATAAACAATTTAGCATTAAATATTAATTTTCAATCATTTTCTTGCAGAAAAGAATAGAAAATGTAACCCATTCAACACATAAAACAGGATGACAAGGAAGAAAAGGGTTGATATCTAAGTTTGTGAGTAATTGTTACTTCCTTATAGCAACTTAACTAGATTTCATTTTTGTATATTTTAAGTTGTTTTACAAAAATCATCATTGAATGTCTTCAAATAGGTGCTAACATACAAAGACGAACCATCAAATGAATTGATTGACATTGGGTTAAATATGGGTTGTGAGTATATGTTAGCATATCAGAAATTAATTGTGGAATTTGTAAGCATCTATCGATCTTGTTTTACTTAGCTCCATTTATAATTAATAGAACAATTTTTGTTTATATTAAATATATGATTTGTTATGGGGTATAAAACTTGCAGGAAACAAAGTATGGAATTGTGCCAACAGATGAAATCTTGAAAGATGGCATACTGCATGGTTTTGAAATAATGTGTATAGTTCATGAGTCAATTGTTGCTATGGTACGTCATTTCTTTTCGATTTACATTGATTTATATTATTTAATATTGCAATTTTCATTATTCTCACAAATGTATATACACTCATTACAGTTTATTTTTATGTTTATAGATGGAAGGTGAAGAAGAAGAAAACAATCAACACCGTGAAAAAAACATTCCTGAAAATAACCCAAGTCATGGAAGTAGCTCGAGCAGTGACAACAATTCAAGCAAGAATGATGATCATTATGTTTGGATATCAAAGCAAGGCATTGTATTTTTTGAAATATTTTTATGTGAAATCAGACATTTTTTTTAATGTAATGGACATAGTGTCCCAATTGAAAGACAAAGGGATAGCAATATTTGTCCCATTTTTTATGACAAAGACTGTCTTATATATATATATATATATATATATATATATATATATATATATATATATATATATATATATATATATATATATATATATATAATAAAATATGTTTTAAGTTATTCTATTGCATTCTCCATTATCGCTGTGAAATGTAACACCACGTTTGATTAAATTTATGAATGATTAAATATTATAATGAAGAGATGTGAAATATTATGATATGATATAACAAATTAATCCAAACATCACATTCAAATGCACTAATAAAAATTTAATTTATATGAATATTGTTATAAGATATGTGCCGTCTTTTGATGAATAATGAATTTTAAAAAATCACAATAATTATGATATGATATAACAAATTAATCCAAACATCACATTCAAATGCATTAATAAAAATTTAATTAATATGAATATTGTTATAATATGTGTTGACATTTGATGAATAATGAATTTTAAAAAGTCACAATAATTGCACTGTCACAGGTCGATGTTTCTAAAAAATACAAAATGAATACCGGTGCATGTCAATTACTATACACCGGTGCATGTCAATTACTGTACACTGGTGCGTTTTTATGATACAACACACCAGTGCGTTTATACGACCTATGGGCACCACACAAATACCAATGCCAATTATAAATCTCGGTGCGTTTGTGAGATACTGTGCACTGATGCGTTTATGTGAGACTACGCACCGATGCATTTGTACGACCTATGGGCAGTGTACAAATACCAATACGAATTAGAAAAATCGATGCATTTTTCTGATACTACACACCAGTGCGCTTCAATAAGACTGGTGCATTGATACGACATATGGGAACCGCACAAATCCCAATCCCGTGTGTTGTATCACCTATAGTGAGGCTGGTGCAGTTGTATACCTTTACGGCCCGGTGCATGCACCTTCGACCACCCCGGGCCAATTGTCTATATGACACATATCAGTGCGTTCACACCTTAGTAGCACATCGATGAAAAAACATCCGTAATAGCCTCCGACCACCCAGGTTTTTTAGTTGTGTTGAAATTTCGTTAAAAGCTCTGCCAAAACCTCTGTTACCAAAAACAGATGTTGTAGAAAATGTTTTTTTTGACAATTTTGGCCAATTTTACAACACTAAAAACCTCCTTTATAGCCTTCGCTAGAGGGTCTTTTCCTTGTAGTGAATATGTCACATGGTTGTCAAAATTTACTTGCAAATCATAATTTCCTGGCTGAGCCATGTCTATTTTGTGAGTAATCCTATGTTACTTCACTACTATTTTAGGGTACATCCCATGGAACAACATTTTATTAACATTAACTACATTCACATTATTCGAGACTCTAATAAACTTGCTAAATCATTAGGTAATTATGTATTAGATTGGAATTTGTCACATTAAGTTTATAAACCATGCATAACATACATTCATTAGCAACATAAACAGAAGAATCATTAGACGAAATCACCAAGTAGACACCATCAAAATTGTCATATATACCATAGGTCAAAACATATTGTTTACATCATATATATCGTTTGGGAAAATTAAAAAAAAAAACAAGTTTTATGAATCCTAGGCTCACAATCTAGTACATATGAAAAACAATACATCATAAGAACACCATAACAAGAATCTAATAATCTCCAAGCTAGCAATAAAACAAAAAACCATGTACAATACATCATAAAGGCCTTGGAGGTGAGAATACCTACACTCCCATGGTGTGCCCCTAAAGGTGTGGAGGAATATCATTAATAGACAACAACTTTATACCTAGAGTTAACCCCTCCACATTGTGCATAAACTCATGCAACTCATCATGCTCTTCTCCCACCTCTTATGATGCTTCATGTCCACCTTGTGAAATTGTTCCTTTGTAATGTAGTGGTGATTAACCTAGAGTCGAGTTGGTCCCACATATGCATAAAAAACCAACCAAGTGTTAGTGACTATGTATCCATGGAAAAAACACAAATATTTCCAAAAATATTTTTCTTACCAAGTGCACCCCAGTGTATGATGAGGGGTAGGACTAAGCCTAGACCATTCATCAAGGTGACACCCTCATATGCATAATAATAAATATTCAAGATGGAATTCCTCAACCATCTAAAAAATGAGTTCTCAAACCATTGTTTAACATGTCTACCCTCTATTATCCCCATAAAATTGGACCATCACACTATGCATGGATTTAAAGGATTCAAATCAGAGTGATCTACCCTCGGTTTAATATTAGGAATCTCCTCTAAGAATAAATTCACCAAGATATTGTCATAGCCAAATTGTTTTTGTCTTCCCACGTGACAATGGGTGAGATGGTCAATCATGTTAGCTAGCAAGCCCTCACACTAGTTGAATTTTTTTTTTTCCCACACGAAGTAAAGAAAGGTCCATATGAGCCTTAGAGTGTAGGTGAAATTATAAAGATACAACTATTTAGATTATGGTGAATCGGTTTTTCCAGAGAGTAAGGATAGTGATTGCTATAATTGGTTTCTTGTTGCTCTATTTTCGAGATCATGGCCTACAATAATGAACCCCATACTCATCCACACCACCCTTTAAATTACTCCTCACAATAACAAGAACTGTTGGGGAACCTTGGCTAGATAGTCTAGTCAAGAAATATATATCTTCCACCTCTAGCTGAAATATTTTCCCCTTCAGTATGAATTATAAGCTTTGGGGATACCACATCACCACCATTCATTGGAACAACCCTATTTGGCTCTTGATACCTTAGTTTTGAAAGTTTTCAATAATTCATAGTCCATGAGAGCCTTTAGGGAGAGTGGATGAGAAAGGGCTCTCATGTCATTTTCTTAGTGTGTGTGCTCCCTCTACTCAATCATGGTGACTATAACCTAGATCAAACATGTAAATTGAATAGGAAAACCATAAGGAAAAATCCCTTTCACATTTACTTCTTATTTTTTTTAGGGGGGTCATGCAATATGGTCACTACTAATTCATTACCCACAAAATGGTGGTCGCACCGAGGATGGATCTTCCTTATGACCATTATTTTCATGGTCACACTAAAGAGCCCTACCTAGATGTGACTGTGCAATCACGATCTAGGGCATTAAATCCTCGTGGAAAAAATTGATCGAAAATAAACGCGAAAGGAATGAAGTAAAACAGGGTCATATAAGAAAATACATGGCATATGTGGATTAGAAAATAGTGGCATATATACTTTGGGATATCAATCGAAATTTCAGGGGAAATTGGAATATTTTCTCCACTCACTCCACTCTCAACACTCCAATGCAAAAATGAGCTCCTTTTTGGCCAAATTTCATTATATTAACCACTTATGGGTTCACATATGTATAAATATCCTCCATCTATGGTCAATTACCTTGTCTGTCAGCCAATTATGCATGATTATGATCCTAGTTTTCAAATTTTTGCACCCTTAATGAATCCTTGTGTGTAGAATTTCAACATATTTTTGTTGTCATACTTAAGGTTTCTTGTGGTTTTTTTACTAGAACAGGCCTTGGGTGTGTTTTTCTTGAAATTGTTATATAACGGTAAGTCTCTCATTGTCATTTTTTTTTTCATTATTGATTTTCAATTTCATCTTCATTATGCCTTAGGTCCATACCCATTAGTTTATGGTATTGACCCATCATCATTTGCATGTCCTAAATTAGTTGGGGAGATTTCCTATACAAGGATACCCTAAATTATCACCTCTTTTCCATGTTAGAGTATATGTTGTTATTTTATCATCTCAGAATCCCTCCTTTTGACCTACGACAACTTATAATTTGAGCCTCACTTTCTCTTCTTCATCATCTTTTGGCTACACCCTTAGAGGATTCCACCCATTTTTTTACCTTGCGACTACTAATACATTTAACCTCATTTGTGCATGTGGATAAGCCTTGGTATTATCTCATCATTACCACCATATATGTATGTCCCGTCGCTTTCTTTCACTTGGATTTTTTACCTTTCCTGTAGTGATTATTGTTACGAGTGGTTTTCCTCGCCAACCTCTTTGCCTTTATTTTCTTAGGGTGGTTCCATAATCTTGGGACTAGTTTCTAACCTTTATGCCACTCGTTCCTTTAGGAAGATCTTCCTTCATTTCCTTCTCATGATCGTTAAACACTAAAAGGAAATGAGAATCCTTTTATCTCTTTTTTGGTCTCATTAAAACCTCACGAAAAAGAAACCTTGTGTTGAGCTCATTAAACCACGAAGAAGACACCTTATCAAGTATCCTTTTCTCTCTTTTTTCAGATCATTAAAATTTAATGAAAAATACTTTATCGATCTTCCTTATTTTCTCTTTCGTGCTCATTAATCCATGAAGGAGATCAAAAAGATAAAAAGGGAGGGGAAATCACTTTTCTCATTCTATCAATCAAAATGGCAGTGTCGTTCATGTTTCCCTTTAACATGGCACTTGTTTGCGTCATTATAATATAGCTAGGTTTTATCTTGTCTAGGATCCATACCATACATATGATTATATTCACTCCTCCACTAGTTAATATTCTAATCACTATGGAGCATGATTCAATGTCTCATATGTTTTTGTGCGGTATTATGTGATGCTCATTATTCAATATTTCCAAGTCAATTTGTGTCATGGTGTTACATTTTCAAGGGAATTATAAAACTGAATAGGCAATTTTCAGTCCTTGTTGACCTTTTGTGTCATCCATCCATGTATTAGTGGCACCTCATGCCTACATCCATTCACAACATCTCTTAGTTTTTTCCATGTTGAATGATGTAGGATACATCAAGGCCCTCCTTTGATATATATTCTCCCTTCGAATTCAACTCATTATCTAGGAGCTTGATTTAGGGACCATTAATACCATGGATATTTCATACCTTAGTGGAAGGCATCCTCGTGATCAACAATGAGTTTAACCAATTGACTCCTGATTGGTTGAGTTTACAATTGTTTGGCATTGACTTATTTATTCACACTTAGTGGACTGTGCTAGGTATCTTTGGGTCCATTTTCATCAATGGTGGGTTCCGTCGTGTCTATTAATGGTATACCTTAATGACCAGTAATCAAACGATTTCTATCATGCTCGACATTATCTCACATATTTACATATTGTAGATTCATATCATCAAGGTTGAGTATAAGACCTTGGGATAAGGACATATCACTCTTATATGGAACCCTTGCTAAGATGCATGGGATTTATGTATCATTTTATGTACTTTGAGGAATACTCTGTGGCACCTATCTTCTCTGTGTCCATAGTGTTATTGATTTATACTATGACATAGATCCACATTGATTTTGTTGGTGGCTATGATCTTTTGGTTTTTCACATGGATCCATTGTGTACGTCTCATGGACATGTACTAACATTTTATGTCATGGATCCATAATTCGTGGTTGGTGACCATGTTAGTTTCTCTTTATACTTAGCATGGGTATGCCCTCCTTGGGGATGATCATATTATGATTGAGACATGGGTATCAACATGAATCTAATATAGTCCCTTGGTATTGAATCATTTCTTTCATTTTTAGCTACATGTTTTAGTAATGCATTTTGGCCATATTTTTCTCTTATGACCTCCTGCATTTAGGGGGCATCTATCATAGCCTAATTTTACCACTTTGATTCAGTGAGAGGTACCCTAGTTTATCATCATAATTTGTTACCTTAATGCACACTTCGTCATCTTTGACTAGCCATATTTTGTAGAGAAGTCACTCCCACAACATTGTCATATTATGTACGGTTGCTACTAAATAGTGCACAATATGGGAACACAATACCCCAAATTCATTTGAGTAGGGGTATTTGTGGTCAAAGGATCTATATTTTTTCATTCCCAAGGAGATCAAATATTCTTACTTGTATATGATATGTATAGGGTTTATTATTGTAGAAGTTTATTAACTTCTAGAGCCGCTAAGTGTCTAGATACATGCTCTTGAGGTATGGAAAGAGCCTATCTAAACTAACCCCGTCAAGATGAGAGAAGATAGAGAAAGTATAGCTGAATTATGACCATGGATTTCTTATAGACTTCCATTGCATGTGAGATTAGTCATGTCTTGTTGTAATCTAAAAGAATTTGTTTCATCAAGGATCGATATTTGGGTCATTGATATACCAAGATAAATTATATCTATATTTTGAATTAGTAGAACCATTGGTGTTTTCTTCCCCATATATAATTTATATGTGTGTGTTTTGGATTTATTCTTGTACATGCTAACCTACCCTATGTGGAAGAGAACAACCATTTTTTCAGTTGTGATTTTGAGTAGGGGATTGGATCTAGGAGCAAGAAGAAGGATATTCAAGTGGAAGTGGGATCTTCAGATTTTCCTTTAGGATCCATAGTCTTCACCAACATGTAAGGGATTAGATGCACATCCTTTATCTCATTAGATATATGTATTGCTTTTTTTTTTTAATCCCAATATTTCACCCACTTTTCACCCATAGTTTTATGAATCCAAGGGCTAGATCTATGAAGAAATAACTCCTTTCATCTTGAGAATTTATTGAGAGAACAACACAACATGACATATCATTTCATACTATGTTTCACCTTATACATATGTATTTTAATTTTGGTTTGGTGTGTGATGTGATTAATTTTTATGTCAAGTGTGGGTTGTTTTGGTTCAATTCTTATCACGTTTGGTGCTTGATTTTCATCTGTTAGTCACATAATCTTGGCTTGTCATAGGAATATCCATAGTGAGGCCAAGAGGTTATGTACATTACTCCTCTAGCTATGTTGACATTTGTCATAATAATTAAGCACTTATATAAGCATGCATGTCCATAAAACATGGATTTTGAATCACATCATTTGAATTCATAAGTAAGAGTTGAACTAGACATAAATCAGGCATCATATATACCATAATTTTTTTTTATTATTAAATTCAATATATATATATATATATATATATATATATATATATATATATATATCATCTTATTTTTACCTAATCCATGTTTCATTTATTTCATCACGTGATTTAACCACGGGTGTAGTCATTCTATATGGTTTTTACAGTATAGGGTGGTGTTTTTATTGCAACATTAAGTGGACCACTACGTGAATTTTTTTACCTTGGGATATAGGGGTAGGAAATTCTCTATAATTTTGCATGCATCATTAAATATCGTTTCCATCTTCATTCTACCTTAGGTCTGATCCCATTAGGCTGTGATAGTAACCCTTATTTATTTTCATGTCATAACCTATGCAGTTGATCATTTCTTTACATTGTTACCCTAATCTATCATTTTTTTCCCATTTTGGTGTCCATGTTGTGCATTTTTATAGACTTGGAATCCCTTATTTAGGCCCACCACGACTCTAAGTCTGAGCTTATTTTCTCTTGTCTATCATATTTTGTCTATACCCTAGGAGGATTCCAATAATGTTTTTACTTATTATCATTGATATGCATTTCATTTTTCACTTATGCATGTTGATATTACCTGGCCTCACTTCTAAGCATTGTAATCACATTTACCTTTCCCCATTGTTAGCATCCACTTGGAGTTCTTACGCTTCTTGAGGATACCGATGTGATGAGTGGGTTTCCTTTGTTAGCCTCTCTACTTCACTATGATTAGGGAGCTTCCATTAGCGTGGAACAAGTTGTTTCCATCTATACCACTCATTTATCTAAGATGAGTTTCCTTTATATTATTCTTAAGATAATTGATGTTATGAAACCAACTCACAATATACAAGAAAATATAGATCAATGCCTTAGAAATCAGCCTCTTCGAGGAGGAAACCTCCTTTACATTACATAAATGAAAAATTCTTGGATGATACAAATGAAAAAACCTCCTTTCTATATATAGAAGTCCCCGGGTCACAATATAATCCTAGCCGACTTAACAATAATAATGTAAGGGCACAACAATAACAATAATGGGACTTTATGGGGCATAATAATATCAATATGGGGACTACAGGGGTATAACAATAACAATAAGGGGGATACACTAATAATAATAAGAGACTACACTAGTAATATAGGGACGTAACATGCCCCTCTTCTTCAAAAAAGAGTTTTCCTCAATGCTTGAGTATCTCTGGACACTTCTGTAAAAACATTTCATCCTCCCATGTGGACTCTTCAGTGGGAAAGTTCTTCCACTTGATGAGATACTCTAAAATTGATCGATTCCATATCTGTAGAGTTCTTGTTTCGATTACTGCTTTAGGTTACAATATGATTTTTCCTTCCTTGTCAAGTTCTAGCAATATTGTTTGAACTAGAAGTATGTCACCTATAACCTTCTTTAAACATGAAACATGGAAACTGGGTGCACTCGAGAAGAAGCAGGAAGATCCAATTTGTATGCCATAGTACCAATTGTTGGCTTGAGGGGTCCTAACCCAGGTTCAGAGTTTATCGCGGAACCAAAAAACCCTCCAACTACTGACCCTTTCAGCAATGACCTGTTTGCATAGATCATACTCTCACCCGAAGCAGTATGGGGGGGTGCTGGAACCAGGTTTTTTCACCTTGAGGAAGAAAACAATGTGGTTTCCCTAAATAGGTTGATTGCAAAACTTATACAAATCAGAAACAAATGCACACAAATATAGAACAATACTTATCAGATTGATAGAGATAATTTAATTAATAGATAGATGGCAGATCACTTTGTCACAAATTTATAATAACCGAACCAGATCGAGATCTATATAATGAACTGTAACTTAAGAAGATTTAAAATGTATTCAAACATAAATATAGATTCATGCATAAATAACATATGTATTCGCACAGATATAATTATGCATAACAAAAGTAAAGCGATCTCGAAACAAAACCAATAAATAGATAAGACAATGCATAACACAGTTGCGTCACTAAATCAGTATTTGTATTAGATTCAAAGCAATTAAGTACATCAAACTTTCCCTTACACTTTACCCTTCCACACACACAGCCAGCGGAGTTTTCACACAGCCAGGACTAGGTCTCCATGCATAAAGCCAGCAGGAGCCTTTATACCCAAACCCAGATTGAAACCCTTACAAAGTATCACGTACACATAAAGCACTTAGATCAAAACATTACATTAAGTTACCTCTTATTATACTTGATATATCTATTTATATCTATCTGAATGCACAAATACTATGGTCTCAAAACATTTTTTGAGCCCCACAGTTTACCCTTAAAACCCCATTACATAAAAGAGGGACTTTTACCCGCCCCAAAACCCCTTGACCTTTCCGCCCAGCACACATATGGAAAAAATATACAAAAATATACCCAAAAAATGTACCCGAGGGGACGCCGCTCCAACAGTCCCTCAACAGAAACATGTGACTCGTCTCAAGTCACTATGGTGTTTTCTCCTTCATCTTGGCTTGGAGTGCAATGACAGAAGATATGAGTGGCAACACCATTTCCAGACTCTGCACAGTAGCTCCCTATGCTTAAATTACCAACTTATTTGTAGTGGGCCCTTTAGTGGCGAACTTGACGCTTCTCTATGTTTGCTAAATGGCATTCAACATGTTATCCAATGTCTGTGATAGCTATAGATCCTCTTCATCCAACAGCCGCATTCGTGCCTCGAGAAACTTCTCTTTTCGGTGCAGGTCCTTGATTTCAGTTTGAATTACCCAACCCTCCTGTAGGTGGGAGAGGCGTTGTGTAAGAACGAGAGTAGGCACCTCCATATTAATGTTAGAGAACTGTTTCCTTTACGTGAAACTCATTGCACAACTACTATACCATAGGGTCATTCTGAACCAAAGTACAAACACCCATGGCCTCATCCAAAATATTATATCATTTCGTTACTGTGGAAGTGATACTATCAATGGCCTGCTTCACTTCGACAGTCCACTTTGATCTTACTTCATGTGGAGTTTATTGCTACAATTTCATCTGTAAATCAGCAATTTGATGTTGAAACACGGCCCGAATGGTCTAAAATTTTTCGCACGAGACCTTCAATGCAATATCCAGTCCTTCTTCTTCTCTTTTGGGGCAGTTGTGGCAAGGAATGTTGGTACTTCACGGAAGACTTGGCTGAGTTTCTCTTCGAGCACAACGCATTGAGATTCAGCTGCGCTGCATGCTTCCTCCTCTATTTGTTTTTTCTACTGTGCTTCTATGGCTTGTTTCTTTGATTCTACAGTGGTTGTGTGAGCATGGGCTTTACAAAATTGGAGCTCATCTACGATCATAGAATGTATCATGTGTAATTTTCCTGTAGGTAAAACAAACAAATTTATGTTAATATCACCACAACCTCTGAACTGGGCATGTTGGTTAGGGTCTACATGGATGGCCAGCGTAGGGATTTGAACAAGAAGAAAATCCCTGGTTGCTGGTAAGGCTATGTTGAGCGGTTGTGTGCTAGTTGCATGCGCGCTCGTCTCCATCTAGCTCACTTGAGCAACACTCGCCTGAATTAGGCTTTCCTGAAATTTTAACTCCTGGATGCCAAGCTGCACCCCCTCGAGTGCAGTATTGTACTACACTTCGATATCTTTCCATCTGTCCTCTATAGCGGAATTGACCGTGTTTGAAATTTCATTCAAGCCATCTTCGGTTAGCACCAGGACCTCCTCTCTAGTGTCTTTAGACCCTTTTCTTTTCATCCTAGATCCTCCTGTGGCTTGAGAACCTCTCTATGTGCATTTGGAAGTCTGCGCTTCCGCTTGATCCTCTATGTATTTTAGCGTACTACCATTTTTCTCAAGTTTAGTGTCTTTCTCCAGATCAATGGTTTTGCTGGTTGTAGTTGGCGTGGCTTCTTTCTCCGTCATCTTCTCCGTTGTCTTCTTGGTCTGGGTACCAGTGTGCAGCGACGTAGGCATTTTAGGAATAGATTTTGATACTCTGAGCTCTAACCACGTTGGTGGCCACTCTATAGTGATGCACAAAAAAACATCCTCAGTGACTAAATATGTAAATTCATACGAAACTCCCTCAGCTGCGCCCTTCACGTGGATGGGCATGTTGTGAAAAGTCACTTTAAATTTTTCTATCACCTTGTATTGGTCATACAGTGTCGAAGATAGCTTCAGCTTAGACTGTATTTCCTGATAGAGAGAAGAGTTGAATAGTACCCATAATATCTTATTCTACATGATGTGCGTGGGGTTTGACGAATTCCATAGTGTAGTGTACTGCATGACCTCACACATTTGTAGCTCTATCTCAGGAAACTGTGTTTCCTCTGGGGTCTTCCAAGCAATTAAAGCTATCAACAATAGTAGCCAAACATAATAAAAATTCTTTCCCTCTTCTTGTTCTTCATACACATTCTCCAAAAAATCCTTGCATAAGTGTTGGTGAGGTAAATCCCTTCTGCGGACAGACGCGATCCCACTAGCCCTAGGGTGGGTCTAGCCACAAATGAGACAAGATATAATATTGATTCCTAGTTAACGAATGGACGAAGATTCTATAGATGAATTACTAGAAGTCCTATGCTGTTGTTGTTGTCGGAAAGAGTGGCTGCCTCTCGCTTTTGGTTTGACATATCATGATCTGTTGGCTTTCACGCTCGGATACTTGCACACACACAAGAAACAAAAATGATATACAACATACTAATTCACATTCATAACTATCAGTCAGTCGAAGAGGACTAAATCAATTGCATCAAATAATCATAATACAATGATGGAACTAACACCATAGTCGAGTATATTAATGAAAGAAAGGAAGAGTACAACCAAGCTTTGATGTTGCGGTCTCCTCCAACAGAGTTCCAGTGGAGTGCGTCTCACAAAGGCTCGTCGGGAATTCGAATGGGGCTCTCTCTATGGAATTCTCCTTGGTTCTACCTTCTCAATAGCAATTACTCAGCTATAGTATCTCTTCTCCAAGTTCAGCTTCTTGGCTATATGTTCAGCTAGCTTTCATAAAGGAAGAAGGTCTGTTTATATAGAGGGAGAGGGAGAGGTTAGGATCCCTATAATCATGGAAGGGAGACCTATCTTCAAGGAGTGTTCCATGGGAGGAGGAAACCACTACCTAAAGAGGGAGATACATGGCTCATTAACTTAACCACTTCCTGTGACTCATCCCTGAGGTGGTTAGAAGGAAACTTCCACCTCTATTTGTTAAAAAACATTCCTGAAATATCTGGCGCAGACAAAACACTAACACAGAGCACCAGGTGGCGCGAGATCTAGTGTAAATCCTCCATATTGGCGTGAGGGCAAACTGGCTACGCGCGCCAAGGCCAAAACATAGGTTTTTGTGTGCTTTTTGAGGAAATGTTCAATAGGAGAAATGATGTCCTTATGTAGAAGGATGCAAAGAAGGTGTTTGCAGAGTATGAAACTGCTCACAGGTCACAGAAAATACCCATTAATATGTGGGGCAAGGGATTGTAGGGACAGTGACAAAATGCTGTGTAACAGATGCCCCCTAAAGCATGAGGTCTGAGAGAGAGGGAGGGGTGAAATGCTTTATGAGAACGCGTTCGACCCAAACACTGTTGTCAGAAAACCTGCACGTACAAGTACAAATGATACCTGACATGTGGCATGGGTGCAGCCATCCATAATAGAGTACATAAACGAGACCCGAGGTATGGACACAACCATCCAGCAGTAAGGGTCAGCAAACAGACTCAGGCAGGTTGCAGCCATCCAATCAGAAGAGTCATGTAATAAGTCATAGTAATCCACAAAGAAACTGCAACCTGGATTTCATCATACAAAACCCAGGGTCTTGTGCTCCATCTTGACCCGAACAAAGTACAAATTCGAGCATGCGAATATGGGAGCTAAAGTCAAACATGCAAGAGAATCATCTGATTACTAGCCAATGATGAAAGCTGTTAATAGACGTGAGAGAAACCACCAATAATGACAATGGTTCTCAAGGTACGAAAGGTACAATCCATGGAATGTGAACAGTGATCTGACGTCGAACACCCATAGAGTCAGTTGATCGAAGGCCAATGATGTGGACCTTGCATCGAATGCGAAGAACCTGCCATTGAGGCATGCAGGTTCCAAGGTACCTGAAGGGAGTCTCTAGATCAATGTCCCGGATAACGAGCTGGAGTCGACAGGAAGTGACCTAATCAAAGGTGGGCCATAATGTTTCCCACATCATTGACACAAGACAAAGTAATATGATGTTTGTGAATCAAGACCAACAGAGAATCAGAGGAAGGTTGAAAACTTCAGAGGCAAACTTCTCTTGAACATATCGGCGGCACGACAATGGATTTGGCAGTATTTGACATCAAAGGATCTGAGGTCATGGTGACATGGAAAAGAGCAGATGAGTGGTCAAAAGAGATTACCCAAACCCATGGAGGCAAACAAATGACGAAGTGAGATGTCCCCAAACTGACATGAATGTAGACAAGTGCCATGTTCAAGAGCGACATACTGCCAACACGACTAGAATCTGGTTCCATTTCCCCCCACCATTTCTGGCGAGTACCCCAATTATTTTTTAAAACAAGCTTGAAGGGGATAGAATATTCTTGCGATGTAAGTTTTTCCTTCGGATAAATCCGACCTAGTACATTTTACGAGCCCCAGGAAGGAGGAACTCAAGTAACGCCATAACGACGGAGTCTAATGTCATCAATTCTTAACGAGTCTGACGAAGGGAGAACTCAGCATATTTTCACATTTAGAGAGTTTGAAAAGAAAGCGGAAAAGAAAACTCCAGCAATCCCTTTTCGTAGGTAGTCTCACAGATCCGAAAAGGTATAAAACTGTGTCTGAGAGAACCTCTTAGTCGCGATAGGCTAAGGTATTCCTTTTTCGTAAATAATCTATCCCAACCCAAAAAAGGGGTAAACATATACTGGGTAGATATCATTTCGAAACCATTTAACGAGTTCAAAATGACAAGCATCTCGACAATATTTTCAGTTTTAGAGAGTCAGAAAAGAGCTGAAAGGTGACTCCAGAAGTTACTTTTTAGTGTTTTTACCGAGTCCAAAAAAGTATAAAATACAACTCGTCTCTTCGTCATAACCATGCGAAAACCTGTCGCTGCACAAAAAGATGCATGTAGAACGTGTTCCTTGAAAATAATATGATAAAATAATCAAAAAATATGTTTTAAAACCCAATTTAGGATTTTGAAAAGTTATTAAATGCCAAAAGTGGTAAAAATTATTTACTCTTCACTTTTGCCTCTTTGTAGAGAAACAGTGACCCATTTTCCTTGCGATCTTGTGGCGATGATTTCGAGCGATCCAGTGAACCAATCTTGACTCCACTGGGGATCAGTGCGAGTGGTAAGAGCCAACATCATTAGCCATCTTTTGAGCTAAATTTCCTTACCTTTATTTGTCATTTTGAATCCTTTAGGGGAGGATTTGTCAAAACTAGGGCATCGCGGTTGGCGCGGGTTTTGGGCATGGACCCATGCCATTTGTCCCCTTTTTTACACAGGGGTCACGCCCATTGGCGCGACTGTTATTGAAACAGTTGTGCCAACTGCACAACCCAAAATCCGCCTAAATTTAAAGAAAATTCAACCATTTGCTTGCAAATTTCAATGCCTAAGGAGACTTACAATGCTCATATGAACAATGTGTGCAGGTACCAAGTAGAAAAGATGGTAATTGAGTGGAAAGAGATAGAACACAGTGAGGAGGATGAACTGGCCATGGAGAATGAACAATGCATGAATGCCCTCAGAAACTGTGGGTTAAATAAATTCTTCCTGACACCGTGCCTCCGGGCTCAGCCCGAATTGCTTCAATATTTGATACACATTTGGGACGAGGATCAAGAAAAGTTTGTGCTTTGGGATTAGGAGCTTGAACTCAAAGTATCTGATGTGTATTTTATCACTGGATTGTCATGTAGGGGTGAAGTTCCTATCTTGGCCAGTACTCTTCCTTCCAGGGAAAGCATGGGAATGGTGATTGACAGGGTGTGCCGAGGGGCATGAAAAGGAACAGGGAGTGGAAAATTTGACATCCAAACCATCCCTGATCTGGCACTAAAAGTAGTGCTGCACACTATCATGCGGGCTTTAGGATCGTAAGCACCACATGAGGCCATAAAGACACAACTAATTCTTGCCTCAGAGTGCATGAACCCGACTCTCTTCAACTGGGCCGAGGCCGTGACTATTAAAATTAAGCGGCAACTTACCAAGTGAAAGAAGACCAAACTAAATAAATTTTGGTATGGATCGATTTTGGTATCATTCTTCTTGGAATGACTACCCATATCCAGTGTCAGGAGGTCATTGTCCCGATGCCACCACCCAGAGAACCACGGATGGCCCGATGGGCTGCGCTGATGCCTAGAGCAGGGGGTGGCCAACAGATGTCCTGGAGGCCAGAGTTTTTTGATTGGCTCCATAAAAAACTGATTGTCGTGGAGGATTGGCCTTATGCTAGTACAAACTTCACCAGTGATCTCGACCTCCCGCTCCCAGAGGGAGAGGATTGGGACTAAGAGCTAGGTGAGACTCATTTTTTATTTTCATGAGTTTATGATTTTTTGGTATATATGCATGTTCTGACAGGTAATCTTATATGTATGTAGATGTGGGCCTAGAGCGACCTGCAGGTATGTCGCCGATAGCGAGGCAAATGCCTCGTGATTTCGATCCTCATGGTGAGGGCAGTGATGAGGAGATAGTACAGAACTTGGAAGGGATCACCCGTGGGATTCCAGACTATTCTCATTTTGACGATGTTCCTCGAGCCTATCAGAGGCACACTGTAGGGGTGCTGAGTCGTATCCACCACTTGCTGAGGCAATTGGTACGGGCGGTGAGGCGCTATCATGAGCACCATGCTGATTAGGCACTTAGGCTTTTATTTCCGCACATTTTTGAGAGACATGTTGTCTCATGATGTAACTGAAACATACATATATATTTTTGGGTTTTTATGATGCACATGTTGCAAAAAATCGATATATATATATATATATATATACATCTATTTTCTACATGGGTCTATTTACATATGATGATGTTTTATAAATTGCACAAATGTCTATCTAGCACAATGTTAGCTATTGCATTAGTTAATGTATTCATTAGCCTTGGTATATGTTGATATGTGATGAAATCAAAATGTCTTTCAAGTAAACTAATACGCAAATACAATCTCAAAATGCATGGGTTTCGAATAGAATAATGACCGTTAAGTTGAAGAACAACAAGTTGCGAATCGAGATTCACAAGCAATGCGCGTATGCCAAGGTTAAATTCCTTGGTCAATAGTTCCAAAAAAACACTATATTCAGCGACATTGTTTGTAGTTGGTGTTAGCCATCAATAAACTCTATCATATTCTATGATGGCTAAAACAAGTCTATTACCCTTCAAGAAATAGATTTGGAGAAAATCTGTGAGTTCTTGAAGCTTTGCTGTGTCTCTTGTCCAAAGGACCCATCTCACTGATATCTTCACTCTAAAAAGTCTTCGAAATAGCCCTGCTGGTTCATAAGGATTGTTTCAAAGTCATAATTCTCATCATTTCTCCATTTCAAAATATTCCCTTCATGTCACCCATTTTCCTCATTTTACCCTCCTTTATTTGGTTTTAAACCCCTTTTCTAACTTATCGGACCCCTCAAAAGGCTACCTTTAGCCCCCATCGGCCATCGCACTTCGGCATTTCCCGTTTCCACATTCCCCAAATCTCCGCCGATGTTCATCTCCGCCAATGGATTCATAATCGTTGATCTCCCCCAGATCGGACAGTCTGCGCTTCATCGTAAACTGCAACGGGTCACTTCCGTCTTCCCTTTCACTGCCGATACCTGCTTCGCCGATAAAATCCCAACCATTGATCTCTCTAAGATCTAACGGCTCTCGGTTTCCGCTTTTCCTCATCGGCATATCGGTCATCGTACCTTGCTCCTTCCCACTTCCACTTCTTCCCTTTTATGCTTCACCGCCGATATGATCTCGACCGTTGATCCTCATGATCCAACGGCTCCCATTCAACCTTACCATTTCAATCCACCATACAAATATTCTGCTACATGATAGATTTGTTGACATCAGCTGTTGGTCACACCTCCCCATCGGCCATCGCACAACGCACTTCACTATTTCCTTTTTACATTCCCTAATTCTTTTCTCTGCCGATGTTGTCTCCGCCGATTTAATCTAGACCGTTGACCTTCACAGATCCAATGGCCATTGGGACCCTTCCCTTTTCTCCCCTTCCATCTACCATAACCCCTCGGAATTTATCCCCATCGTTGATCTCATCCGATCCAACAGGCATTAGGGCTTCACTCTTTCTTGCCCCCACTTCTCGAACGCCTTCTTGTTTCAATTCCGCCATGGGTTTTCCATCTCCGCTGCATTCATCCTCCTCTGCATTGCTCCTCCACCCCTCGTCGAGCCCTCTGAAGTAGTTTCACCTTATAATGCAGGTTTTATATAACGGTTGGTTGTTTGGTGCATTTTTCATGGAGGTAATTATAAAAGCCATCTGTACATCAAGAAATACAACAAAAAGTGAAGATTAAAAAAGCGCAGAGAATAAAGATAAACAAATAAAGGCTCAGTTCATTAAGAAGGAGAAAAAGAAAACATGAAGAATTATGAAGGCCAAAAGCAAAAACATGCCTTAAACACAGTTTAATGATGAAATTAAGGAAAGTTAGGTTGAAAACAGCCTTGAATGCACCTACAAAGAGCAATTATTCACTCAGAAATATCTAAAGGCCACTTGTAGCCTAATTTCTACCTACAAAGACAAATTGGTAGTTATTACATAGATATAAGATATTTTGAAACTATCAGGCAGTTATTGTAAAAGGTAGAAATAGGCCTCAAAGTCAAACTTTTCACCTAGCTTTCCTTAGAAAGTTAAGATAGAGTTATTAAACAGAGAAGTAGCTGCACACGTATTCCTACCTTATGCCTTGCATGGTTTTCAAAGTCAGGAATGCATTTACTCTGTAATTAATAACACTTGGACCTTAGATCAGTTCCACCTCCTCATTTTCAGCATAAATACTGCATCTGAACTCATTGAATTGTTGGCATTTGGTGACTCTTTGAAGTAATACATAGTTCTGTTGAAGTTGAAAGAAAATTGATGTTTTGGAACTTATGGATGTTCTGACCTGTTTGTTGATGGAGAAAGCTCCGTCATTGGATCCCTGAGCTTGGCTGTTGGTGAAGTATTCTTAATCTGTCTTTGTTATTTCCTGTTCCATTATGTTTCACCATTCTCTATTGCAGTAGAGTAAAAATTTTAGGCTAAGAAATGTCTTTTGAAAGCACCTTAGTTCTGTTTACTCTTCACTGTCTTTATGTTTTCTGCTGCTAAGATATTCTATAGAATTCTTAATTAATCTCTAGAACCCTTATGCTTGTTTACTTCCTAAATAGTTCAATAAAGTTGGCCTCAAGAATGATTTATGGTTTTCCTTGCTTGCTGCCACTTAAAAACTGTTTCTGAAGTCTCCCTTCAAAGTATTATTGTCCAAAGTCTGCCAAAGAGGTTTTGTTCCGATCATACCCTTTGTACTTGCTCAAATAATTGTTTTTAAGGTCTTTATAGCTGTAATCAAAGATGTCTAGGAGTTCCCTATTCTATGAATGCAGTTATTTGTGAATCTTGAATGTCTTCTTATCCTTGAAGGTGAAATCACTAGAAGTTAAATGAGTTTCTCGCCTTCTATATTTCATTGGAAAAGTTTGTCTTGGAATTATTATTTGTTGAAGTGTGGTTTCTAGAATTTATGGTTAGCCCTGTCTATGGAATGCCTCTTCATGTTCAGATAGTGTTTTAAGTCTCTTTGTTGAGAAGTACATATAATTAAGGATTCTTAATTTCCCTTAGTTATACTTTTCATTCTAAACCTTTGATGTCAATTCATTTCACCTGAAAGACTTTGTAGATCCACTGGCCAAGTGAGATTTTCCCTTTGATATCCCTGATCCCTTTACAAACTTGTTACAAGTTCCACTTGACTCCATTACCTAATGACTTAGAGATTTCCCTTTTCTATCTATGCTGCCTAGATCATCATGTCCAACCAAACAATCAAACAAATCCATGCTTCATAACTAGCCTAAAATCAACCCCTAAAAGCAAACAAGCTCACATCTTTGCAAATAATTAAGAGATCCCTCTTTGAGACTAGGAAGGCGAGGTCCTAGAGCTCTAAAGACTGGTTTTGATGTTGCCTTGTCACTTGGTATGCCAATCTTCCAAATCACAGGACCACAACATAATGGCAATCACGGTGGGACATCTGAGTTCATAGTTGCCTAGTAAGCCCTTATAGACTCATTAGTCCTTCAATTACCTCAGAAATCAGCTAGCAAGACATAGAGTAGAATTTTTTTGTTTCACCACCTTATCTAAGTGTTGAATCAGGTATAGGACACTCTCGCAACCATAGAACTATAAGAACTCAGAAAAACCTAAAACATTTCAGATTGGTTTTCAAATAATCATTGGTGGTGGACCATAAAACATTTTACCTTCATAAAAGCTAAAAATTTCCACCTGGCAACTCCACTAGCCCCATGTAGGCCTATTGCTCCTCTAGTTCTCCAGATTTCCTTAGGACTATGTTAACCAGCCCCGAGGAAGTTTAGAAACCTAGTCCCCTATTATAGAAATTATTGTGAGAGGAAAATTTTGAAAAATAGTCCTAAAAAACCTCAGCCTCTCTAAATTTTGGAAACTAAAATCTGGCTTCACATAGGGTCAATACTAGATCCCATATAGATCCTGACCCTACTACCATAGTTGACAATCCAGAGAGGATTTTGTGGCAAACTTCTAGATATGGAAAACCAACTACTGATAGGACCATCCCAAGAACAAGATCTGTCCCTGAAAATCTCACAGTCTTGAAAGATCCTCACTTTGACTTACCCCATACAAAGAACCTATTTCGAAATAAGTCTCAGAGTGATTTAAACCAAGCTGAATTTGAAACCACATATTTGTAATAGATTTTTAGCAGAGAAGCCTCACCTTCTACTCCACCTGATTCTCAGCTTCTCCATCATTTCAGCTCATTCCATAACAAATCTGCTCATCAACAGCTTGCTGGCCCAAGTGTTTCTTCCACCCCTGTACACACATCCGCTGTTCAAAACACTCTAGCTCAACCCACTTCCCCTCTTGTAAATCCACCTCTTGTAAATCCCCCATTATTTCCTATCATTGCAACATCGTATGTAGAAATTTGAACAAATGATATGTTATCCACCGATATTCTCCTGATCACACACTATTTTAGCTTCATGCATAATACAAAATCTCTTCTACCATTTATCACTACATGTGGAAATAAAATCAATTACATGCACACATTAAAACCATAAAAATTCACACATATGAACACAGTAATTTATGGGAAAGCTTAAAGCTGAAAACCCCCAACTATTTTTATATTATATATGTCATAGAGATCATGTCACAATCATTATACAAAGCTCCTCACAAGCTCTCAGTACAATCTCCAATTGCTACACACTAATCAAGCTTTCCCTAACAAACACATGCTCTAATCTCTGCCACGTGCTTTGCCTCTACGCACAATCAGCTGAAGAATAGTTCTTTATGAGTTCGAATTACTGACCTTGCTCACGGTCTTTAGAAATCTCTGCGAGTGTTGGATGAAAACCATGCATCACTTATAGTCACAAACGATAGTCACACTTGCCCTTTCACCTATCTATTATTTGGTCTCACCGAAATTGTCCATGCACTGAAGTTAACTGATGTATTCTTTAGTTGATTTATGAGTTTATAATTAGTGAATTAATTAATAATTAATTCCCACCACTCTCACTAATTGTATCTATTAGTTAACTTGGATACAAAAAGCTCAACTATGTTTAGATTAGTTAAACTGAATACAACTCCACTAACTTCCTCAATCAACTCCACCCAACTCTCTCACATGAGTTCTAACTGAAGTCTTCATGCAATAACCATAACACGGGGAATATACATAAAGGATAAATCACGATCTGTGTACATCTGTGCAAAGCGGGAGATGTTCAGAGAATAAGTCGTTCATTTGCAAGTCCAAATATTATTAAGAGCTAATAATATTCGACATATCTATTTTAGGCTTGGCAATCTAAAAATAGATTCCGCCATATGTCTAAAAATAGAAGTCCATATATTTTTTCCAACTTGACCAACCATCCACAAATAGCATCACGCAACTCATAGAATATGATCGACATGTCTAAAAATAGACATAGTCACAACGGAACTGCGACAAAATCACCTATGTGGGGCCCCACTGATTCTGGTGATCACTTTCCAACCTGGACCAGGAATGATGTTTGGGGATGCCTCCTCCTGATTCTTGTTTCCAAATCTTTAACACTCCCCTCTGAACTAAAAGAAGGACTATATTTGTGTGACATGCAACTCCATGCATTCACCCTGTAACCTTCACAAGCGCCATGCAACTCCATGCATCTGCTCTGCAACTCCTCTAAAACTAAATAGGCTCCAAAAAACTCAATCAGTCTGATGCATCTATCATCAAAGTCTTCGAATTTTTCTAGTACCAACTGCACATGTCATCAAGAACCACTACGCTATTGAACTCTTGCACCCATGCACTCTTGCACTTGCTGTCAACTCTGATCCGCGCTCCAGTATCCGACATTGTCACTTTGATCTGCTTGCATCAATCCAACTGATCATGCTACTTCTGCACTGTGGGAACCTTGTAGCCAGGTTCAATTCATGAGATCCACACCATCTCATGAATCCTGCCCAAAAATCTCCTCTTGGGATTAATCATGCATGTCGCCCCACCTCTCACTTGGTGGTATAGCTGCATGCACTCCCTCTGCCCATCTGGCACGAAATTTCTCTGCATGAGTGGTTTCTCCCACTCCATGATCCTCATCTTGTGGCTACTCCACATCCCGAGGTTCACTCTTACCTGCATGCAAAACTTGCTCCCTCTCAAGCATCAATTGCATGTCTTTCTTGCACTTCCCAACAGTAGGAAGCTCCGTAGAAATCCCATCTACTTCAAATCTATAAAGATTCTTCTGCATCTCCAGTTGTGGCTGCTCCACAACCTTCTGAGACTGCTTCTCACGCTGCATGTTGAGAGGCTCCCTCTCAACCACCAAGTCACTAACCTCTGCTTTTCTCCTCAAAGCTTTTCATGCATCTTGTACCTCAGTACATGTAGATTCCTGGCTCGCACACATTGCAATTGTCTCGTCGTCGCAAAATTTTCTAACAAAAGAGATTATTTTAAATCGATGATATCTCCCTCATCCGAGCTCCGATTTGACCGATTTTTTTTTTCAATTTGGGTATTTTTTTCGCAAGGAATCCAAATATGCTATTTTTTTTTAAAAATATTTCACCAAAAATTTCAGATATTCTCTGCAAACTCGCGCACCCAAAAATTCTTGCTCTCATTCCATGTAGAAAATATTTAACACAGCTCTGATACCATGTATAAATTTGAATAAATTATATATTATTCACCGAGATTCTCCTGATCACACACTATTTGAATTCATGCACAATACAGAATCTCTTCTGCCATTGATCATCACATGCGGAAATAAAATCAATTGCATGCACACATTAAAGCCATAAAAATTCACACATATGAACACAGTATGTAATGGGAAAGCTTAAAGCTGAAAACCCCCAACTATCTGTATATTATATATGTCATAGATATCATGTAACAATCATCATACAAAGCTCCTCACAAGCTCTCAGTACAATCTCCAATTACTACACACTAATCAAGCTAGATCTAGCAAAACACATGCTCCAATCTCTGCCACCTGATAGCCTGCCTCTACTGCGCAATCCCTGCTGAAGAATAGCTCTTGATGAGTTCGAATTACCCCAGCCTTGCTCACGCAGTCTTTAAAGGCATCTCTACTGAGTGTTGGATGCAAACCATGCATCACTATAGTCACAACTGATAGTCACACTGCTCTTTCACCTACCTCTTCACTAGTCTCCACTGAAACTGTCCATGCACTGAAGTTAACTGATGTATTTTTTAGTTGATTAATGAGTTTATAATTAGTGAATTAATTAATAATTAATTCACACCACTCTCACTAGTGTATCAATCAGTTAGACTAGATACAACTAGCTCAACTATGTTTAGATTAGTTAAACTGAACATAGCTCCATTAACTTCCTCAATCAACTCCACCAAACTCTCTCACATGAGTTCTACATGAAGTATCCATGCAATAGCTCCACTTAACCCTCAGGAATAGTGTAATTCCTTCTGTCATATCCTGTGCCACATCTGTACACTTAACTGAAGTGCTCCAAGAGAATAAGTTGATGTTTAGAGTCCAAATATTATTAAGAGCTAATAATATTCGACATATCTATTTTTAGACCAGCAATCTAAAAATAGATTCCGCCTAATATGTCTAAAAATAGAAGTCCATATATTTTTTCCAACTTGACCAACCATCCACAAATAGCATCCTGCAACTCATAGAATATGATCGACATGTCTAAAAATAGACATAGTCTAAAAACAGACTTTGCGACAAAAATCACCTGTGTGGGCCCCACCTAGTTTAGGTGATCACTTTCCAGCTAGGACTAGGAATGATGTTTCAGGATGTCTCCTTCACAGTTTCTTGTTGCAATCTTTAACATCGTATACTCCACTAGTGTTACCACAACCTCTGGTTCCCTTACCCAATGATTACCAATCCAAAATTCCCCATTTCAGTGGAAATGAACCTACTACTGCTCAGCAGCATGTAGACAAGATGGATGATGCTTTTGATTATATGGAAATAGAATAAGAGACCATTAAGATGAGAAATTTTGCTCAAATTTTAGGAGGAGAAGCCAAGAAATGGTTTAAGGGGTTAACTCCTCACAGCATAAATGATCTCCCTTCTTTATATAAAACATTCACAAACAAATGGGAAATTAAAAAGAATCCTCTCCAAATATTGTCAGACTATAATAACCTTAAGAGAAATACTAGGGAAAGTGTTCAAGATTATTGCACTAGATTCAATAGTGTGTATAATGCACTTCCCCCAAACATGAAACCTCCATTAGGCCTAGCCTTAGCTAAATTTCCAGAAGGATTTGATCCAGAAATGGCCTACCAGCTAAGAGAAAGAGACCCCTTGACCTTAGAAGATATGCAAAGGGGAGCCTTAAGTGTGGAAGCAAATATGATTGAGAAAAGAGCTAGGTTAAAAGCAGAGAAAAGAGTTACATATAGGGATGAAACAATGGCATCAAACTCATCATTAGATACTAAAATTGATAAATTAGTGAAGGTAATGGAGAGAATGCTTGAAGAGATAAATCTAAATGATAGAGTGCCTCCTAGAGAGAATCAAACCAATCCCCAAAACAGAAATAGGAATCCAAATATCAGAAGATATCCTAATCAAGATATGCAAAGAGATAATGACCAACAAATTAGGCCTCTTTTCCAACAAAATTATGTAGATCAAGAAGAGGAAAGGGAGACTGAAAGGTTGGAAGAAAGTCATGTAAATCTGATAGGATCTGACAGTGAGACAGATGTTTTTCTCATTGAAGAAGAACAAGGATTCTTCTCCTCAGAAAAAACTAAAAACAACCATGAGGATTTTGAAGATTACAGATTGGGGTTTGAAAATGCAATCATGGAGGTACACAAAAAATATAATCTTAGAAGCAAAGGGAGCCCAGAGATTTCCAATGACAAAAACACTAGTACTGTTGTTAGGAAAACTTCAGAAAATTAGCCTAAGAAGACAACCAGTAACACTAATACTATGGCCAAGAAAACTGATCTAAATAAAGAAAAAAATAGCCAACAAAGTTTTGAACAAAGCTTCCGTAGTACTTCTGCTAGTGGCCCTAACAAATCCATCCCAAATAATAGTCCAAATAAAGTTTAGCAAATCAGGATTGCTGAAAGAATTGTAAATTATAAAACAGATGTAAATATGTCAAGAACAATAGTTCCTTTCAGCCTTGAAGGGGAAATTGCCAAGATCAAAATCACCATACCCTTAGTTGAACTGGTAACTCAGGATGTATATAAAATTCAAGTTTTGAAAGCTTTGAATGTAGGCAGTGACACTGATACTTTAAAATTGACAGATGAAAAACCATAATTGTTGTTTGGTCCTGAAGTTGAAGGAAAATACCAAGAAGGGGTTGTCCCTCCCTTCTATGTCAGCCTGAATATACATAACAAAATCTTACACAATGCCATGCTAGACTCAGGTGCTTCTCACAATCTTATGCCCAAAGTAGTAGTGGAAAGCCTAGGCTTGGAAATTACTAAACCATATAAAGACCTATATTCCTTTGATTCAAGCAGGGTCAAATGATTAGGCCTAATAAAAGATTTATGTGTTAACTTGGCACAGATTCCTGCTAAATTTCTAGTTATGGACATAGTGTTAGTCATCAATATTTTTCACCTGTTGTTGATGACTAGATTCCTAGCTGAGTTTTATAGAAGCTGATCTCCATATGTCAATTTTTCATCTAGAAAACCCCCCAAACAAATTTTTTCTTTCCTAGCCCTTCCTATCAGCCTATGATCACAACAATCTTCAGTTTTCAAATACATGTCTTGTTTCAGAAAAATATCCTTGTCTATAGTTGTCTTGGTCTTACTTGTCTACTATCATTTTCCCCTTGGTTCTCATGAAACTCACTGTCCAATATTTGACAAAGTGTCTCCCTTCCTATCCTTGATCTTCTTGTCAAACACAATCAGAATCAATGAAAGTTGCACCTAAGTTAGGTAGTGGCGCTTTAGAGAATCCCTTCCTCGAAAAAAATAGCCTGAGCTAGAATCCTTTGTTCAATACCAGCTAGGCCTGAATTAGTGCTTAATCTGCAAAAGAAAACCTTGATATACCCCTAGGTCACACCACTAAGAGGTCTTGTTGTCTCAGTCTGGAAGAAATTCTACAAAGATCTAATACAGAAACAGATGAGCATGTGCAAATTCTAAAATAATATGCTTAAGATTGGGAAAAATCTCCATGAGACACTAAAGGAGCTTTCAAAGGTTCAAAGTCATATTTTTTTCATCTCTGCGGGGTGCAAGTCAAATGACAAACTGTATCCAGACAAGAAAAAAGAGACAAATCCAAATAAGTATCCCATGTTGAAGAGATTTTCCATCAATAAGCAGATGGATAGCTGAAATGAAGGAGAAACAGGAGTGCATGTGTCAAAGTTCGAAATTTTCCCAAAGAGTTGAGATCATCCTTCAAAGCCACATAAATACAAAGGATTGATATAATGTAGATCTACAATGATTTAGTGTCTCCTTTAGAAGTAAGGCTGCATAAGTTTTCCCAAGGACATCATCATAACACATAAGAAGACAACTGCTTCTTATGCTGCCTTGAGCCTAGGATAAAAGCACTAGTCAAAGAGAAAATCCAATGTACCTCTGCAAACATAGTCAAGGAAGATGACACAGTGTTGGAAATGGATGAAATGTCATGGCTTTGTTAACCTCCTCCAATCAAGAGCAGATGGTTGGGTGACATACTGATAACCTCCTCCAGCAAAAGAGAAAATGGTTGAAAACATAGTGATAACCTCCTTCATTAAAAAGCAGATGGTTAGAGGACATCATGGTAAAGCCTCCTCCAATCAAGAGAAGACGGTGGAAAAAAAAATAGAACCTCCTTCATTTAAAAAGTAGAGGGTTAAGATGTGTCAAGTAATTTCAGAAATTGTCAGTTACCTCCTTCCCAGGGATGAAACAAAAGGTGCATCAACAGTGTCTCCAGTTGTGTTTGAGTGGTCTCTCTGTTTGAAAGACAAGGGTAAAATTCAGTGGGTTGAAGACCTTCTTCACATAAAAACCACATAGGAACATAAGGGTGCTAAAAGGTCTATGTTTCTTATGTTCACAAAAGCATTCCTTCAGAGGACAAAGGTCACATTATAATAGAGTAAAAGCTTTCACTGTCTATAGACCTCCTTCACAAAAGAAAAGCAGAAGGCCCAACATTGTTCGAAGATATTCAAGAAAAAACAAGTGAAGGAGGTCAAATCATGGTTACAAACTTCTTCACTTCATGAAATAGTCAATTTACCTTGTGGTGATGCAAGGGGCTGCAAAGGTGTTTTAGAGATAAACTCTTTTATAAACAATGGTCCAAGTCATAAGTTCAACACACCTTTCACTTCATATAAACATTGTTTTTCCAATAGTTTCAAAGGGAGGGGGAAGTGCTTTAAAATCCTCACAAGCTGTAAAAACTCGAGGAAACAAGTTTATTTGTCTTTTTGCACATTTGTTGAAGAGGAGAAAATAAATCAAGTCACAAATTGAAACGGGTTTTATGCGCGGCACGCCTGTATACACGTGCGGCACGCCTGTAGGAGGACTCAGTGCATTTTTACAAAGCACGCCACGCACCTGTGTCGGGCGCCCAAGGCCGACCCAACACCTTTCTGCGCGGTGCGTTCAGCGTTAAGCGCCCGCCCAATCAACCCGGTCAGAACGTCCACTTGCTCGTTAAACCAATGTTCAAAGGGCCTTAAAAAACTCATGTTTTAAGGTTTTTCTCATCTCTTATCCAAGTTGTAGCCTCGGAGGAGGGTTTAAGGATAAAATTCAAGGAGAAACAATGATAAAAGAAGGGCCTTGTTATGTTAAATAGTAGAAAGAAAATTTGTTGGTTTTTTAGAGTAAACTTCCTTAATTCATCAAAACCAAAGAGACAGAGTTTGTATAGAGGGTTTTTCTAGTCAAAAGAAAATATTTCTCCTTGGGTTGTTAGATAATGAGGGATTTGGGCAGTCTCCAATAGAAAATAGAATTTTGCAAAGATTGCGAGGACAACTGAAAGAGTCTTTGAAAAACAGTGATGTCAAATGGGTTTCAAAAAATAAAAATAGAGATTGAAAGTGAATATACTATATGTCAAAATCAAAAGGAATTTGTATCCAAAACCCATAAACAGACATTGTCAAAGACTTCTTTGCCCAAACACAAGTGCTAAAGGGGTGAAATGGTTCTCCTTCAATTCCTACTTGTTTGATAAAATCAAAGAGAATCAGTAATCATCAAAGAAGGACAGTTTGTTCAAAGGGAAAGCATAGTGTTTTCAAGAATGTACTCTTTGCTTAGATATACAGAAAACAATGTTAAAGGGATAAAGCTTGGTCAGTTTAAAAGAGGTCTCTTTTATGCTGTGGGGTGGTAAAAATTTGGTGCAACATCAAGAATCAAAGAAACAGAGTTGTAAAGGTCCTCTCAATCAGTTTAAAGAAACATTTTAACAATGATTTCAAAGGAGCACTAAGTTTTCCAAATGAAAATTGAGAAATAGTGATAAGAGGATGAAGCTTTTTCAAATTTGAAGGAGGTATTTTATGTTATGAAAAAGAAAAGGTTTTCAGTCTCCAAAATCAGAGAGACAGTGATGAAATGGATAAGGAATTTGTCAAATTAAAAGAGGTCTCTTTTATTATGAATAGTAAAAGAGGGAAACAGTGAAAGAAAAGGATGGTTGATGTAGAAATTTGAAAATCTTGTTTGTGCTATGAATTGGCCATGATTACACATAGTCTCTAGGAGAAAGGCAGACTTAGATTGAAGGGTCCCAAGTCATTTTAAAAATATGTCTTAATAATGTTTGCAAAGGGCAGATTGTTTGCTAAATCAAAGATCAACACAATGAAAGGGATAAAGGCTTGATCAGTTTAAACGAGGTTATTTTGTGTTACGAGACATTGAAGAATGTGTGCAACCTCCACAATCAAGGACACAGAGTTTTTTGAAAATATTTTAAATTAGTTTGAGGAGAAATTTCAATAGCAGATTCCTAAAACACACTTTGTTTGCCAAATCAGAAAGTGTTCCTGCTATGAGTTTCAAGGATTAACACAGTGATTTTACAAAAGGTTGTATCAATTTGAAAAGAGTCTTGTTTACCTTTTAAAAAACAGTGATAGCTGATGAGGGCTTTGCAAGTTTGAAGGAAGGAATTTTTCTTTGAATAGTGAAGGATAATGCAGTGTCAGGGAGGAGGTTTTAGGAGCTAATTTGAAAATCTTTCCTATGCTATAAATGACTTAGAACACACCTAGTCTCTAAGAGAAAAGCAGACTTAGGTTGAGGTCTTTAAATTAGTTTGCAAGGGTGTTAAAACATTGATTTCAAAGCTACTTTGATAATCTGAAACCACAGAGCGAGACATTGATTGGAGATAGGGATTTTTTTCAAAATTATAGAGATCTTCTTGCTGTGAGTGTTGAAAGAAAATTCTTGGCTGAAGCAAGGATAAAAATAGTGATTGAGGGAAAGAGGTTTTTCGTGCCAAAAACACAAGGATACTTCCCTTGAAAAACCACAAACATGTCTTGTTAAAGACCTCTTGGCTCAAACACAATACTAAAGATATGACTTTAGTGATGATGAGGAACAAGGCAAAGAGTCTAAACATAGCAGTGATAATGAAGAGCAAAGTGATGGGCAGTAAAGCAGTGACAAGGATAGACAAGACAACCCTCAAGCAAGCCATGATGAGGGCAAGAAAACACAAAAAATAGAGCATGGAGGGCATTCTCCAAATCATGTGCTAGCTGCCTCTCCTAGGCAAGGGGCCATGACTTCTTCAACAAAGCTAAAATTCCAAACAACAAGGAAGAAAACCAAGAAAAGCTCAAAACTGCCCAAAGAGGGCACCCGATGAGAAAAAAGGAGAAAGACACCTCTAGGCTTGGAATTTTGGCCTGATATTCTAGACATGTTTCTAAAAAGCCTTGAGGGACTTGCTCGCCAAAATCAGGCGAAATTCAACAAGTTTTGGTTTTTTGTCATTTTTGGGCTTTTTGCTAAAAATCATGGGCATCACCATTTCTGTTTGAGACATCCTCAAAGGATGAAAATGATATCATTAGATGCCATAATTTTAGGGGCATATAGTTAGCAATTTTTAGATCAATTGAAGATGATTTGATCCCCCAAAATGGCGAAAAACAATCACTTTTTTCACATTGTGCCCTGTTTATCAGCAAAGTCTATTTTCTAGGTTTTTACACACAGGTCAGTTTTTGACAGAATTATAGTGATCATTTTGGAGAAAAAAAATAATTTTCAAAAATCATACATTCAGAGCTTTCCAACGAGCCATCACGGGCCTCGTTTCGACATTGGGAAGACTTCCAAAAGTTGCCGGCAAGACAGAGGACTTTCTGCTGATATATTTCTTAAGTATTTTTGTGAAAAATGTACTTTTCTAAAGTGACTTTTCCTCATGTGCGTTTAGCTATTTTTGGGTATGATTAGTTATGAAAAGTCAATATATTTTCCTTTTTTAGCATTTTTGAGATATTTTATTAGATATTTTGTGCCTTGGGCTTTTCAAAGCCTCAAGGACAAAATCAGATATTTTTGATGGGCCAATGAGATTGCAAGTTGCACAAGGAGGTTTTCCCTCATCTTGGCCTATATATTCCAAGAGAATTCGTTGTAAACAAGGCTGAACTTGATGAATAGAAACAATATATGGTTATACAAGCTTGGAAGAAACACTTGTCTCATGAATTGTATAGTTTCTTGAATGTTTTTGGATGATGAAGGAGGTCTATTGTTGGATTCCTTGACTTGGTAAAATGGTATAGTGTCCCTCTCTGTTATGCTTCTTAGTTTTCATTCATAATTCCATGTTCTTGCTTGCTATAAGACAGTAGAGAATAGATTTGATACATGCCCTTGGAGGCACCTCAAATTTCCTGTTTCTTTATAGCTTCTATGTTTTCTTCCTTCTTAGTCACATCAAAGAATCCTTGATTGCTCTTTGATAACTGAAGAATATTGTTTGCTTGTTTCATTCATGGTTTTATGCATGCTAAGTATGATTCACGGTATGCCCTTCTTACTCATGGATAGTCATAGCTCCATCTCTGAAACCTTTCTTTGATTGATTATATTGTCATTTGTTGAACCAAGGAGGTCTTGTACTGATCTTGCCCTTTGCCTAAAACTATGCAATCTTGCTTCAAAGTGCCCAATAGCTTGAAATACTATGCTTAGGCATCTCCTCATAGTGATTTGAGTTGTTTGTTTGTCTTAAATGTATTTCCCCAAAGTCTGATAGCCATTTCCTAAAGTTAGAGAGTCATATATCTCTATGCATGGCTTGAATTTTTATTTCTATGCAATGATTAGTTTATAGGTACATTTCTCATGATTAATGGTTAGCCCCACCATGTTTAGGTCAGCTATTAAACTATTTATGTTTGAAATCATTTGTTATTCACAAATTTAATGTCCATCCCACTCCATTTTACCCAAAGATCCATTTTACCTCAAATCAAATCGGCCCTTCAACAACCTTGTATCACCATCTGAAATCTTTCTTGACCTTTTCGACCCCATATCCCAGTTGATCTGACATATTTTTACCTATCTTAGTCTTTGATCAGTTCATCCCTCACAACCTAAAAACCAAAACCAAAAACTTACTTCATAACTAGCCTAAAATCAAGAGCACAAAAAGAAAACACACAGAAATCCCTTACAAAAATAGAGAGAGCCCTCTCTGAGTCCAGGAAGGCTAGGTCCTTGGGCTCCAAAGACTGGTTTGATGTTACACTATCATTTGGCTTGCTAATTAACCAAATCACGGGACACTAAAACATAGTAGTAGCTGACATTCCCCCAAAATATGGCATGCTTCTATCTAGATCATGGGGAGTCAAACTGCAGGGGAGCCGTCAAATGGACATGTCCTATGCCACCATCCCAGTGTTCAATCAAACCAGAAGACTATACATGGAGTCTCATATGAAATATATGGTGAGAAATATAGATAGGTGAAACAATACTCCTGTTTATTCTATTCATTCAGACTTGGATTCCTTTATCTTGTATAATGAAGATGAAATCAGCCAACAAGAAAATGAAAACAAGAAAGAATTCAGTCCACCAGAACAGTCAAATCTGCCATCAACTCAAGTACAGAACAGTTCAGACTTTAGCAGCTTTGAACAACAAAAAGGAAGTGAAAATGAGATTGAACTACCTTGGAAAATAAACTTTGATGGCTCTTGTAACATATTAGGATCAGGGGCTGGTGTATGGATACAGAACATAAACAAATAATTTTCCTATAAACTAGATTTTCCATGCACAAATAACATTATTGAATATGAAGCCCTCCTCCTTGGCCTGCATTTGCTCAAATATTTAGGAGCTAAGAAAATATCAGTTCAAGGAGATTCTAAGCTAATCATTAGACAAATTAAAGGGGAATATTCAGCCAAAAACCCAAAACTCAGAGAATATAGAAATGCTGCCCTTGATCTCCTAAAAACCTTTGAAAAATATGAACTCATTTTCATTCCAAGAGCTTAAAATCATCTAGCAAATGAACTTGCCTTTGCTGTTAGTAATTTACAAATACCACAAATAAATGTACAACTCAGTGTGAAGGTAAAAAACAGGCCTGCAATACCTGACAATGAAGACTATTGGCAAGTGTTTGAAGGTGACAAACACATAGATGATTTTTTGCAATCAAAGAATGAATTTGCCATACCAACATCAAGCACTAATCATGAAGAAAACTGTTTTAATAAAGAACAAATCCCTGAAACGGAGCTGTCCTTTTCTTCCAGTATAAATCAATTTGAAAATATTTTTGAGGCAAAATTATTTGACAGTCCAGACCAAAAGGACCTTGTGATTTTACAATGCAAAGGTGATACTATACCAAGGGGCCTTACACCATTAGAAAAACTGTTTGAATTCAATGATGTAGCCAAAGAACCAAGAATGGAGCCTATAGAAGAAAATATAGAAGAACATAATATAGGCAACTTAGCAGAACCCAAAATGATCAAGCTATCTAACACCCTTCCAGCTCATATCAAATAGCAATACATAGAAATTTTCAAGGAATTTAGGGATGTGTTTGTGTGGGGATACAAGGATCTGAAATCATATGATACCAGCATCATTCAACATAAAATTCCTCTTAACGAAAATCAGAAACCTTTCAAACAAATACTCAGAAGGATAAACCCTGTTTTATTGCCTTTAGTTGAGAGAGAAATCAGGAAAATGTATGATGCTGGGATCATAGTTCCCCTCAGATATTCAGAATGGGTTTCCAACTTAGTATCTGTTAGGAAGAAGACCGGGGAAATCAAGTTATGCATTGAATTTATAAATCTAAATAGAGCCTCCCTTAAAGACAACTATCCTTTGCAAAAAATGGATCACATACTTCAAAGGGTGGTTGGGTCCAAAAGAATTTCACTATTGGATGGGTTCTCAGGTTACAATCAGGTGTTAGTACTCCCAAGAGATCAACATAAAACTAATTTTACTACACCTTGGGGTACATTCATGTATGTCAAAATGCCGTTTGGTTTGATGAATGCAGGGGCCACCTTCCAAAGGGCCATGGACATAGCCTTCTCAGAAGACATAGGCTATTTTATAATCATTTACCTTGATGACATTACTGTTTTCTCTAAAACTGATGAAGAACACTTGATTCATTTAAGAAAAGTTTTCTAGAAATGTTGGAAATATGGCTTATCTTTGAATCCCAAAAAGACACTCTTTGGTCTCCAAGAAGGAAAAATTCTTAGCCACATAATTTCTGAAGAGGGAATCAAAGTAGACCCTAAAAGGATTGATGGCATATTGAAGATCAACCATCCTAGAAACCTCAAATAATTACAATATTTCATTGGGAAGATAAATTTTTTAAGGAGGTTCATCCCCAACCTTGCTGAACTATTGAGAAATATCACAAACATGCTAAAGAAAGAGATAGGTGTTAAATGGAGAATACAAGCTAAACAATCATTTGAACTAGTAAAATAAGCTTTAAATCAAACACCAGTTATTATAAGTCCTGATTTCACCAAATATTTCTACATCTTTTATTTTGCATCCGAACACACAATAGCTGCAGTATTACTACGAAAGAATATCATGGGGCAAGAACAACCAATATCCTTTTTTAGTAGGGCCTTAAGAGATGCTCCACTCAAATATAACATCATGGAGAAACAAGCCTTAGCCTTGGTAAAAGCATTAAAAGACTTTAGAGTCTACATTTTACATTCTCACATCATTGCTTTTGTCCCACATACTGTTGTCAAGAACATTCTAAGTCAAGACCTTGATGGTAAAAGGGGAAAATGGATTGCTATTATTATAGAATATGACTTAGAAATCAGGCCCACCAAATTAATCAAAGGGCAGGGATTAGCAAAACTCATGGCTAAATCAAACTTCCAAGCACTAGATATGAATATGGTTGATATTTTGGAGGAAACAGAAGAGTTCACAGCTCCATTTATTGAAGAGACTTTTGTGAATTCACCTTGGTACGCTGATATCATATATGTGCTGCTTTATTTGAATACCCTTCCTTCTTTGTCTAAAAATAAATCTAGATTTTTGAAACAGAAGGATTTAAATTATTGTATATTAGATGGGGTTTTATATTGGAAAAAAGTTGTTGGGATATTTGTTAAATGTTTTCTTGAGATTGATGCAAGAAAAATCATGCATGAGCTGCATGAGGGAGAATGTGGAGGAAATCTTTACTGGAAGACTACAACAAATAAAATCCTCAGATTTGGTTACTATTGGCCTACCCTTTTCCCATATACTCAGAAGCTTGTCATTTCTTTCCATAAGTGTCAAATTTTCGATGGTAAGAGAAAAATCCTACCTTTACCCTTACATCCCATCAGTGTTGAAGCTCCCTTTCAGCAATGGGGCTTGGAATTCATTGGGGAAATTCACCCATCTTTTTCAGCCCAACATAAGTGGATCATCACTACCACTGATTATTTTACCAAGTGGATAGAAGCCATACCTTCTAGGAATGCTACTGACTCTGTCATTATCAAGTTCCTTGAGACCAACATACTATCCAGATTTGGTTGTCCTAGAAACATTATCACAGATAATGCTGCTACTTTCAAATCTAAAAATATGGTTGACTTCTGCCATAAATATCGTATTACACTAAGTCATTCCACTGCCTACTATCCCCAAGGAAACGGACTAGCTGAATCCTCCAACAAAAGCCTTGTCAATATTATCAAAAAACTGTTGGAGCAGAATCAGAAATCATGGCATAGTAATCTTATTCATGCTTTATGGGTTGATAGATTAACCACCAAGAAATCAATAAATATGTCCCCATATCAGCTGGTTTATGGCATGGATGCAATATTCCCAACATCTCTAGGAGTTCCAGTCATGAAACTCCTCTAATAAGTACAAACTGAGGAAAATGATATGCAGAGAAGGAAAAATCAGACCATTCATCTACAGCAGTCCAGAGAGGAAGTGTATAAAAGAACACAAATAGTCCAAGAAGGCATCAAGAAATTATTTGATAAAAGGACTAAATAAGATGATTTCCAAGTTGGAAATATAGTTCTAAAGTGGGATTCTAGAAGGGAAGAAAAGGGAAAACATGGTAAGTTTGAGAATCTATGGAAAGGGCCCTACATTGTTCATTCTATAAGAGGTCATAATGCATTCTTTCTATAAGAGCTGAATGAAGAAGACATAATTGGAGGTCCTATTAGTGGCAGGATGATCAAGCACTACTACTGTCAAGAGTCCTGAATTCAAGGTTTTTTATTCATTGTACATAACCCAGTTGAAAAGAAATCATGAAAAATACAAAATCCATAAAAGAAAAGAAAAGGAAAAGAGGGAAAATTCAAAAGAGGTACAACCCCGTACCCAAAAGGAGAATTCCTGAAAGTGAGCAAGTCTAAGTGCCACTGCTGATTAAAAATGATATATCGTTCAATCATCTAGCCTAATCATGGCTGAACATACTTTAAATTTATGGTGATAAGTTAGTAGAAGCAATGATTGTCAAGATTATTCCAGACTTAGCTTACCAGAGAAGATAGATTAGGATAATATGGAGATGCTGGTTCCACATGCTCAAAACAGAACCAAAGAGATTGATAAGGATGCCTTACGAAGACAAATCATGGCCTTATCTTTCTAATTTACTTTATGAAAAATAATGATTGTGTGCAGCTGGTTCAAAATACCACAACCATGGTTGATCAGACTTTCTAAACCTGATTTGAACCATGCTTTAAATTTTCATGTCAATAGCTAGATAATCAAGATTGCCAAACAGTTTAATCTTGGCAATCAAGTAGTATAGATATGGAATTAAAGAGTTCAACAACTTAATCTGAACTCTTGGAAGAAATAAGGATAGGATAGATAGTTTATTCTCAATTTTAAAAAACAAAATGTCAAAGAGTTGCTAGATCAAATGCACTCAAAAGAAGGAAAAATGCTAGGACAAGTAGGATTGGGTAGGTAGAGATGATGTTCTAAAGAGAATACATGTTGCAGGTTGTTGGAAAATTATCAGATTCAAAGAAAATCCAACAAAGGAAAGAGAAGAATTCTGCCCAAATGCATCAGACACTAATCTGCTAAAAGCCAGAAGATTGATAAACTGAGGTTCTGGACACCTAGAAAGACAGCTGTCCTCCCCAAGTGGAGCCACTGTTATCCATCAATAAACTCTGTCATATTCTATGATGGCTAAAACAAGTCTATTAGCCTTCAAGAAACAAATTTGGAGCAAATCTGTGAGTTCTTGAAGCTTTGTTGTGTCTCTTGTCCAAAGGACCCATCTCACTGATATCTTCACTCTAAAAAGCCTTCAAAATAGCCCTGCTGGTTCATAAGGACTGTTTCAAAGTCATAATTCTCATCATTTCTCCATTTCAAAATATTCCCTTCATGTCACCCATTTTCCTCATTTTACCCTCCTTTATTTGGTTTTAAACCCCTTTTCTAACTTATCGGACCCCTCAAAAGGATTTCTTTAGCCCCCATCGGCCATCACACTTCGGCGTTTCTCGTTTCCACTTTCCCCAAATCTCCGTCGATGGATTCGTAACCTCCGATGGATTCATAACCGCCGACCTCCCCCAGATCGGACAGTCCACGCTTCATCGCAAATCGCAACGGGTCACTTTCGCCTTCCCTTTCGCTACCGATACGCGCTCCGCCGATAAAATCCCGACCGTTGATCTCTCTAAGATCTAACGGCTCTCGGTTTCCACTTTTCCTCATCGGCATATCGGTCATTGCACCTTGCTCCTTCCCACTTCCACTTCTTCCCTTTTATGCTTCACCGCCAATATAATCTCGACCGTTGATCCTCACGATTCAACGGCTCCTATTCAACCTTACCATTTCACCCCGCCATACAAACATTCCGCTACACGAAATATTTGTTGACATCAGCTATTGGTCACACCTTCCCATCGGCCATCGCACATCGCGCTTCACTATTTCCTTTTTACATTCCCTAATTATTTTCTCCTCCGATGTTGTCTCCGCTGATTTAATCTAGACCGTTGACCTTCACGGATCCAATGGCCGTCGGGACCCTTCCCTTTTCTCTCCTTCCATCTACCATAACCCCTCGGAATTTATCCCCACTGTTGATCTCATCCGATCCAACGGGCATCGAGGCTTCGCTCTTTCCTGCCCCCACTTCCCGAACGCCTTCTCGTTTCAATTCCACCATGGGTTTTCCATCTCCACTACATTCATCCTCCTCTGCATTGCTCCTCCACCCCTCGCTGAACCCTCTGAAGCAGTTTGGCCTTATAATGTAGGTTTTATATAACGGTTGGTTGTTTGGTGTAGGTTTCATGGTGGTAATTATAAAATCCATCTGTACATCAAGAAATACTGCAAAAAGTGAAGATTAAAGGAGCACAGAGACTAAAGATAAACAAATAAAGGCTCAGGTCAATAAGAAAGGAGATAAAGATAGCATGAAGAATTATGAATGCCAAAAGAAAAAACAAGCCTTAAACACAGTTTAGTGATGAAATTAAGGAAATTTAGGCTAAAAACAACCTCAAATGCACCTACAAAGAGCAGTTATTCACTCAGAAATATCTAAAGGCCACCTGTAGCCTACTTTCTCCCTACAAAGACAAATTGGCAGTTATTACATAGATAGAAGATATTGTGAAACTATTAGGCAGTTATTGTAAAAGGTAGAAATAGGCCTCAAAGTCAAACTTTTCACTTAGCTTTCCTTAGAAAGTTAAGACAGAGTTATTAAACAGAGAAGTAGCTGCACACGTATTCCTACCTTATGCCTTGTATGGTTTTCAAAATCAGGAATGCATTTACTCTGTAATTAATAACACTTGGACCCTAGATCAGTTCCACCTCCTCATTTGCAGCATAAATACTGCATTTGAACTCATTGTATTGTTGGCATTTGGTGACTCTTTGAAGTAATACATAGTTCTGTTGAATTTGAAAGAAAATTGATGTTCTGGAACTTGTGGATGTTCTAACCTATTTGTTGATGGAGAAAGCTCTATAATTGGATCCCTGAGCTTGGCTGTTGGTGAAGTATTCTTAATCTGTCTTTGTTATTTCCTATTCCATTATGTTTCACCATTCTCTATTGCAGTAGAGTAAAATGTTTAGGCTAAGAAATGTCTTTTGAAAGCACCTTATTTCTGTTTACTCTTCATTTTCTTTATGTTTTCTGCTGCTAAGATATTCTAGAGAATTATTAATTACTCTCTAGAACCCTTATGCTTGTTTACTTCTTCAATATTTCAATACAGTTGGCCTCAAGAATGATTTATGGTTTTCCCTGCTTACTTGCTACCACTTAAAAACTGTTTCTGAAGTCTCCCTTCAAAGTATCATTGTCCAAAGTCTGCCAAAGAGGTTTTGTTCCGATCATACCCTTTGTACTTGCTCAAATAATTGTTTTGAAGGTCTTTATAGCTGTAATCAAAGATGTCTAGGAGTTACCTCTTCCATGAATGCAATTATTTGCGAATCTTGAATGTCTTCTTATCCTTGAAGGTGAAATCACTAGAAGTTAAATGAGTTTCTCACCTTCTATATTTCATTGGAAAAGTTTGTCTTGGAGTTATTATTTGCTGAAGTGTGGTTTCCAGAATTTATGGTTAGCCCTGTCTATGGAATGCCTCTTCATTTTTAGATAATTTTTTCAGTCCCTTTGTTGAGAAGTACATATAATTAAGGATTCTTAATTGCCCTTAGTTCTACTTTTCATTCTAAAACTTTTATGTCCATTTCATTTCACCTGAAAGACTTTGTAGATCCACTAGCCAAGTTAGATATTCCCTTTGATATCCCTGATCCCTTTACAAAATTGTTACAAGTTCCACTTGACTCCATTTCCCAATGACTTAGATATTTCCCTTTTCTATCTATGCTGCCTAGATCATCATGTCCAACCAAAAAATCAAACAGATCCATGCTTCATAACTAGCCTAAAATCAACCCCTAAAAGCAAACAAGCTCACATCTTTGCAAATAATTGAGAGATCCCTCTCTGAGACTAGGAAGGCTAGGTCCTAGAGCACTAAAGACTAGTTTTGATGTTTCCTTGTCACTTGGTATGCCAATCTGCCAAATCACAGGACCACAACAGTTGGTCCTAGACAAATAACTTGTAAGTTAATCAACTCGCCAACAGGATCATAAATTACCCAGGCTGTCGAAGACAAGTTCCTGGTGCTGCGGGAAGCACCATCCGTGAAACCGAAATAAGGGGAAATAGACATCTGCATAACAAACAAGACCCAATTAGCAGAAAAAAGCTTACAAAGCACATCAAACCAAAGTATGCACAAAAGTGAAAAAATCACCTATGTACACATATCATGCATGAATGACTCAAGCATAATACTTTTTCAGATATAACCCATTTTTGGGTTGTGCTAAGGGATAACCTTCATAATCAATAAGCTCATACACCCCATTCTGTAACAAACGTTTGACGATGTAGGGCCCATGCCACGTGGGTTTGAATTTACCTGCTCCTAGCTTGTCATGAGCTTGGTCGTATAGGAGAACGAGGTCGCCTTCGATAAAAGAACGAGGGGAAACTGTTTGGTCAAAATGAGCTTTGACTCGCTTCTTCTGCGCTTCAATGACCAGGGCAGCTAAGTGACGAGTTTCATCCAATCTCTCTAAGTAGAGGAGACATTCTTCCTTAGGCGAAGTATTAGGCAGTAATTCCACAGCTAATTTGAGTGAAGGGATTTCACATTCAATCAGAAGAGTGGCTTCCAGATCGTATACCAACTGAAACAGGGTAAATTCAGTCGCACTCTTAATCGACATACGGTAAGCCCAAAGAGCTAAAAACAACATGATGTGCCAATTGGATTTATGGATCCCAATTGTTCGTTGAGGCATTGTAACAAGAAATTTGTTTACGGCTTCAACTTGGCCATTAGCTTAAGGGTAATAAGGCGTTGAGCTATCGTGACGTAGACCCAACTTAGACGTTAGCTCTGCCATCATATAGTCCCGAAAATGTGAACCATGATTGGTAACAATGGCTTGAGGGACACCAAACCGAGCGATAACATGATTGAATATGAATTGCGCTGCTGTCTTACCATCCGCAGCTAGTGTAGGCATTGCTTCGGCCCATTTTATAAAATAATCGACAACGACGATAATGTAGGCATGCCCCCTGGCTGAATGAGGGTTACACATCATAAAATTGATGCCCCATTTTGCAAAAGGACCAACGGTAATGACAGGGTGTAATGGAATAGGTGGCGCACGCATCTTGCGTTGATATATCTGGCACGCATGACATTTACGTGTTGCAACAATGCAGTCTTTGAAAATGGACGGCCAGAAATAGCCAACACGAAGGATCTTCTGTGCAGTGGCATAACCAGACATGTGGCCATCACAGGCGCCACTGTGTCAGTCATTTAAAACTTTCTCAGCTTCCTTGAGGGTCAAACATCGGCGGAGTATAGAATCGACTCCAACACGATAGAGGGTATCTATGATAATACGATAAGGTTGCGACTGATGCTGAATACGGTGTCGGGAATCTTTCATTAACTCAGACCTAAAAGTAGAAGTTTGGAGATACACGCTGATATCACCGTACCATGGATTGAGGGTTCTAATCAAGAAAAGAGTTTTGTCCAGAATATGATCCTCGGAATGAGAAGGAGCAGAGTCGACGGGGAGAGAACAAATCAAATTAGTGAAAACAAGTGATTTCTTCGATTTTGTGGTAGTAAACTCCAAATAAAACTCTTGGAGGATAATGATCCACTTCGAGTATTTTCCCCCCAGAAACTGTCAATACAGAATATAGGTCATGGGGTTACAATCAAAAACCACGATCACCATGCGTAGAATGATATAATGATGAAAATGCTGGATGGCCTGGACCACAGCCAACGCTAACTTCTCGACATGTGCGTAATGTGTTTCAGGGTCAAGAAAGTTTCGAGACAAGTAATAAACGACATGCTCGGTACCGTCATCATCATCTTGAACCAAAACCATGGCGATTGTACTGAAGGCGGCAACTAGATAGGGGTGAAATCACTATGGTAATTCGAAGGACGTAATAGATGAGCATTGACAAGCAACATCTTAAGCGTATCAAAATATTTCTGAGCAATCTCATCCCAACAGAAAGGGACGTCCTGCTTTAAAAGTCGTGTGAACCCCTTGGCTACTTCGGCATAGTTTGGGATAAAATGACATAAGAGATTGGCTTTCCCTTGGAGACTCTAGAGCTAGTGTAATGAGGATGGAGAGGGGAGATTAACAATAGCCTCAACCTTAAGTGGGTCAAGGAGAATTCCGTCTTTGGATACGATAAACCCTAAAAGTCTACTGGAATCGACGTAGAAGACGCATTTATGCGGATTGAGCCGAATGCCGTAGCGTCCACAACGAAGAAATATTTGGTGGAGATGGTCTGGGTGGTCTTTTCGTGCAACTAAATGAGCGGGAAGGTCATCCAGGTATGGTTGAACAATATGATGAATATCGTGAAAGGCATAATACATCGCGCACTAGAACGCAACCCAAACATTCTTCAAGCTGAAAGGGAGTTTCTTATACGCGAACGTTCCCCAAGGATAGATAAAATATGTATTGTGTTGATCGGATGGGAGAATGTTGATCTGATTATAGCCAAAAAAACCATACATAAGGGAAAAAATCTCACTCCCCACACAATCGTCAATGATCTGATCGATGAAAGGGGTGGGACAGTTATCCTTAGGACAGGCCCGATTAATATCGCGATAGTCAACACAGACGCGAATTTCTCCCTGCTTCTTATCCACATGAACAATGTTAGAAACCCACTCTATTAGAGGAATCGGATAAATGAAACCCGCTTTGAGAAGTTTTTCAACTTCAGCTTTGATGGCGGCGGCTTTCCAAGAATGCATTGGACGAAGACGCTGGTGAATAGGCTTCGCACCTAGGTAGGTGGGAATCTCGTGCACCACAATACTGGGATCAATTCCAGGCATTTCTTCGTAACACCAGGCGAAAACATCATGGAATTCGCGAAAGAGGCTAGTATACACTTGGACTTCATCGGAAGAGCAAGTGACTCCCACATGGATGTTCTTGACAATTCCCAGTTTCACGGAAATGTCGATAGGCATCGTCTGAGTAATGTTACCCACGTTACCTTCAGCAAAGACTTTGTGAGTCAAGATAGGCGTTTGAAGTGGTGGATAAGGAACTTGAGATGCAAAATGCTCAAGACAGTTAGACATTTCCCCAAGGCCAAGCATAAAAGAGGAACGATCATGCCCATCGCTCCACGGTAGATCTTCGAGAGACATGGTTTCCTTTATGGCCTCATCGGATGGAAACACTTCTTTCAAAGGATCAGGTGAATCCGCATTGCTGAGCCAAGGGGATTAAGAATAAACGTAGAGAGACATGCTCAAAGGAGCACCTACAGAAGGGGGAGAATCAGATGCAGTTGTAAGCTCACAATAATTGATTTCAATTGGACTAAGCGGCATTGAATCCCCAAATGAATTGACATGTTCAGGTAAAGGGACGATCCATGGGTCATCCGACTGAGAGATCATATTAAATTGAACGGTATTTGGTGGTGGAAGGGGAAAGATACCCATGAGAGTGGGATCTTTGAAAAGACCCGGCCCTACACTGTTGGGGGAAGAAGGAATCTGATCCACGTATGGCATGTTGTTCTCAGAAGACGAGGTAAAGAACGACAACTGATCGACAATAATTATTCTTCCCTCTTGTGGAAACTTTAGAATATGAAAGAGGGTGGACGGAACGCACAACATAGCATGAGTCCAACTGTGACCGAGTATAAGATTGTAATTGAGTTTAGCGTCAACGACTTCTACTTCAACATTGACTGTCTTTCCTTGCAACGTGATCGGAAAGCTTGCGAGAACACCCAAGGGTTTTGATTCCCTTCCATCGAATGCCTCAAGGGAATTAGGTGACGAAGTCAGGGCTAGAGAGCCAATAGCCTTCCAGCAAGAAGATGACATGACACAGGTAGATGCACCTTCATCCACAATGGCCCGACGGATGTTGAGACCGTTAATTTCGACTTGTATGACAAGCACAATCTGGTGTGGAAGTTAGGGGACAAAATTCTCTAAGTTGAAAGAGAGAAGGCTAGAATCAGTAGGATCAATCCCGTTGATCGTAGATAATAACGCTTTCCATTGAGACGGACAACTCTGAAGCACTTCTAATGCGGAAATTACAGACAGCACCTATGCTAAATTCTCAACAACACTGTAATGCTGAGTAGCACAGGTGTTAGGATTATAAGAATATTTTCAGAGAACACCCTTAGAAGGTGGCTGTACAATGGGTTCAGGACTGGGCCTTTCAATCTCTAGAGGACCAGAGGTAGGTGGGGGAGGAGGACCATCGGTGACCTCTTTCCTAGCTACCTGGCATGATCCATCATAATCCTTCGACCGATTAGTGATGGAAAGGGGTGCAAAACCGTTCACCATGAATACTTGAGAGCCAAATGATGCAGATGGCGCAGGTTGCTCAACCATATGGGTTTGCTGAGATGGAAAAGGTTCTTTAAGGACTGCCGGAGTTCCCTTAGCACCTTTGAGCAGTTGAATAACCTCGGATCGTCTAGGACAATCCTTAGTATAGTGTTCCTCATCACAAATCAGACAGGGATACTTCGTCTTTCGCTGTGAACCATCATCAGCACGAGATTTAGACAATTCTGGTTTGGGGGCATTGGCTTTGGCCTTGCCGTTGCCCTTATTTCTCCTCTTGGAAGTCTTGTCTGCAGGATTAGCCTGAACGGCATTGACCTTCGAGGTTTTACTAGAATTCGGGGTAGGTTGAGGAGCATAACCATTGGAAGAATTCGATTTCTACTTCCCATTGGAAGACTTGCGTGAAGTCTGAGACACGGAACCAATAACGCCATCGACTAATGGGGTAGTCGGCGCTTTAGAGGTCCCAGGTCGTGGAGCCTTAGTCAAGATGTCATACAATATGCCCAATTAAGAGTACACTAAATCAAGGTATTGGGCATGAGCAATGGCTTGTTCCTTGGTTACACATGCCCCCATGGCGATGTATTTCGCAATCTGATTGAAAAAAGAGGTTGTGAACCAATGAGTAAGAATCTGATCAGGAATTTCGAAATTGATCAGGCGACGACGCCATCTCCATTCATGAATGTGGTCTGAGATATGGGTAGCCCGGTCATGTTTCAAGGATGTTAGGATATGCGTCCCAGCTTCATAACGAACCAAGAATTGGAAATGATTAAGGAACGCCATAGTGAGAGTGTTGAAATCTTGAAAGATACCATGAGGTAGTTCGATAAACCACTTAGCAGCAGCCCCGGTGAGAGTGTGCTGGAAAAGACGGATTCAAACAGAGTCATCCACCCAAGAATTGGAAGAACACCATAAATGGTATGTCATGACGTGTGCTTGGGGGTCTTCTCCAGATTTTCCCTCAAACTTGGGGCAATCACCAGGAACCTTCGTTGGAACCGGAAGCCGATATGGAATATGAAGAATTGGATCATTTGTCAATTTGGACACATACGGTAACTCCAACGTGGCGAGAAAAGGTAATTGAGGGTTAAAAGGCATAGCAAGTCCTCGATAAGGACCCGTACCCATACTCCATCCCAGTTGAGTATAACTCTGCCCCCATTGGTTCTATCCTGGAGGATTCAGACCATAAGTGGTATAAGCTAGATAATTCGGTTGATATGGCGGCTGAGGACTAGGATACAGGGGTTGAAAACTAGGATACTGATTCTGAGTATATGAGGGTCCCGATTGAGTAGCACAAGTATTTTGCTGCGGAATATAAGTATGGCCTGGCGATTGAGGGTAATAAGCAGGACCTTGAGGTGAATTTTATACCAGTTGATATTGAAATTGAGGGTAATAACTGCCTTGGGGTTGAACGAGCTGCTGATAAGTAGGGCCCTGCTGAGCTGGATAAGTCGGGTGCAGAGGTTGATTTGACTAAGGAATAGAGTAGAGTGGCGGATGAGCAGGGTGAAATATCTGTGCAGGTTGTCCCGGCTAAGCAAGTTGACTTGACTGATGAAGGCCACCAGGTTTCCCCTACGGAGCAGGTTGGCCTGATGGCTGCAATGGGCCAAGTTGTGCCTGATAACCAGGTTGACCTGGCACATGACCATAAGATGGCCCTGGCTGTGCAATATTTGGACCAATTGGAAGATAAGGCTGTTGTGGTTGCACAAAAGGTTGTGATGGATGGATTTTCCTCCCAGGACTGTATGAAGGTCCAGGTTGATATACCAGTTTCCCGGGAGGTCCTTAAGGTTGCCTTGGTTGGACCATAGGCTGAGCTTGTAAAGGTTGACCTTGAGGATTGTAAGGCTACCCTTGCGGGCCGTAAAATAATCCCTGTTGGACCGAAGGTTGTCCTTGTAAGGGTTTCTCTTGTGGGTCGTACGCATACCCTTGCTGCACCGAAGGTTGTCCCTGAAAGGGTTGTCCTTGTGGGTCATAAGCATACCCTTGCTGAATTGAAGGTTTTCCCTGAAAGGGTTGTCCTTGCTGGTTAGAAGGTTGCACAGGAAAGGTAGGTATAAAACCAGAAATGAACTGATAAGCCTTAGGAGTAGGAAAATAGATAGGGTTGCTGTGCTCATCATATTGAAATGGAAACGAATAAATTGAGGTACCATCTACGCCATAATGAGAAAAATAAGGACGATTAGGAACTTGAGGGGACTGATTAGTCTGGGAGCTCTGTTGCTAAACAACCATCCAATAATCCTCAAAAGACAGGCCATCAAGGATTTCCACGGCAATTGAAGTTTTTACCGAAGCCGAAACTCCTGACGACTGAGCAGGGACAACCGATGTCAATGCAGCCACGCAGAAATTAGGCCTAGTGGGGAAAGACCTAACAAAAGGCGTGGACGAGTAAGATGTCGTCGGCTACATCCCTAATGATGGGAGAACTAGCCCCCTCGACGGGGTTGATTATTCCATGGAGGAAATACCGGCTATAATCTGACCCAAAGACCTATATCCGGCTGGAAGTGACACCCATGGTGAAGATTGAGCAGGCTCTTGGTGGATGTCTTCGGGAAAAATTTGGTATTATTCATGAGAAACAGGAATACCCTCACTTTCAATAGGACCAGACGAGTCCATGTATGAATCCGCCGTGAGATCTTGTAAAATAATACGGGGGATAGGAGGTATGATAACAGCCAAAAATGGTGATCCCGATGTAAGAGGGGGAAAATGTTCCCCGACCCCAAACCCAAAGCAAGCGTTTGAAAGAGGCCAATTGAAATCAACTGGTTCTCCAAAGGGGTACTCTGACGAGATAAGAGGCTGCTGAAGCTCGACAGAACTAAAGGTTCATGAAGTTTCAGATGAATTTTCCGAGAAAGGAATGCCAGTAGACGAAACTGATGGTTCTGCCACTGTGACTGTAGCACACCAGAAAAGGGAAAAATATTGAAAAAGAAGACACTTGGATCAAAACCAAGGCAAACAAAGACAGGCCAAGTAATCAAACTTTAATGGGCGTGTAATCGTAGGTAGTTTATTTTACCACATTGAAACAAAAAAATTGTTGTTTCCGGTTTTAAGAGTCAAGAAATAGTCAAAGATGACTTTGGTCTCTTTCAGTTTTAAGCGAGCGCGAAAGGAAAAGTGCTCGATGATGTTTTCAAATTTATGGAGTCATTAAAGATAAAAAATGACTGCCCAGGTAGTCTAGGTAAAAGGGTGTACCAGGTTCCCGTGAACTTCCATATACACCTTGGTAATAAAATGAAAGAAGAATCAACCAAGGACTTGACGTACATGCAGGTAGTCTCCCCGAATGCCATGTTCGGTGTATCACGATTACAAGGCAGCAGACTCGGCTTCCTACAGATAAAAGGATGGCAACCTAGAGGGGTCTCCCTTTATATACTCGATGGTATGGGGAGCACAAGTCTATACTAGTGCTGTCTGAAGCCAGATGGCGAGTGTCAGCTGTTAGGTTTAAAGACGACGGAACACGTCTCTAACTTAGACCACTAAATGTTCCGTTAGGTTTCAATGTTGCCTTAGGTTAATTGAATAAATTTTAAGTTGATCTTGTATTTATGTTACAATTCCAAGGTCCTACCAAATGTTTAATCTCACAAATCCCTAAATGCAAGCTACATGCCATAAAATACCATTTCATTCAATGAAAATCTATCTACGAGAAAGTTAGGAATTTTCAAGAAATAGCAAACAATAAGAACACACAGAAGAATCCACTACAGAATCTGATGCAAGCTAATGAAAATGAGAAATATTTCCTAGAATGCCCAATGCTAGTTATGCGAAAGACTTTCAATTCCACAATGCAAACAAGAATGCAAGAACAATTTGTTTATTTATTTATTTTTCAATGTAATAGAGAAAACAATGCACTAAATGAGATTAAAAACAAACCTTCACACTAGTTTGAGAATGTCAATGTGAGAGTCGAAGTGAAGCAATTCAATCAACTCAAAAGAAAACAAAACAAAACTCAAACTAATGTTACAATCTCTCAAATCGAAGAAAGATTTCAAAACAGACCCATACAAGCAGTGTAATCTATGCTTGGAGTGACAAGAAGAAAAACTAAATGAAAGAGACAAGACTCATTTCACCAAATGCAATCACTCAAACGGATCAATGGAACTGAATGCAATCAAGAAAGGAATGAAGTTGACCATGAAACAAAAGACCGAAGTTCCTACAGGAGGCTCATCATACCAAAGCACTAGAAAACCCTAAGGATATGATGCTGATAGGAAATAGATAAACAAATGAAGGAAGGAGGCTGTTCACAATCACAAACAATCCCAAGGCACTCAAAACATGTCAAGAAATCACCCAGAAACAGAAGTACTGACCAAAAACTCCAAAACAAGGCAAACCCTAATACCTATAGGAAATGGCGCGACTGTTTGGCTATAATCAGTGCCAAACAGGGGATGGCGGGGGTGATGAAGTAGCAAAAAGCACCAGTGGGCATGACTGTCAGATTGGAAAACGTGCCAATCAAGTCAACCCTGGTAAAAGGAAAATTTTGAAGGACAAAGGTCAGATCTGATCCTCTGGGGCTGAACAGGAGTCTTAGACTCAACAAAAATAATCAGCAAAGGCAAGCTAAGCAAGAAAAGACCAAGAAGAAGACCTAATGGATGAAAGAAAAACTCGCACTGATCCCTAACAGGGTTTCCAATTTGTTGGTAAGGTAAATCCCCTCTGCAGACAGAGGCGATCCTACTAGCCCTAGGGTGGGTCTAGCCACAAACGAGACAATCTATAATATTGATTCCTAGTTAATGAATGGACAGAGATTCGATAGATGACTTACCAGAGGTCCTACACTGTTGTTGTCATCAGAAAGAGTGGCTTCCTCTCGCTCTTGGTTTGACAGATCATGATCTGCTCGCTTTCACGCTCGGATACCTGCACACACATAAGAAACAACGATGATATACAACATACTAATTCACATTCGTAACTATCAGTCAGTCGAAGAGGACTAAATCAATTGCATCAGATAATCATAACACAATGATGGAACCAACACCATAGTCGAGTATATTAATGAAAGAAAGGAAGAGTACAACCAAGCTTCGACGTTGTAGTCTCCTCCAACAGGGTTCCAGTGGAGCGCGTCTCACAAACAGGGATAATTTTAAGGATGGAAAATTATCTTGAAGTTTAAAAAATTGGCGAATCTCACTAGTCCCTAATATGAAAAATATAAAATGTGTATTGATTTATTTGTAAAATTATTCAAATTTATAATGATATTATATATAGTGTCTATATAATTTTGACGATTTTTAACGTAAAATAATTTTATATTGTAAAATTTGAGCGAATCATTTTTATAAAAAAATGTAAATTGGCGAATCTTTTTTTTGGAAAAACCATGGAAAATTAGCCCACCTGCGAATATTAGCCCCTAAAATTTTCCATGCTCACAAAGGCTCGTTTGGAATTCAGACGGACCTCTCTCTATGGAATTCTCCTTGGTTCTACCTTCTCAATAGAAATTACCCAACGATAGTATCTCTTCTCCAAGTTCAACTTCTTGGCTATATGTTCAGCTAGATTTCATAAAGGGAGAAGGCCTATTTATATATAGGGAGAGGGAGAGGTTAAGATCCCTATAATCATGGAAGGGAGACCTATCTTCAAGGAGTGTTCTATGGGAGGAGGAAACCACTACCTAAAGAGGGAGATCCGTGGCTCATCAACTTAACCACTTCCTGTGACTCATCCCTCGGGTGATTAGAAGGAAACTTCTGCCTCTATTTGTCAAAAAACATTCCTAAAACAGCTGGCGTGGGCACAACACTGAGACAGAGTGCCAAGTGGCACAGGCTCTAGTGTAAATCCTCCATATTGGCGCGAGGGGTGAACTGGCTACCCACGACAAGGCCAAAACATAGGTTTTTGTGTGCTTTTTGAGGAGATGTTCAACAGGAGAAATGATGTCCTTATGTAGAAGGATGCAAAGAAGGTGTTTGAAGAGTATCACATTGCTAACAGGTCATGGGAAAGACCCTCCAATATGCGGGGCGAGGGATTGCAGGGACGATGAAAAAATTCTGTGTAACAATAAGTAGGGGGGGAAATTGTAGATCACTCATTTTTCGCATTGTCCCTCAAGAGAAATTACTTATGCAGGAACCTCCTTGGGCCTACACTTCTACATCATCTTGCAGGCCAAGATGAGTATCCCAAACTGAACAGCTGGATCATTAATCTCACTTACTACGAATCCTTTGTTCTTGCACGAGACTTGGTACTTTGCTTTAATATTTTTGGCCAACTTATTTTCTTGCGCCTTTCCTCCAAAATTAGCCATTGGATCTGCACCTTGATCATGTAGGCCAGTGATCCGATGGATGAGCACAACATCAATGGGAATTCTCTCTCCCAACCACAGTGCATAACCATGTATGAGCACGAGTAATTGACAGACACATATGTCATTTATCTGGTTGTGCCCGAAATGAGGGACCTATAATAAATTCAAAACACCTGCCTTATGCAGACCTAACACCCATCTCTTCGTATCTAAGTGCAAGAATCCCCCCTCATACTGTACATGATATAAGTAGAGCTCCGACGCAATTTCAGGAAACTTATCAATATCTGTGATGTTCCAATCCTCCATTTTTAGTTGTGGTAATTTTTCAAACATGTCACCTTCAAACGGGACATTTTCGGGAATTAATGGTGTTTTGATACTCAAGCGCACTTTTTCCAGATATTTTGGCACTCTAGATGATGCTTTGTTCAATGTGACATAGGTTAGAAATCGTGAGAATGGGGCCACTTCGACCACATCCTCTTCTTCCTCCATAATTTTCTCAGGTAACTTCACCATGGGTCACTTTTGGCACTTAGCTGCAGTAGAGAGCGTATTTGGAATCTTTTCCTCAGGGTATTTATGATTCCTCGATGTGTGACCTTTCTTAGACTTTGTGGGCACAAGTGTTTCAGCAATCGATGCAATAGGAACCTCCGGTGTAGCAGGATCCTCTTCGGGGCACGTAGCTATCATGCTGGGTAGAATTACGTAACCCAAACCCCTATGCCACAACTCTTCCTCAAATCTAGGATCCAAACTAGACATAGACAATGAATATTTTGCAGAAATCAAAGAGCTCAGGGAAAACAATTCACTCATAAAGCAAAGGGAACTATTGCAACCCCATAGGTCATATTTATAGGTTTCGTGCATCTTCAATGACCCATTATGCATTAATGTGTCTCCATAAATGACAAAATGGTTCCAAATCTGGAAAAATACCCTTATTAAAAGAAACCTAGCTGCTCCCATAAATGGTAATAAAGCTGTATTTTCTAGATTTACTGTTCCAACAGCTAGATTTTGGCACCTATGTGACCCAGTCAACGTCCTTACATAGCTACAGTGTGCGTGTTGCACCTTCCTGCACATTCATCATCCCATCTGCGCAGATCCAATACTCCATCCATATAGTCATTTGATGTGCATAGGTTCATCCATATACAACTTCAATCAACTTTCATTGACATACCGGGGAAGATATTCTCTGCTTAGTGTGGCCAGGCGCACTGCACCTCGTCAGTGATCTCCTTAACAATATATGGCCCTATACAATGCATCTTCAACTTCCCTAGGTAGCACACAAACTTGCTATCATATAACAAGACCAAATCATCTTCCTTAAACACCTTCTGCCTGATATTCCTATCATGACATGCCTTTTCACGTGCCCTCTAAACTTGTTGGTGATAATTGGAAATAAAACGATCTTTTTCCAGTGCGACCAACTGTGAAAATCATTCCTCCATAGCATCTACTTCTGCCATATTTGTGAATCATGCAATGCACAAACTAGGAAAAATGAATTCCATCAGCAACACAACTTATTTCCCATATACCATCATGAACTGTGTCTTACCAGTCAACTTCTTACATGTGGTTTGATATGCCTAGAGAATTGCAAGTACATGCTCATTCCAATAATTTTTCTTAGAATTGCACACCTTGGTAAGCGTAGTCTCCAATATCTTGTTAAACGCTTCTGTCGTGCCATTTTCCTATGGGGGATATGGAGTGATATTCTAATGATGCATCTGGAATTCATCTCTCAATGCTTCAATGGTTTCATTCACAAAATGTGTACCCTAATCACCTATTAGAATCTTAGGACATCCAAAGCGAGTCACAATATTCTCAAATATGAACTGCATAGTTGTATCTGTAGTACAATCCTTCACATGCTTAGCTTTAGCCCATATGGTTACATAATCTGTCGTAGATTATGAAACACACACCACTCTTCTTGCCTGGAGGATTGATAGGTCCAAAAAAGTCTATAGCCCATTTCTTAAATGCTTGCAATGCCACCTGTGGATGCAAGGGCATCTCATCTCTGCGTGATGGATTTCTAGTCCTCTGGCATGCACGGTAATGCGCATAGGAATCATTGTGAAATGTGGTACACCATAACCTTGTTCGCAAAATATTCTGTGTGGTTTCCTTACCTGCATAGTGACCACTGAAAATCCCTCCATGAGCTTCATCTAATATTGCACGCCTTTCATACCCCAAAACATATCTTCGTAGAACTTCATCTGCACCCATTTTGTACAATTGGCTAGCAATAATAGTCAAGTATGTTGTGTGTGCCACGAGCTATTTCTTCTGTTGTATTGTATATTCTTCAAGCACGGGTCCAGTTGTCAGGAAATGAATAATATCAGGGAAATTTTTATGAACTACCACGATCGCAAATAACTACGCATCTGGTAATCCAAACTCCAAGTTCGTAGGTTCTTCCCTTGTCTCAATGCGTGACAGATGGTCTAGCCCAACATTCAGTCTTTCTGGTTTCACAATGATCTCGAAGTCATACTCTTGGAATAACAACAACCACCTGCAGATATTCCCCCCCAAAATAGGCTTATTTACCAGGTACTTTAAAGTAGAATGATCAGTAAACATCTTGAAATGGCCTCCTAACAGGTAGTGGAAAAATTTATGTATCGCATAGACCATAGCTAATCCTCCTCGTTCAGTGGTTGAGTAATTTTGTTTTGTGCTTGAGAGTTTTCGATTGGCATAGAAAATAGGGTGATCAATCTCTCCAACTCCTGGTTGTGCTAAAATAGCTCCGAGTGTGATTCAAGTGGCATCAACATGAACAAGAAACACCTTTGAGCAATTTCGAAAGACCAGTATGGGCGCAGTGACCAGGTTTTCCTTTAATAATTCAAAACACTTCTGACATTCCTCATCCCAGTAGAATTTCGCATCCTTCTTAAGAAACTTCTCCATGAGCGCAATTATCAGTGCATAACCTTGAATTATTTTTTGATAATACCCTTTGTGCCCCAATATTGAGTGCAATTTTTTGACATTCTCAAGGATCTCTAGATTATCAATCACTGCGATATTCATCAGATCTACTGTTGAGCCCCAAAGCTATCCTTCTTTTCCACCACATTTCACATCATTTCTTTTGTCCCTCATCAATTACAGGCTCAAATGATCAATAGGATTGATTAGGATTACTTTAAGAATGTATATAATGACTAACTTGCTATGTTTTCATGATTTTGTTATTGTAGCAATTTTTGACTAGACTCGGCTACAGAACGCAGTCATTCTGTAGCCAGTCGCCTATTCCGCAGAAATCTTCATGTTTATGCAGGTTCCAGGTGTCACCTCAAGGAAAAACACATATGGTCATATTCCACATCACTCCCCCATCATTTCTTTCTCTCCACGAAGTCTGAGCTCGAGTCTACAGGTGGTTATGCACGTGGGAAACCAAAACTAGGAGATAGACTTCTAATAGGACAAGGACTGTACAAATGTCCTTAATCATAGTACGAGACCACCACCAGAGTTCTAGTTTGATTTTAGTTGGGAAAGACATTTATTCCTATTTTATCTCAAAGAAATTTATGTAATTTTGTTATAAGTATGACTCGGGAGACCGAGAAACAAGCAGCTAGATTTTGTTTTGTTGCTAGATCTCAGAAGACCGTAATACTCTGTTTTGAAGAATTTCTCCTTTAATGAAAGAAGCATCTCTTTATTGCAAGAGCTGAGTCAATATTGAGTATATTTGCGTGCTAATCCGGTGGTAGAGGGCCCCTGCTACCTGAGAAGCTTTGTTCATATGGTTTAGATAAGTAACTTAGCCTTGTTTCATTCCTAGTTTAATCAATTTTCTGAACTTTGTGTTTTTATATTCATTTGCATTGGATGCTACAGATTAGTCTTGTTCTTACGAATTATTCCAAGTTATCACTAATATTGAACGAGATATAACTGTAGTATTTAGGAGTTAGTTGCATTTCTCTGAACTTTATGATTTTGTGCTCAATTACATCAGTTTTTACAGCTAGTCGTGATCTTATGAACTCTTCCAAAATATCACCAACTGCGGATGAGACATAGCTGTGGTGTTTTAGAGCTTTGTTGTGTTTTGTTGAATTTTATGCTTTCATGCTCATTTACATAACATGTTGCAGCCAGTCCTGTTCTATAAATTATTCCAAAATACCACTACTTCCGAATGAGACAGAGTTGAAACATTTCAGTGATTAGTTGCATCTTTAGTCTAGTTGTAGTACTCCGGAGGTAGATGTCACTCTAGTTTAATTCTGTCACTATATTTCAAGTTTGATAATGGCACCCTAGTTCAACTCTGTTCACTGTATTTCAAGTTAGATTAGTGGAATTCTAGTTCAGTTTCAGTTCACTGTATTCCAAGTTAAGTTAATGGCATTCTAGTTTAGTTGAGGTCACTGTGTTTCAAGTTTGATCAATTGCATTCTAGTTCAGTGTTATCCATTGTTCTTTAGGTTGTATTAACTGTCAAAATTAGACTTCACGGCCTTCATTGTTTACACACTACTCTTGTTCTGAATTTCTATTAATGCATCATCATATGGACAGGAATTAGTGATATCAGTTTAAGGCCTTGATTGTTCTGCAATCCTTTGCAATTTCACAAATAAGCTTTTTCCCAAAACTATTCTAGAAAATATCTAACTTTCGAATGAGGCTTAGTAGTGACAGGTTGGGCTGCAGAATGGATTGATCTTAGCATTACAATTTATTCAGAGTATAAATCTTATTGTGCTACAAATAATCTTTTCCAATTGTGTTCCAATAAACTTCTAGCCATGGATGAGATTCTTTGTAATATTGTAAGATGATTGTTTTCTTAGGAGAACCTCATTTGCACTAAACTTGTCCTTTTCTTAAGCTATTCCAACATATTTCTAAATGAATGAATTGGATGAGTTCATGTTATGAGTTATTGAGTTCATGTTGTGATTTATTTCCTTGCTATGGGTCATTATCAAGCTTTGCATTTTCTGTTCTTTAATGCCATACACAGTTTAGAATAGGTTTTGCTCTGTTTTAGTGTAACCATCCACTTCTCTTTACCAACACTTAGTTCTTTTCCTTTTTAACATAAAACCATAAAACCAAAAACATCAGAAAAAAACACTAAACACAACTTAGTGAGAAACAGATACCTAGGCACATATAGTGCACCTCACTTCAGCAGTTTACTAGCCCTGGTTGACAATTTATGACCTCAATTTAGGAACACTAAGTTGAGCACTACATTTTGGCGCCGTTGCCGGGGAAGTGAAAACTAGGTAGTTTTGTTTCTTACCTCCCAAAAACAATGACATGCGTAGAGAAAGAGACTCAAGGGGTAGATTCATAAGAAGCAGAAGCTTGATTCCTAGGACACCACTTGTTTCATCAAGACCAAGAGCCAGCACACCTCCAACTCAAACCCACATTCCATCCTTTACTGATCCTAGACTTCCAGAGGACTTAAGATCAGATATTCCATCAGAAAGACCTTCCACTTTACCCACTGAACCTGTCTTGGAAGAAGATTCAGGAACCCCTGCTAGGGACTTAAACCTTTCAACTTCCACGGAAGAATCAACTATGGCAGAAGAAAGGGGAGGAGGAGTTTTTAATGGAGAACACAAACTATTTGGAGGGGGTAGAGGTAGAGGTAGAGGAGAAGGAGGTAGAGGTGCAGAAGGAGAAGGAGGCAGAGGAAGAGGTAGAAGAGAAATGGGAAGCTCTTTTGGGTTTCCTATAGTAGATGAAGAAACCAATACAACTATGAAAAAAATTTGACCCTCTGTCCTTCCAAACTTTTATGGACTTAAAACTGAAGATCCTGAAACCTTCCTATTTGAATTTGAAATCCTATGTAGAACCTATGACTACTTACAAGATGCTCAAAAACTTAAACTATTTCCTTCAACATTGAAAGGAGCAGCATTGAAGTGGTTTATCAGTTTGATCAACAGTTCTATTAGGACATGGGAAGACATGAAACAAGCATTTCTAGAGAGGTTTTTGGACTACTGTATGCCAGTCAACCATAAGGAGGAAGTATTTAAAATGCTACAAAAAGAAGATGAAAATCTGGAAGATTTGTTGGAGAGATTTAACTACAACATCAAAAGAGCAAAAATGGAAAACTTAGACCAAGACACCTTGAAAGATCTCTTGTTGAAGAAAATTAGGGATGAATGGTTAGATATCCTTAACATGATGGGAAAATGGGATATATATCAGCTCACATTACCTGAAATAGCTGAATTATGTATCAACCTTTCAAGAGGGAAATCTAAAATTGTAAAAGGACCAAGAGACCCTGCTCTTGCAAGGGCAAGTAAGTCTGCTTCTGGGACAGTAAGTAGGGCAGAAATAGGACATATGTTTGATGAGTTCAAATCTGATATCTTGGGGAGTCTTAGTGAACAGATAGACACCCTTAAGTTACAAAACAAGCAAAAAGCTGAATCGAATGCCTTAGCAATCTTTTGTCCCAAATGTAGAAAGAAGCATGCCTTGAGAGAGTGCCCTTTGGATGCAAAAGTATTATAGACCTGTGTAATTTGTTCAGAAAAACATGATACCAAGAGTTGTCCTTCACTTCCTGGTCTTAAATCTGTCTTTCAAGAAGAAACTCCTACAAGTTCCACAGAATCTCTCAATTTTGTCTCCAGGAGGCCTTGACAAGGACCTCAAACACTAGGATTTCATGATCAGTTGTATAATCAACCCCCACCAAATTGGAATTCTTGATAGCAACCTTGGCCCCAATTTAAAAATAAATCACAAAATTGGGTGCAAGGAGCACAAAATCCCTATGGAAGATACTCTCAGTATTACCAATATCCACCATCCTATCCACCATATCCACATTTCCCTCCTCAACAAAATTTTCAACAAAATCCTCAAAATCCACAACATCAAAATCAACCACTTCCATTACCATTTCCTCAGAAAACAAATCAGTTTCCTACCCAACCCATACCAAACCCCAACAATAAAAATCCTCAGAACACATACATGATAGAAGGCCAACAGTTTCCAACTTATTTGATCACTCCTTTAGACCTTAGTGATGTTCAACTTAGGTCTGGAAGAATACTTGAAAAGAGGAAACCTTCTGTAATCATACAAGAAAAATACAATTCTGAGGAAGATTCTTTACAGGTAAATAAAAGTCTTAGAGAGAACACAACTTTCCAAGACCCAAACATTGAAAAATCAAAACAAAAAGAACCAATAATTCCAACTCCTATATTAGAGCATCCATCAACATCCACCTCTACACCTCCCTTTCCAGAAAGATTACAAATTGATAGGGGTGTAGAAAAACAAATTATGGTGCCTAATTATGATTTCCTAGATGAGCTAAGAAATGTTTGTATTAAGATCCCATTATTGCAAGCCATCAAGGAAATTCTAATCTTAGCAAAGACAATAAGGGAGTTGAGCATGAAGAAAACAAGAAAAATAATAAGAGAGACAAAGAAAATTCAACTGGCAGGAAAAATAGCAGATATCATGATGGGTAAGATTGCTATTCCAAAGTATCTAGACCTAGGAAATCCAGTTGTTAAAATTCACATCAATGGAATTGAGATCCAAAACACACTTATTGATTTAGGAGCAGCAATCAATATTATGACTAGACAAATCATAGATAAACTGAAACTTCCTAATCTTATTTTTACACCCACATTATTACAATTAGCAGACAGATCTGTGATCAAACCTGATGGGGTAATAAAAGACATTCCAGTGTCCCTAGATTCTTGGGAGTATCCTGTGGATTTTATGATCCTAACTCCTAAGAATAATCTAGGAGGACACCCTATTATATTAGGAAGACCTTGGTTAGCTACAGTTGATGCTTTCATTAGTTGTAGATCCAGTGATATGTACATCTCTGATGTTAGTTCAACCAAGAAATTTACCTTGTATCCTCCAGCAAGAAAAATTACAGAATTAGATGATACTCAATGGATAGAGGATGAAGAAGACTTACAACCTCTCTTCACAATTTCAGAAATTAGTGAAGATAGCTAGATTCTGAATACCTTAGAAAACTTTGAATCCTCTTCGGAATACAAACATGAACAATTTCAAGAAGAATCCAACATTGAGTTTTTATCATCAAGGCAGATGGCTCTCTATTCTATGGATAAATTTGGCAGCTCTACAATTGAGATATTTCCAGGCAAAAATTTAAACATAAACAAGAACCTAGAGAAATCTCAACAAGAAGAGCTAGTCAAGATATTACAGAGACATTCTTCTGCATATGCATGGGAGTACACTGATATGAAAGGGATAAGCCCCAAGACTTGCATTCATCACATCTACATAGAGGAAAATTGTAAACCAATCAGACAACCTCAGAGAAGGATGAATCCAAATCTTAGGGAGATTGTTAAAGAAGAATTGCAGAAATTATTGAATGTCAACTTTATCTATCCTATTTTAGATAGTCAGTGGGTTTCTCCTTTGGTAATTGTGCCAAAGAAAAATGGTAAATGGAGGGTATGTATTGACTACCGGGAATTAAACAAAGCTACTCTTAAAGATCATTTTCCCTTACCTTTCATAGATTAGGTGTTAGATACATTAGCTGGAAAAAAGTACTTCTCATTTTTAGATGGGTTTAGTGGTTATAATCAAATCCAAGTAGCACTGGAAGATCAAGACAAAACCACATTTACCTGTCCTTGGGGTACCTATTCTTACCGAGTATTGCCATTTGGACTATGCAATGCACCTGCAACATTTCAAAGGGCAGTATTAGGAATTTTTTTAGATCTAATACATCATTGTGTAGAGGTATATATGGATGATTTCACAGTTTATGGAAACACATTTGAAGAAGCCTTAGCAAACTTGGAAAAAATCTCAAAGAGATGTAAAGAAGAAAATCTTTCACTTAGTCATGAATTTTTTTTTATGATGTTTACTGAAGGAATTGTTTTAGGACATCACATTTCAGGGGATGGGATTAGAGTTGATGAGTCAAAAGTTGAAGTCATCTCTAACTTATCTATTCCAAGTTGTCAAAAAGATGTTAGAAGTTTTCTAGGATTTACAGGATATTATCGAAGGTTTATAGAAAAATTCACCAAGATACAATCTCCACTTTTCAAATTACTTACCAAAGACTGTGAATTCAAGTGGAATCCTGATTGCCAGTTAGCCTTTGAGACCCTGAAAACAAAAATCTCTGAAGCACCTATTTTAAGGGGACCTAACTGGAAGTTACCTTTTCATATTTCAACAGATGCTTCAGATACAGCTCTAGGAGCAGTATTGGGACAAAAAGACCTGATTCCTTATGCCATCTACTATACCAGTAAAAATTTGACTCCTTCAGAGTTAAACTATACTGTAACTGAAAAAGAGTTTTTAGCTGTTGTTCATGCCATAAACAAATTCAGACACTATATAACAAGCTATGAAACTTTTGTTCACACAGATCACTCTGCAATTAGATATTTAATGAACAAATCAATTACTAATGGCAGAGTCATAAGATGGTTATTGCTTTTACAGGAATTCAACATTACCATTCTAGATAGGCCTGGAAAACAAAACACAGTAGCTGATTTCCTATCTAGAATCCAAAACATCAAAGATAATACCCCAGTTGAAGATCAATTTCCTGATGAATATCTTTTTGCAATTTCTACTCAAACTCCTTGGTTTGCTGACATTGCTAATTATTTAGTTTCAGGGAAATTTCCTTCATTAATGAATGCAAGAGACAAAAGAAAGATCATTTATGACAGTGAAAAATATTCATGGGTTGCTAATGAGTTATATAAAACAGATCCATATTTTATCATTAGGATATGTGCTCGGGAAGATGAGATGCTTGAGATCCTCAAGGCATGTCATGATGAAGCTTGTGGCAGACACTTTGCTGATAAAAGAACAACTTATAAGATCCTTAATTTAGGATACTATTGGCCATCCCTTTTTAAAGATGCTAAAGAGTATGTCAAAAGGTGTGACAGTTGCCAAAGGGTAGGGAAACCTTCTCCTTCAGGTGAGATGCCATTGCAGCCTTAGGTACATATTGAACCTTTTGAAAAATGGGCTTTAGATTTTGTGGGACCTATTAGTCCTCCATCAAGACAAAAGAAATATATATTAGTTTGCACTGATTATGTTACCAAATGGGTAGAGGCCAAGCCATTACTTTCTGCTACTGAAGCATCTGTAGTTAATTTTCTTTTTGAGGATATTTTTACTCGTTTTGGTGTCCCAAGGGAAATTGTTACAGATCAAGGAGCTCAATTTACATCAAAGCGAGTGGAACAAATGATGGAGAGGTACAAAATTAGACACAGAAAATATACTCCCTATCATCCACAAGCAAATGGTCAAGTGGAATCTACTAATAAGGTCATTGAAGGGATCCTAACGAAGACTGTTCATTTGCATAGAAGAGATTGGGCAGATAGGCTTCCTGAAGCCTTGTGGGCCTATAGAACTACATGGAGAAGCACAACAGGCCATACTCCTTATGAACTTATTTATGGAAAGCAAGTTTTGTTTCCCATAGAGTTCCAGATTCAAACTTTCAAAATGGCAGTTGAGCTAGGACTTGATCTAACAGAGGCACAAAAGCACAGATTGGAGCAGATTCATGAATTGGATGAGATCAGACAAGATGCAGTTCAGAAAACAAGTATAGTCCATCAGCAAAGGACTAGATGGCATGACAAGTACATCAAGGAAAAGAAGTTCAAAGAAGGTGACTGGGCTCTCTTGTTTGATTCAAAGTTCAAGGATTTTCAAGGTAAATTCCAAACACATTGGCTTGGGCCATATGAAATTATAATAATTTTTGACAATGGAGCAATAAAAATCAGGACAATAGATGAAGAGAAGGTCACTTTTCTTGTGAATGGTCATAGATTGAAGCTATATCACAAGCCACTTTCAAGAGAAGAATTTTTCAAGAGATTCCAGGAAAACAGTGATATGAAGTTAATGAAGAAGAATTCTTCTTCTTCATCAACTTAATTGAATTTTCTGAAGTCAGATATTTAAAAATAAAAATAAAAAATAAAAAATAAAAATAAAGTATAAACATGAAAACTAATCTCTGATTACCATGTTTATACAGAAAAGATAGAGTGAAAATCAGAATCTTTCTGACACTTTAACTTTTCAAATTTGTTCTTTTCTGTAAGCAGCTATCATAAAATCATAAGTGATTCACATTCCACTTATGATCCATTTCACTCCATTCATCCATACTCCATTTCATTTCATTCATCCATACTTCATTCATTTCACTCCATGGTCCACCTCATTTCCATCTCAGATTTTTAAGATTGATTTCTTTCTGCAATTGAATAATACAGATCATAAGTTGCAAGTCACTTTCCATACTTCACTCCACTTCATAATTGTGATTCATTTCATTCCATTATTCACTTCACTCATACTCCATTACACCATACTTCATTATCCATTTTTAACTCATTTCATACAAACATTCCATTCATGCTTCAAACCTTTCCATTCCATGTTTTAAGACTTCTACAGGTACCTTCTGCAATCAGTCAGACATTCTGCAGCCAGTCAGACATTTTGCAGCCAGAGATCCTGAAGGCACTATCTAGTAATCACTTGATTGAGCAGCAAATTGATCCTGCATATCCAAGACAACAAGAAAAATCAAAGGAGGTATGAGGACTGAAGATCAATGATTTTCAAAGGAGGAAAAGGCATATCAAAACCACAAAAAAAAAAATCAAAGGAGAGGCAAAGGTAAAAGTTATGAAATTATTATGGTGACAGATCATGAAAATTTTAGCATAGTTAAGTCATGTATGATTCAAAAAGGTTATTTTAATTAGTCGCGTTGATCATGCCTATCAACCATATCATAAAAAATTTAGAAAAAATCCCTTCCATCTTGCCATATCCGATCATCATTTAAAACTTAACGGTTAAGTACTGAAGTGATTTAATCAGTCACGTCACTAGGCCAAAGTATTTAATGATGATTTTGAATTTCTTACGAAATATCTCCGCGGTCTTTTCTTCCGTGATAAATATTAACTCATTAATCCGTGTGAATCATCCTCACCGCATTATACTCATTTCATAACTACTCCATATCATTTCTTTGCGTAGCCAATTCTTAGCCATTCTGGTATGTAAAACAGAGGAAACATTTGTGGAGTAAAAACATCTCTTTAACAACGATTTTCACCATGAGCAGAGGAGCAATAATTTGAAGGTTGAAAAGATAATTTATGGGTCTCATAGTAAGAACTGAACCAGTTGGAACCAAGTACTTGGAAGGCTATCCACAAATCAGAGAAATTAGACCCAACACAACAAGAAATTTACAATTATGTTGAGATACTAGAGAAGAGAGCTTCAGAAAGTAGAGACATAACTCCTAATCCACCAAAATATGCAATTGATATGCTAAGAAGAGATAAATATGAGTTAGAAGTGCTAAATAGGCATATCAAGAATGAGAATTAAATTTTAAGGGAGCAGGTTAAGCTGAAAGGTGATATGAATACAACTCTGTCTCTACAAATGAAAAATTTGCACAAGCCCAGTGAAAGATTGAAGAAGAAAAACAAAAAGTTAAACAGGGCACTTACAAATTTGAGATTCAAGTTAGTCATAAGGAAGCCCAGAAGGCCATTGACTGTCAGGAAAAGCAGAAGAAGAGGCTTAGATGTCCTAGCAGAGGTCTCAGAGTACATGGAATAGTTGCATGAGGACATGCAAAAGCCTTGCAGTGGGGGTATGTTGAGCCCCAAAGATGTCCTTCTTTTCCACCACATTTCACTTCATTTCTTTTGTCCCTCATCAATTACAGGCTCAAATGATCAATAGGATTGATTAGGATTACTTTAAGAATGTATATAATGACTAACTTGCTATGTTTTTATGATTTTGTTATTGTAGCAATTTTTGACTAGACTCGGCTACAGAACGCAGTCATTTTGTAGCCAGTCGCCTATTCCGCAGCTATCTTCATGTTTACGCAGGTTCCAGGTGTCACGTCAAGGAAAAACGCATATGATCATATTCCACATCACTCCCCCATAATTTCTTGCTCTCCACGAAGTCTGAGCTCGAGTCTACAGGTGGTTATGCATGTGGGAAACCAAAACTAGGAGATAGACTTCTAATAGGACAAGGACTGTACAGATGTCCTTAATCATAGTACGAGACCACCACCAGAGTTATAGTTTGATTTTAGTTGGGAAAGACATTTATTCCTATTTTATCTCAAAGACAGTTATGTAATTTTGTTATAAGTATGACTCGGGAGACCAAGAAACAAGCAGTTAGATTTTTTTTTGTTGCTAGATCTCAGAAGACCGTAATACTCTGTTTTGAAGAATTTCTCCTTTAATGAAAGAAGCATCACTTTATTGCAAGAGCTGAGTCAATATTAAGTATATTTGCGTGCTAATCTGGTGGTAGAGGGCCCCTGCTACCTGAGAAGCTTTGTTCATATGGTTTAGATAAGTAACTTAGCCTTGTTTCATTCCTAGTTTAATCAATTTTCTGAACTTTGTGTTTTTATATTCATTTTCATTGGATGCTACAGACTAGTCTTGTTCTTACGAATTATTCCAAGATATCACTAATATTGAACGAGATATAACTGTAGTATTTAGGAGTTAGTTTCATTTCTCTGAACTTTATGATTTTGTGCTCAATTACATCAGTTGTTACAACTAGTCGTGATCTTATGAACTCTTCCAAAATATCACCAACTCCGGATGAGACATAGCTGTGGTGTTTTAGAGCTTTGTTGTGTTTTGTTGAATTTTATGCTTTCATGCTCATTTACATAACATGTTGTAGCCAGTCCTGTTCTATAAATTATTCCAAAATACCACTACCTCCGAATGAGACAGAGCTGAAACATTTCAGTGATTAGTTGCATATTTAGTCTAGTTGTAGTACTCCGTAGGTAGATGCCACTCTAGTTTAATTCTGTCACTATATTTCAAGTTTGATAATGGCACCCTAGTTCAACTCTATTCACTGTATTTAAATTTAGATTAGTGGCATTCTAGTTGAGTTTCATTTCACTGTATTTCAAGTTAAGTTAATGGCATTCTAGTCTAGTTGAGGTCACTGTGTTTCAAGTTTGATCAATTGCATTCTAGTTCAGTGTTATCCATTGTTCTTTAGGTTGTATTAAATATAAAAATTAGACTTCATGGCCTTCATTGTTTACACACTAATCTTGTTCTGACTTTCTATTAATGCATCATCATATGGACAGGAATTAGTGATATCAGTTTAAGGCCTTGATTGTTCTGCAATCCTTTGCAATTTCACAAATACGCTTTTTCCCAAAACTATTCTAGAAAATATCTAACTTTCGAATGAGGCTTAGTAGTGACAGGTTGGGCTGCAGAATGGATTGATCTTAGCATTACAATTTATTTAGAGTATAAATCTTATTGTGCTACAAATAATCTTTTCCAATTGTGTTCCAATAAACTTCTAGCCATGGATGAGATTCTTTGTAATATTGTAAGATGATTGTTTACTTAGGAGAACCTCATTTGCACTAAAATTGTCCTTTTCTTAAGCTATTCCAACATATTTCTAAAGGAATGAATTGGATGAGTTCATGTTATGAGTTATTGAGTTCATGTTGTGATCTATTTCGTTGCTATGGGTCATTATCAAGCTTTTCATTTTCTGTTCTTTAATGCCATACACAGTTTAGAATAGGTTTTGCTCTGTTTTAGTGTAACCATCCACTTCTCTTTACCAACACTTAGTTCTTTTCCTTTTTAACATAAAACCATAAAACCAAAAACATCAGAAAAAAAAACTAAACACAACGTAGTGAGAAACAGATACCTAGGCACATATAGTGCACCTCACTTCAGCAGTTTACTAGCCCTGGTTGACAATTTATGACCTCAATTTAGGAACACTAAGTTGAGAAATACATCTACCATCAACCCTTGCTGGTAGAAAATGTGTCCCATCAAAATCCAAAATGGCACATAGAATATACATTTCTTCAAGTTCAATGAAATTGGATACTTTCTATAGGTATCCAAAATTAAGCGCAAATTGGTACATGCTTTTTCAATAGCCCAAAAATCGTCCAATCATCAAAGTACACTTCCAAGAACTTATGGATAAAATATTTGAAGGCAACTACTACGACGCATGAGAAGATGGCAAGTAGATTCTTCAGGCCAAAGAGCATGACTGTATACTGGAAAGATCCCCAATTAGTGGAAAAGGTAGTGAAATTGGGATGTTCTGGCGCATTCCTAATCTGATGATACCTTGAAAAACCATATGTGAATGAGTAAGCGTCTTGTCCTCCGACATTATCTAGGATCTCATCAAAGAATGGAGTTGGGAATGGATCATGCACACAAGCATCATTCAACTTGCGTAGGTCTACACAGATCCTGAGTTCTCCTTTTGTCTTCTTGTCTTGTACTACCATGAGACTTACCCAATAAGACTCTTCTACTAGCTCTATGATTCCTACAACAACCATCTTATCGAACTCTTCCTTTACATTCTACTTATATCTTGGATTCAGCTTGTATGGGCGCTACTTCATGAGGCCTGCATAAGGTTTCAAAATGATCTTCATGACTCAAAGTTATCCAATTATTCCTTTCAATTCTAAGAACTTTGTAGGGAATATGTCCTGATAATATGTTAGAAAATCAAAAACCTTTCCTACTGTGTCATCATCCCAAAAGTCTCCAATATTTGAAAACTTTGGTTTCTCTTCAGATCCAATATTCACCTCCTTAATCTTTAGAAGTTTTGTGACATCTAGTGAAGTGATTGAGGGTCCAGCAGCTGTGTGTTGTCCCTCAAATTCCAGAATCATGATATTCCTTAGATCTTCTTCATTCTCTTCAACCATCTGATTTATGCATTTCATAATATCCTTCATTTTCACATCCCATGCTAGTGGAGCACACTCAATGGCTGGTTTTGTTGTATTAAATATAACTACTTGAATGTTATGCAATGCTTTGTCAATCTTATCAAACCCACTCTCAAAGCTAAATGTCAGAATGAAAATAACTGTCAACGCAGACCATTCACTAGTACCTCAGCGTAGCTTTGTCTCCAAATACCAATCAGCAAGTACCTTCCCCAATGTGTGAATAAACACGTGGACCCATTCAGGTCTCAGTTCTACACCCCATACCTGATTCCATTGAGGCAAATTTCTGCATGGATCATCCTTCCTAGAGTAGACTTCTTCCATTTTGATAGTTTTATGTTCAAATCATAACCTCATCATGCGCGTGCATTCCTACCAATTGCCCATATTTTATTTATGTCTCCCACCATCATGTTGGAGTAGCTCACAGTCCAAGATCCAAGGCATGGAAGTGATGTCCTTCTGGGATAGTTCTTTAAAGCTACCCTAAAAACATGTTTACATCAGTTAAACCATCATAATGTGGTAATTCGCATACCTCAGATGTTATATAGTGAAGAGGTCTGGTCACTCGATTGCATCATAGTGTGGATACTTCATGCAACTGGTTCTTCTAGTTTTCTAATTCTTCATCAGAATCTGAGAAACAAGAGTTATCCTTTTCCCAATTAAGATTTCCATCATTCGTTGGGTTGATCCAAACATTTTTGCATAGGGTTAGATTATAGATCTTATGAATATCATCATTGGCATGCACAAGTTCTATATATCTTTTTTTTTCTGTAGGGTCTAGGGGAATTATGACTCTAGTTCCATTGCTTTAAAACTCCATTCTCCGCTTCTTCAGATTTATGACACCATCCATATCAATAGCCCAGTCTAATCCCAACAGCGCATGATAGGGATCAGTATCATCCACAATTTGTATAAATTCAAAGTCCATAATCACGTTAACACCCTCAATACTGATTACAACCTGCAACAACCTTCCTAATGGAATTATTTTCTACTTATTTTCCATGCGTGGTTGAATGGTAGACCATTCCAACTTGGGTTCTCCCATGCGCTGCCAGGTTTTCTTAGGTAGGAAATTTGCATCGGATTATAGATCTAAAATAACTTGATCCATCTCATAAGCACAGATCTGTGTGGTCATACGCATCTATCGACTAGTCCTCTTATTATTCTTATAGATTTTGTTGACAGATTTTTGTTCTACCATTGGTTGTTCCTTCTCTGCACAGTTATATATTAAAGCCTGAAGGTTCTCTACTACCTTATTGTTGCTTAGTAACTTAATAAAAGCTTTTAAAATGGTTTTATTTCTTCATCTACCTCTGCCTCCTTCATGGGTCTATCTGATGTTGTTGTGCTTCCCTCTGCAGAATCCTTTTGCACTTCAACAAAAGTCTCCTTTGCGCACTGTAAATCAAATCCTTCTTTGTTTTGAGGGGAATTACGAATCCAAAGGTCAGTATCCAACTGCTTTCCCTTATCTTCATTAGTGTTTGCACTGCTCCTAGTGACCACATTCATGCTAGGAACTTCTTCACGTGTTTATGTTCTGACCACATAAATATTCGACGTTGGAGTCTGATTCTTTTTCTCTTGCATTTTAGCAATCAAAACAGGACAATATTTTATGACATGGTCAAACTGTCTACAATACCTCCATGATTTTCGTGCTAGATTTGGATAGTCACACGCATAGTGACCAACATCTCCACAGTTGTAGCGAACAACCTTCCCCCTTCCTCGATTATCTGATTCACCTACTCATCCTCTTCCTCTGCCCTAAAATCCATCACACCCAGAGGGGGATGCTGGTGAGGTTGGTTCGGCTTGCATTATATATATTTAATCTTTATCCAACATCATATCATAAGTTCGGCAATGATTTTCATCATGTCCCAATGATGAAAAAAATCTACAAAAAAACTGCTTCAGCTCAGGCTGATACTTTCCAACCCTTGGACATAAATCTATTTCATGTAAACCTGCAATTTGATAGATTGTGTACCATACCGTGCTCTTAAATGGAATAGGTCCTCCATCATTTAGATAATTATTGAACATAGGACATTGATCCTTATGGTGTCCAAAAAATTTACATTTTATGCACCAGACCTCTGTGCATAGCTCCTTTCCCTTATCTTTGTGCAGATTTCAAATTTCCAAATGCATTGCTTCCAACTGATTTTGAATCTGTTGAGTCCCAAGCACAATAGGTGTTGGTGTATCTTCTAATTTCATCGCAATCTCCACAGCCTTAGCCTGCGTGGCAATCTTCTGTTGACCTAAGGGCTGGCTCAGATGTGGGAGAAGCATAGTAATAAACCATTCCTTGTGTTGGGTATCATCGATAGTGAATCCACCATCTTTGATAGTGTGCATCAACCTCTGATCTACCTCCCACACAGATTCATTTACCTCATGATGAATCTCTTTCATTTTTGTAACCAACTGCACATATGACTTCAGCTTCTTGAATTATTATTTTAGGGCATATTTCACTTCATCTAGAGTGGAATTATGGTTTTATTGGACATATATGATATACCAATATAATGCGCGATCTTGGAAAGTAGTGGCTAAATGTGCTTTATTAATATCATCATTATTAACCTACTAATCTCTCGATACAACATTATTTACAAACCAAAAGTCCTCATTATCTTCGTTTCCAATACCTCTGAAAGTGGTAGCTTCATCGACGTGACCATATCTACACCTAGGGGAGGTGTAGGTGGAGGAGGAGATGGATTGCATGCTAGACTGGGTGCTTTGTGAGATGAGTTTGGAAGTGGATAGGATGGGATATGGAAGATGGTCAAGGATCTTTCCTGATTTGATGAAACTTATTCTTAGGATACTTCTTCTTCTTTAGAGTGCGCAGATTCACTAGAGTTGCTAGTTTCTGTTTCACCGTCACTGTTAGATCTACGTTTGAGAGGGATATAAATAAATCCTTTTTCCCGAGCCTTCACGGTAAAGTCTTCCAGTACGCGTAGTGGGGCCTCTTCGAGACATTCAAGCAATATGTTGGCATAGAGAGCCTTGTTCACATAATAGCATCTTCAACAAAAACTTCAAAGAGTGCAGTAACTTACCTCTAGGACCCTTGAAAAGTCTCATTTCTGCTACATAATATGATAAAAAATGATTAATGGAAAATTCAGTCACAAATACTCCCAAGAGACGATTGATCCAATCATCTATTGCGTGGGTGATCTTATTTTATAGCTTTTCTAATTGTTGAATCAATTCAGGAGTCCACTCAGTGATTGTGTCATCCTTCACACAGGTATTGAATTTAGTCAATCACAACAACCAATCTTTTAGTTAAATTGCAAAGGAGCAAAATATATCTCGTGAACTTTTATATAGATGTATTTATGTACCCACTTTTCAGCAGATATCTTAAAACTTCGATTATCTTGGATTGAAAATTCAAGAATATTTCTATCCATCCCATCTTGCAATTCATTATACGAAGGGTGCCACAACATCAAATATCCCTCAAAATTCTCCTGGTCCCAGAAACAAAACCATTTGTTGGATTGAGGGGTCCTAACCCAGGTTCATAGTTTATCACGCAACCAAAAAACCCTCCAACTACTGGCCCTTTCGGCAATGACCTGCTTGTGCATATCAGAGTCTCACTCGAAGTAGTATGGGGGGGTACTAGAACCAAATTTCCACACCCTATGGAAGAAAATCATGTGGTGGCCCTAAACAGGTTGATTGCAAAATTTATACAGCTCAGAAATAGACGTGTGCAAATACATAACAATACTTACTATATCGATAAAGATAATTTAATTAACATACAGATCACAGATCACTTCGTCGCAGATGTATAATAACTGAAATAGATCTAGATCTATATAATTTGTTGTAACTTAAGAAGATTTACCATGTATTCAACCATCAATATATATTCATGCATAAATAAAAAAAGTATTCACACAGATATAATTAAGCATAACATAAGTAAAAAAATCTCGAAACAGAACCAATAAACATATAACACAATGCATAACACAGTTGCTTTGCCAAAACTGTCTTTGTATTAGATTCGAAGAAATTCAATACATTCGAATTTCCCTTACAATTTACCCTTCTGCGCACACAACCAGTGGAGTCTGCACACAGCTAAGACTAGGTATCTGCGCACATAGCCAGCCAAACCCTTTCTACCCAAACCCAAATTTAAACCCTTACAAAGTATCACATACGCATAAAGCACTTAGATCAAAATATTACATTAAGTTACCTCTTACTTAGACTTGATATATATATTTGTATCTATCTTAGAGAGAAAATACTATGGTTTCAAACCATGGTTTGAGGCCCACAGTTTACCCGTAAAACCCCATTACATAAAAGAGGGACTTTGACCCACCCCAAAGCCCCTTGACCTTTCCGCGCAATGCACATATGCAAAAACTATACAAATAAATACCCAAGAAATGTACCCCACCCGCTCCAACACCAATATTTTGAAACACCTTGTAAGGACCATAGTACTTTGGTGATAATCCTTCTTAGCTTGCTTGAGGGATATTTTTTTGTATGGTTGTAACCATAAAAATACTGAGTATCCTACATCAAAACTTCTCTTGTTGTGATGTTGATATGTCTATTGTTTCACTTGATTTTGTGCCAAATTTAGGTTATCCTTTCAGAGTTGGAGAACTTGTTATTGATGCTCGATGTGATATTCCACTGCTTGAACTTGTTGAGGCCTCAAAATTCCATTGCCACAACATGGGGGAAAACTACCTAGTCCGGACCTTAGAGCAAGTCATTTTCCGTTTGGTGTGGTGGCTCCGACTGGGGATGAAGGGACCAGTTTCCCAATAAGGATGATTTGGGGTGTGTTTTTTTTATATAACATGAAAATGGGAAATGATTTTAATCTATCACATGCATCTATCTAACATTATATAATTCTACTATATACCCAAGGTGTTTCTTCCTTTATGTGATCTAAAGAGATATCCTCCAACTATTAGTAATGAAGATTATTTAACAATTGAAAGAGATGAAAATTATGTAAAGATGATTCTTTTAACAAAATAGTTTTATTAAAAGAATTATGAAAAGTATATCACATTCATATGTGTTATTATATATCAAATAAGAAATCATAGACAAATATTAGTACATAAGTGCATTGAACATTCATTTATGATGAAGTTTAAAATATATAATACAAGTAAAATGATAACTGTAAGTCTAGAAAGCAAAGCTTAATACAAGTGAATAGAAGTACCATATGTATGAAGTCCTACTCATATAAACTGACAGTATATTTTCTTCTCCTCTTCACTTTCAAGAAATTTAAAGAGTACAATAGTGCAACATCAATTTAACAGCTTCAAATGGTGAGTATATTCTAAAATTAGCAGGATGCTGATTCTAGATGGTTGAGAAAATTCTATCTTTGGATGAATTTATATTTTTAGAAGATTGGGCAAAGTCTATTTATAGATCTCTAATATAAAAATAGATGCATGTCAATTATTATTATCCCTTAATAATAATCTGACAATAAATATCAACTTATTCTCTTGGAACACTTTATTTCAGTGAACAGATTTGGAAAAACAATGGGCTGAAGGAATTACACAATTCCTAGGGTGGTTGGTAACTCATGCATGGAGGAATTAGTTATAATTGATAGTGGCAAGTTGTAACAGAGTTGGAAGAGTAGTTATGGGAGTTGTTATTTAGTTTAACTCAGTTAAGTGAGTTAAACTCAGTTGTGCTAGTTGTATCTAGTTCTAACTGAAGATACACTAGTGAGAGTTTAGTGAATTAATTATTTACTTAATTCACAACTAGAGAATCACTTGCAACTAAACAAATACAACAGTTAACTACTTTCATGTTAGTTACAGTGGAGACCCAGTGGAGAAATAGGTGAAAGGGTGAGATGGACTATCTGTTGTGACTATAGTGCTGCATTAAATGCATCCAACACACATTGGAGATGCCAATGAGGATTTCGCAGTGCAAGAAAGGCAAGATAAAATTCATTCAGGGGTCTTCTTCAACATGGATTATGCAGTGGAGGTAGGCTCGTAGGAGGCAAGAAATTGGTGCATAGATATGCAAATTTTTGCATGACAGTGTGTAATGATTTTTTATTGTACTGAGAGCTTGATGTACTAATGTTTGTATGAGATTGTTACATGTTCCATTGATATACATAATATATGATAGTTGGGGTTTTTAGCTTTAAGCTTTCCTGGAAAAATATTCTTGTTATGCGCGATTGATTTTCTTCATATGTGTTTTACAATTAGCGATTTAATTTCCGCAAAGAATTAAGTGGAAGGATTCTGTATTTAACATAATATTAATTTGTTATATCAGGAGGATCCGGTAATATACATGCATCTTGTATAATTTCTACATGGTATCAGAGTAGTGTTTATCATTGGATATTGCAATATTGAATCGGTGTTTAGTTTTGTGCTGGTGGACAATTCGAATTTGCTGCAAGAATTTCTTGGTGTGACTGTTGAGTATACATTGAAATGGCTTTCAATGGTTGCGGTTGGAGTATGCACTTGAAGGAAGCTCCAACTAAATAGCCTGGAAGGAAAGGATGGAGGCAGTGCTTGAAGATAATGGTCTGAAGGAGTTCATCGATAGTGATGTTCCTAAGCTCACTTCAACGGATGTTGCAGTACTTGACGCCTGGCAAAAGAAAGTAGTGAAGACAAGAAGAATTCTGTTGGAAGGTGTGAAAGACCATATTGTGTCAAGATTTCACAGGAAAGCCACTCCATTTTCAATGTGGAAGGCTTTGACATATATTTTCCAAAGCAGCAGCGACCATAGGAAGTTGGTGCTGAAAGATAAGCTCAGAAAAATCAAAATGGAGAAGGGTGAAAATATTCCAAAATATCTCATGAATTTTGTCCAATGTAGGGATGAGCTGGGGAGTGTGGAAATTATAGTTGCGGATGATGAATTGGTGAGCCTAGCTCTCCTTGGGCTTCTTAAGAGTTGGCACAGTTATCAGGACTCTATCAATGGACGAGAGAAACTATCGGATTGGGAGCGACTTTGGTTGAATCTAGTGCAAGAGGAGATAAGGCGAAGTACCAGGGATTGCTCTTCATCAAAGAATGATGATGAAGAGAATTACACTTTGGCTGCCAAAGCAAGGAAAGGGAAGGGGAAGAAATCCCATACAAAATCTGAAGCTAAAGGCAAGAAGTTGGATTGGTCCAAAGTGAAGTGTTTTCATTGTCACGAACATGGGCATCTCGCCACTAACTGCCCACAGAAAAAGAAGAAAAAGAAGGTTGTTGGAGCTGCAGCTGGTGAGGCCCTTGCCTCGCAATTTGAACTTAATTTCTCCTTGATCACATGCTTGGTTTCAAGCGCAATGGGATCAGTGTGGTATCTTGATAGTGGTGCTTCCTTCCACATGATGGGAGATAAGGAGTTTTTTAGTGGCTTGGAGGAGAAAGATCTCCAAATGCATATATAAATGGGTGACAATGGTAGATACAATGCGACTGGAGTTGGAACCATTACCTTTGAGAGGGAGTTAGGTAAACCAGTTCTGTTGAAATATGTTAGGTATGTTCCAGGTCTGAAGAAGAACTTGGTCTCGGTCGTGATGTTGGAGGACAGAGGTTATGACATTATTTTCAACAAGGGAAAAGCTTTCATGCGACATAAAAAATGGGTCAAACCAAGAGTATAGGGATTCAAGTTAAGAATATCTAGAAGCTAGAGGTAGATGGATGCGCTGCAATGATGGGCAAAGCAGAAGAAGTGGTGAGCCGGGATAAGGGTGAATTATGGAACAGAATATTGGGCCATATTCACCATGGCGCCTTGAAGATTTTGCAGCAAATTTCTACTGGACTTCCCAAGGGTACTCTTGCGTATTCAGATTAGTGCAAGGGATTTAATATGGGTAAGTTTCTGAAGACCACATTTTATGAGAAGGATAACCGTGCTTCGGTGATCCTGGAGAGAATTCACACAGACGTGTGTGGACCTTTCTCGGTTGCTTCAACAACAAAACACAAGTATTATGTTATTTTTTTTTATGGATATTCTCGTAGATGCTGGATCTTCTTCATGCAGAAGAAGAGTGAAACATTCTCAAAGTTCTGTGAGTTTAAAGCATTGGTGGAGAAGGAGTTAGGGAAGCAAGTGAAGGCTCTGCAGAGCGATAGTGGTGGTGAATACATCTCGAATGAATTCAAAGACTTCTGTAGAAAATAACGAATTCAAAGAGAACTCATAACACCTCATAACCCACAATAGAATGGGGTCACTGTGAGGAATAATATAATGATCGTGGGTGCTGCAAGCTATGCTGCATGACCAGGGCCTATCGATGCACTTGTGGGTAGAATCATGTAACACTGCGGTTTATGTGCAAAATTGTTGTCCTGATAGAGTACTTGGCATGAGTAAACCTGAAGAAGATTTTACTGGTAAGAAGCTGGATATTTCTCATTTAAATATTTTTGGCTCATCTGTTTACATCCATGTGACTAAGGATGCCAAGAAGAAGCTGGAGCCGAATGTAGAAGTTGGGATATTTGTGGGGTACATAGAAACACCCCATAATTATCCAGTGTATTTTCCAAACAGTCGGATGAATATGGTGCGACGGGATATAAAATTGAATGAGGTGAAATCCATGAAGTTGTCGCTTGAGAGGGAGCTACAGTTGCATGCAGAGGAGGAACTTCTTATAATTCCCAAATATGAGCCTCAAGATGTGGATCAACCACAGGAGGAGGATCGTGGAGTGGAGGAGTCCACTCACGCAGAGCCAAACATCATAACAGGCAGAAGGCGCACTAGAAAAGCTGAGAGGCTAAAGCTTGATGTGGCACAGAATGTAGGAGTCCCTACTTCACAGTGAAGACAGAGACAGTCACTTAACCGATTCACTGGATACATGGCTCTCATGAGCAAGTGTATCATGACAGAGCCATCTTCCTTTGAGGAAGCAACGCAGGAGCCCACATGGGTAGATGCCATGGTGGAGGAGGATGACTCCATTGTCAGAAATAATTCTTGGGAGATTGTTCTAAGGCCTGTCGGTAAATCGGTGGTAGGTTCAAGATGGATCTACAAGGTAAAGAAAGTTGTTGATGGGAGCGCTGAGAAGTATAAGGAAATATTTGTTGCTCGGGGCTTCTCACAGATCGAGGGGATTGATTAGGAAGAAACATTTGCACTTTTTGCATGGTATACTTCCATAACAACCATCCTTGCTCTCTCACTGAAGATGGGTTGGTACATTCATAAGATGGATGTGAAGACTGTGTTCCTTAATGGGATCATTGAGGAAGAAGTGTACATTGATCAGAATGAAGGATTTCAGATCTTCAGTAGCGATTCACATGTGTGTAGACTCAAAAGAGCATTGTATGGGCTAAAGCAAGCACCCCATGCTTGGGACACATGGATCGATAGCTATTTCACTGGACTTGGCTTCACCAAGAGTGAGGCGGATGCAAACGTATACCAAATTGTGGTGGAGGGTAAGCTTTTAATTATTTTTCTTTATGTTGATGATTTAATACTAACGGGTGATGAGAAGTTGATACACTCATGCAAGGAGGACCTTGCAAAGGAGTTTGAGATGAATAATTTGGGCCTCCTTCATTATTTACTTGGATTGGAAATATGGTAGCGAAAAGGTGAAATGTTTGTGTTTCAAGGCAAGTATGCTCGGGAGATACTTGGTAACTTTCACATGAAGGACTGCAAGCCCATGGATACTCCTCTTCCAGGAAATTGGAGGAAAGAGGATGCTACATCGACAGAGGTAGTGGATGCTACTGTCTATCGATAGTTGGTGGGTTCGCTTATGTATTTAGTTAATACAAGACCAGAAATATGCTATGCGATGAACCAGCTTAGTGAAGCGATGGTTAAGCCTACCATGCTATTTTGGAAGGCATGCAAGCATGTCCTGAGATATCTTAGGGGCACATCTGAGTATGGCTTATGGTACAGATAGACGGAATAGGTGAAGTTGCATGGCTTCACAGATGCAGATTGGGCAGGCAGCCCAACGAATAGAAAGATAAATTTAGGAGGGGTTTTCAGTATCATATCTACAGCAGTTTCTTGGTACAACAGGAAACAAAGATACGTGGCACTCAGTTTAGCGAAAGCGGAATACATGGCAGCAAGTCAAGCTGCATGTGAGGCTATCTGGATGAGGAAGATCCTGGTCAGTTTGTTTGGTTTTCATTTAGATCCTATAGTGATTCATTGTGATAATCAGAGTTGCATTAAACTCTCAATTAATCCTGTGTTTCATGATATATCTAAGCATATAGATATCTAGTATCATCATATCAGAGATTGTGTGTAGCAGAAGATCATGTTGCTTCAGTACATTCCTATGGAAGATCAGGATGCAGATATTTTGACGAAGGAACTCACCAAGAGCAAATTCGAATACCATAGAGACAGGATCGGGATGAAGGATAATCCCTATCTTGTTGAGAGGGAGTGTTTAGATTCAACAAAATGATGATCTTAGTGAAAATTAAGCACCTTCACTAAGTGGGGCCCGCAGGGTATTTTGAGGTGTATGTCTATTTTTAGAATGGTTAGCATATTCTAAAATTAGCAGGATGTTGATTCTAGATGGTTGAGAAAATTCTATATTTGGATGAATTTCTATTTTTAGAAGATTGGGCGAAGTCTATTGATAGATCTCTAATATTAAAATAGATGTATGCCGATTTTTATTAGCCCTTAATAATAATCTGACAATAACTATTAACTTATTCTCTTGGAGCATTTTATTTCAGTGAAAATATTTGGAAAATCAGTGGGCTAAAGGAATTATGCAATTCCTAGGATGGTTGGTGACTCATGCATGGAGGACTCAGTTATAACTGATAGTGGCAATTTGTAACAGAGTTGGAAGAGTAGTTACAGGATTTTTTATTTAGTTTAACTCAGTTAAGTGAGTTAAACTTAGTTGTGCTAGTTGTATATAGTTCTAACTGAAGATACGCTAGTGAGAGTTAGTTAATTAATTATTTAATTAATTCAAAATTAGAGACTCACTTGCAATTGAACAAATACAACAGTTAACTACTTACATGTTAGTTCCAGTGGAGACCTAGTGGAGAGATAGGTGAAAGGGTGAGATGGAATATTTGTTGTGACTATAGTGATGCATTCAATGCATCCAACACACATTGGAGATGCCAATGAGGATTGTGCAGTGAAATCAAGGCAAGATCGAATTCATTCAGGGGTCTTCTTCAGCAGGGATTGCACAGTGGAGGCAGGCTATCAGGAGGCAAGAAATTGGTGCATAGATATGAAAATTTATGCATGACAGTGTGTGATGATTGTTGATTGTACTGAGAGCTTTATGTACTAATATTTTTATGAGATTTTTACATGTTCCATTGATATACATAATATTTGATAGTTGGGTTTTTTAGCTTTAAGCTTTCCTGGAAAAACATTCTTGTTATGTGCGATTGATTTTCTTCATATGTGTTTTTCAATTGGCGATTTAATTTCCATAAAGAATTAAGTGGAAGGATTCTGCATTTAACATAAGATTAATTTTTTATATCAGGAGGATCTGGTAATATACATGCATCTTGTATAATTTCTACAGAATTTACAAACTTACAAAAGTGCATTCTCTGCAAATGTTTTTGACATATTTTTGGACCCTTCTCTAAATAAATGAGAGGGGTTTAAATACTAAACTAAATATGTTTAAAAATAGGTTATTACATAAAAATAGAGGAGGTTTCAAACAACCATCCTCGTAAGACAAAATTTAACTACAATCTAGGAAAATAAAGTAACAACATAACTATGAATTCTGATATTTCATTTGGATTTGATCCCAAAGTTGACAAATATCTAGCATGAGTTTGAGCTGAGCTGGCTGCGAAATCATCGATCTGACCTGTCCCTTGAATATTGAATTTGAGAGTGTTGGCTACAATCTTTTTGTTGAATTAGTTAAAGATTGCAGGGTTTGGTACTGATAATCATTTCTTCCCGCATTTTCATCCTTTGTTTCCATTGTGTTTCCAACTGTTTGATTTCTGAGAGCACTTCAGATGTGAACTCTTTGATAAGCTCTGCTTTCAAAAGATGTTCACATACAGATTCAGTAATTTCCTTTGTTAACCTTGATGCTTTTGCTGCTGCTTTGTCTTCTTGCCTTATTTGTGCTTCCCAATCCTTAAATAATATTTCCTTGTGAAATTTATCTACTTGAGGTAGATCAGCTTCCTTGCCGAAGTCTGATGCTTGCCATTGAATGTGTTCAATAATTTTCTTCTCAATCTTCTCACACTCAAGTTTCTGAATAACTACTTGTTGGATCAATATTTCACTTGAATCATAATAAGGGCTAGTGATAGAAACTTGTTGGAAAAATAATTCTTGTTGCTTCTTTAGTTTAGCATTCATATCCAATGCTTCCTTTATGAATTTCTCTAGTTGTGGCTGGCTTTGTAATTTGCTTGTTGCTACTTCCAGTTGTGTTTTATTCTCTGTAAGTTGCACCTGATGCTGAAAATTTAATCTTTCAAAATATTTTTGATACTGGGACATTTTCAACTCCATTTGCTCACTAGAGTTAGACTTTTCTTTCTCTAGAAATCTCTCTAAATCTTGTATTTTATCTTCTTTCTTCTTCAGTAACATTTGAACTTTAGTGGCCTTATCAATAGTGGTAGTAGAATATGCCCTTAAAAAATGTGATAGTTTGGTTAAATTTTTAGTAGCATTAGCTAGAGGATCCTTCCATAAAATGTCAACAGATTCATTTGTAAGCCTTTAGACTGTATCATCAATTCTTCTCCTTTTTCTTCTGTTGACTACAGCCTTATGGCTAGGACTGTAGAAAACATTCAATGAATGGATTTCCTCAATTTTTAAAACTATATGCTCTATAGGGTAGGCCGGAATGATCTCTCGATCATGATTTTTAGGAACTTGTAGTTGATCTAAGGCTCAAGTTTTAGCCAAAAAATGAAAGTGCTTGAAATTTCGTCAAACTTGAACGACTAGATAGAGTTCATTGGTAGGATTCTGGCGCAACTCGTTTCATCAAAATCCAAGTTCGTATGACTGAGTTATCATGTGCTATTCATTTTCCAAAATAGGCAAAAAAAGAGCAGAACAGGGACAGTGATGATGTGGCAGGTACAATCAACATTGCAGGGAATATTCTCCAGATTGTAGCTAGTGACACTGTGACAAGTGTCATCTTCAGATTTGCCAGATGGGTTAAGTGAAGAGAGAAATTGTCCAATGATCTCCAATTCTTCCTAAGTTGGAATTTGAATTTTTTTTAGGTGTTGGAGTATAACCAAACCAGAGGGCACCATGTGTCCTCTCTAGTGGGCCATCTCCTAACATATAGTGGTTGAATTATTTGATTATATTAGTGTGGAAATTGGATTTATTGTGAAATATATATATATATATATATATATATATATATATATATATATATATATATATATATATATATATATATATATATATATATATATATATAGTATAATGTTTGAAAACCGATCGACAGATATCACCAAGTTTGGAGGAGCTCTTACTAGCCAATGGCGGAGGCTCTAGAATGGCAGTGTCGACAAAGTTAGCAGAGGAGTCATTATATATCCTTGAAAAAATTTCTATGGTGGAGTGGGGGGTCAAACCCCTGACCTCACGCCCGCAATCTGCCCGACTTCATTAGGGGAATTTTGAGGTTTAAAATGGGCCTCATAAGAAAAATGTACTACAAAAATAAACTTTATAAGAACCAATAGGATTCAAGATGATGATGTCAACCATGGGGGATGATTCACCTTTTTTAAAGTAAAAGGCTAAAAAGATTAAAAAATAATAAAATAATAAAACTACTTTTTCAACTCATATTTTCAACTTATCTCCCAAATTTTTACTCAAATTTCGAGTGGGAGTACTCGTTGGATGCAAAATTTAATTCCTCATCCAAGGAGTACCCATGTTGCATACTTTTGATGGACCCTACTACATGAAAAATTAGAAATACATGAAAAACCGTGATTGCAATCACATTTTTCATGTATTTCTTATTTTTCATGTAGAATGATCCATTAAAAGTATGCAACATGGGTACTTCTAGGATGAGGAATTAAATTTTTCATCCAACGAGTACTCCCGCTCGAAATTTGAGTAAAAAATTTGGGAGATAAGTTTAAAATACAAGTTGAAAAAGTAGTTTTTTATTTTTTCCCTCTAAAATTTGATGATGTAATAAAATATTATTTTATTATTTCCACTATCATTTTAAAATTTCCTTAGGAGGCCCATTTTAGACCTCAAAATTCCCGTAATGACTGTCTCTTCTCCGAGGTGGTTCTTACCCTATAATTTCACTGCGCAAATTTGAATTAAAGTCATCCGACGGTTTGGGGGTTAGAGGGGGCCAGCCCTTCCCCATGTGGCCATAAGCCTAATACCAAGTGCCAGATCAATGAATCAACAAGTTTTAATAAGCATGTTCAATTAAATTTAAAACGTGGGTTAATGACGTTAAATCGTCATTAGCGCATAAAACACGATTACCATTAAACCTTGTTTTTCCACCCATCAGCACACTTAGCGTTAATTAATCCAAAGCTTAAATTGGCCGAAATTTTGGAGACCATGCCAATTTTGGCGGGTTTTCCAAATTTGGAATGTTAACTGGCAGTTTCTCTAGTTTTAGAGGAGAAATTGGGGCAAACTTGGTTTTGGTCATAGCTCACTCAATTTTCGACCAAATTGAGCTTAGTAAAAGTCATTCTAGGCTAATTGGCATGCTAGGAACTAAATGGAGTAGGTTGAAGAGGCAGAAAAGGTCATCTACAAGTGTTTTTCTGCATTGGAATATTTTTGAAGGTGAGGGCCACCAGGTGTTGGGGTCATTTCCAAAGCATCCAGAGTCCAAATTCAGCAAACAAAAAGTCATTTTTTGGATATTGTGATGTTTTAAACTCATTGGAATAGGTTTGAAGAGGTTATGAAGCTTGTAACGGAAATTTGAGCACACTTGAAGCTAATACAAAGGTCAAACTATGAAGCTAGACCAAGGAGATGTAGCCTAGGAGGGGTGAACTCCTTTATCAAAATTCTCTGTGTTAAGCTCTGTTATGTGTGTTTCTTGTGTTTAATATTTCTTTTGTTCTTTCATTTAAAATTATGCTTTTAAAACTTATTACAAACTCATAATTTTACTAAGTACATTGTTTGACAATCATATGCTCACAAACAAACCCAAGGATAAGTAAAACAAAGCAAAGAAAAGTTTATATATGATATGAAACTAGCACAACAATAAATAACATTCATTTTTAGATCAAGTTGGTATCAGAGCACAGGGTTGCGTGCTTGTTTTACTTGAAGGGTTTTTAACAGTACAAATTTACTTATGCTTACAAGATTGAGATTGCAGAGAGGGGAAGGGAAGCTACTGATAGCTAGTCCAAAAGTTAGGAAAAGAAGGAAGAAGGCTGAGAAAGCATCATCCTTACCCAAAGGACCACTAAAGGCAACACTTGAAGCATAAGAGGAATTAATTGCACAAGAGGTTGAAGTGGTTGAAGAGATATAAGCTACAAATATTGAGCTTGAATCTATAGCCAAAATGTCAGGCCATGAAGTAACTTATGAACATTCTGAAGAAGAGGATGTCAAGAAGGAGTTCAAAGAAATGAAAAGGATGGTGAAAGTTATGTATGAAGCTTTTATGGCAAAGGAAACTGGAGAAGGTTCAAAAAACCCTCATAGAGAAGAATCTTCAAACAACAAAAAGGATGAAGAGAGGAGCTCAAAATGCAGTGGTGGAAAACCACCTCCCTCTCCACCACCACCAACATCATCATCCTCAACAGCATTTTCATCTTCCACATCCACTGCAAAAACTCATACCCATACTCATTCCAAGATCCCAAAAGGTAAGACTCTGTTACTCAATTTGGACATAAAATTTGAACTTCCTACATTCAATGGAGAAGTTAATGCTAAAAGACTAGACAACTGGATTCGTTAGAATCTACAAGAAGGCAATATTAAAATCCAATTGGCTTCATTAAGGGTAGAAGGAGCAGCACTATTTTGGTGGGAGGCAAAGGCATAAGAGGAAATGTGAATGCATGGTAAGATTCCCATTTCTTGGGTCAAATTCATTTCTTCCATTAAAAGAAAAGTTTATCCACTAGCCTATTGTTGAGTCCCGAATTTGCATCTTTTCCATACACTTTTCCATACCTTTTTCACTCACCTAAACCTCCCAAATTGTCAATATCATGTGCAAAAGGGTATCTAACATGGTTTTTAATTATATTTTTGTGTTTTCTATTTTATCTAGATTTTGTTCATTCAGCTGCGGAATCCTGCCACTTTCCGCAGCTGCTGCAACTTTCCGCCTATATGAAGAAAGCAATAATGAGTTGGAAAAACTTTAGACAGCTCAAAGGTCAAAGTGTCCAAGAGTTTACACAAGAGTTTAGAAAAAGGGATGTATTACTTGGATTAGACTTAAATTCACAAGATACACTCTTGAAGTATATAGGAGGTCTACATTTCTACTTAAAACAAAATATTCTAATTTTTAACCCAAATAAATTAGATTAAGTGTGTGTGCAAGCCACACATGTTGAATCAAGGGGTAACAACATTTCTGAAGAGGGTAGTAAGAAGAAGCCATTCAAGGGTAAGGGAAAAGATAAAGGAGGAAAATGGAAGGGAAAGAAGAATGCAAGTGTTAAGAAAGAAGAGGAGAAAATAGCATGCAAACATTGTTCCAAAGAGGGGCATGATGAAGCCCATTGTTGGAAACTACATCCCAAACTAAGGCCAAAGAAACCAAACAAAAAAGGGAAACAAAAGATGACTACCACCACACAAAAAGATCTTGGATCTGATTTAGGAGATGAAACCAAGATAGTTTCCATGGTTAACAAAGGAAAGGAAGCTATTGCAAGTTCTAGTACCTCAAACAATCGCAACAACACTTCAAATGAAGATAAAAGGATAGAATTATTCCATGTTAGAGTAATTTCTAATCATACAAAGATTGATGCATTGTTTGATACAGGGTCACAAGAAAACTTGATTTCAGAAGACTTAGTTAAAAAAATGAACCTTGAAATTGTACCTCATCATAAGCCATACCCTTTCAGTTGGATAGTTAATAATGCCAATTTATAGGTGACAAGGAAATGTATTTTCAGATTTGGTATTACTGCAAACTTTGTTGATGAAGTTGAGTTAGATGTGGTTCCACTTGAAATTTCAGGGATTATCTTGGGTAGTCCATATTTGTATGATAGGAAAGCAGTCTTTTACTGTCATGAGAAAAAATATAATTTGATCAAAGATGGAGTGGAGTATATTGTGAGAGCTCATCACAAGAAACTGAATATCTCTTTAGTTAATGCAAGTAAAATGAAGAGGCTAGTAAATGCAAGTAAAAATTGTGTGCTTCTTATGATCAAGAAAAAGGAAGATGTTAACTATGAATATTTTGAAGGATGAGATGAAAAATTGAAATATGATTTGTTTGATGTGGTAAGTGAACATGGCGAGATGTTTCAAGAACCAAAGGGGTTGCCACCCAAGAGGGGAATTCAACATGAGATTCAGCTACAGAAGGATGTTCCACTTCCAAATATTGGTATGTATCACATGTCAATTATGCAAAGTTTGGAAATCAAGAATAAAATCCAAGAGTTTCCGAATAAAGGTATCATACACCCATCTACTTCGCCATGTGGTTCTCCAATAGTTTTGGTTCCAAAGGATGGGACTTGGTGCATGTGTATATATTTCCGTGCACTGAACAAAATCATGGTAAAGAATAGCTACCCACTACCACGCATTGATGATTTTCTTGATCAGTTAAAGGATGCAAATTATTTCACTAAGTTAGATTTGAGAAGTGGTTATCATTAATTTAGGATATCTAAAGAAGACATTTGGAAAACTGCTTTCAAGACTAGACAAGGATTGTATGAGTGGTTAGTTATGCATTTTGGCTTAACAAAAGCACCAACTACTTTCATGCATGTGAACAAGGTACTTGATATTTTGAGAAAAGAGAAAATGTTTCTTAAGATGTCAAAGTGTGAATTTGGTAAGACTTTATTGGTATATTTGGGACACATTGTTGGAGGAGGTGAATTGAAGATTGATACTTCAAAAGTTGAGGTCATTTTGAATTGGCCCAAGCCCAATACAGTTTCCGAGGTAAGAAGCTTTTTAGGGGCAGCACAGTATTGGAGGAAATTTATTGCTATTTTTTCTTTCATTGCATCTTTGTTACATGCATTGAAAAGCATAAAGAAAGTCTTCCACTGGGGAGATTTGCAGCATAAATCACTTGATTCTTTAAAGTAAAAGATAATTTTAGCACCGGTTCGAACAATTCCAGATCTAAGAAAACCATTTGAGATCCAAACGGATGCAAGTGATTATGATATGGGAGCAGTGCTCATGCAACATGGTAAGCCTATCTCATTTCATTCTAAGACTTTTAATGGAGCTGTGACTAAATATCCTACCTATTATAAAGATTTATATGCATTGTTATAAAGTGTAAAGAAATGGAAGCATTACTTGATGGGAAAAGAGACCATTATCCATACCGACCATCAACCATTGCAGTACTTACAATCACAGTCAAAATTGCAGCAATCAAGACATTTCAGGTGGATGGGTTTTCTACAAAAAATTCACTTGGTTATCAGGTACAAAAAAGGAATCTACAAGAAGGTAGTTGATATGCTCTCTAGGCCTATTGTAAATTCAACTATTATTCTAAATCACAATTCTATTATGCATGAAAGTTACATTGAACAATATGTGAATGATAGTGATTGTCAAGATGTGTATGAGAACTTGATTAAAGGAAACCAAAGTGAAGAGTTAGATTATCATGTGCATAACAGTTTTTTGTATCACTTGAGCAAGTTATGTATACCACAGGGAGAAATAAACAATATCATAAGGGAGGCGCACACATCATTGATTGCAAGACATTTCGGTGTAGGCAAGACAATAACGCATCTCCGACGGTATTTTTATTGGACACACATGAATGAAAGTGTTTCTCATTTTATTAGAGGATTTTCTTTATGTGCAACAAGTAAGCATAGCAATAGGAAGCTTGGTTTGTACAAATCACTTCCAGTTCCTTCTCATCCTTGGGAGAGCATCTTAATGGATTTTGTAGGAGGCCTTCTTATGTCAAGGAAAGGTCATGAATATTTGTATGTTGTGGTAGATAGGTTTAGCAAAATGTGTATTTCATGGAATGTAATAAAACTAGTACAGCTAAAAAACCGCTAACCTTTTCTTTCAAAATGTATGGATCCATTTTGGTCTTCCCACTTCTATTGTAATTGATCGAGATTCTTTATTTGTTGGGAATTTTTGGTCAAAATTAGGGACATGATGGATACAAAGTTGAAGAAAATTACAAAATTTCATCCGCAAACAGATGGTCAAACAAAGGTGGTAAATAGGATTTTTATTAATCTTCTAAGAGGCTATTGCAACAAGCATCCTAAGTTGCGGGATGAATAGTTACACTACATACAACATGCACACAACCGGGGAAAACGTTCTTCCACAAATACATTGCCAATTGATGCATGTTTTGGTTACTTGCCAAGATTTCCATTGGAATTTATCTTTTAGAAAGATTTTGCTATAAATGGACATAGTGACATAGATAAATCAAGAAAGTTCATTGAGAAAATTCAGTTGGTACATCACACAATGTAAGAACAACTTGAGAAGAGTCAAATCAGCTACAAGGCAAGGCATCACAAACATCGGGTTGATCACAAATTCCAAGTTGGTGATGAGGTTTGATTGTACATAAGCAAAGAAATATTGCAAGGGGAAGGTAAAAAGCTCAAACCAATCCATTATGGTCCATTTAAAATTCTGAAAAAAATTGGTACAAATGCATTCAAGCTAGATTTTCCTCCTTATATGAAAATTTATTATGTCGTTAATGTTGAGAATTTGAGATTGTTTGAGCCTCCTTTGATTGATGATCAAGGAGGTAATGTTCAGATGTCATCAATAGATGATTTCTCGCCAGAATATCTTGATGAACTTCAGCAACATCTCATACTTGACAGAAGAATCAGAGCTTCAAGTATAGGGAATGTTGAATACCTTAGAGTTGGACTCAAAGGTTAGAATCATTCTAAGGACAAATGGTTGGAGATTGGAAAAGTGATGGAGTTGTACCCTCACTTGCTGAACAATTAATAGTATATTTTGGGGTCCAAAAGGCTTCTAGTGGGGAGGAATAATCTAAGGCTCAAGTTTTAGCTAAAAATTGAAAGTTCTCGAAATTGATTCAAACCTAAACGACCAGATAGAGTTTGTCGCCATGATTCTGGCGCAACTCATTTCATCAAAATCCGAGTTCGTATTACTGAGTTATCGTCTATTGTTCATTTTCCAAAATAGGAAAAGAAGGAGCAGAACATGTACAGAGATGATATGGCAGGTACAGTCAGCATTGCAGGGAATATTCTCCATATTGCAGCCAGTGACACTGTGACAAGTGTCATATTCAGATTCACCAGATGGGTTAAGTGAAGAGATAAATTGTCCAATGATCTCCAATTCTTCCTATGTTGGAATTTGAATTTTTTTTAAGTGTTGGAGTATAACCCAACCAGAGAGCGCCACGTGTCCTCTTTGTTGGTCCATCTCCTAACCTATGGGGGTCAAATTATTTGATTATATTAATGTGGACATTGGGTATATATATGTTTGAAAACCCACTAGCAGATATCACCAAGTTGTGAGGAGCTCTTACTAGCCAATGGAGGAGGTTCCAAAATGGTAGCACCGACAAAGTTAGTGGAGGAGTCATTATATATCCTTGAGAAAAATTATATGGCGAAGTGGGGGGTAAAATACCTAACCTCACGCCCACAATCCGCCCGACTTACCATCTCTTCTCGGAGGTGGTTCTTACCCTATACGTTCGCCGTGAAAATTTTAATTAAAGTCGTCCAAACGTTTTGGAGGTTGGAGGGGGCAAGCCCCCTCCCCATGTGGCCATAAGCCGAAGACCAAGTGCCATATCAACGAACCGGTGGGTTTTGATAATCACGTATAATTAAATTTAAAATGTGGGTTAATGATGTTAAACTGTCATTAGTGCATCAAACATGATTAAAATTAAACCTTGTTTATCCGCCTATAAGCACTCCTAGCACTAATTAAATCAAATCTTAAATTGGTAGAAATTTCAGAGGCTATGCCAATTTTGGTGGGTTTTCCGAATTTGGAATGTTAAGTGGCAGTGCCTCCAGTTTTAGAGAAGAAATTGGGAAAAAATTGGTTTTGGTCATAACTCACTCAATTTTCGACCACATTGAGCTCAGTAAAAGTCCTTCTAGGCTAATTGGCATGCTGGGAACTCAATGGATTAGGTTGCAGAGGCATAAAATGTCATATAAAAGTGTTTTTGTGCATTTTAAGATTTTTGAAGGCTAGGGCCACCAGGTGTTGGGGTCATTTCCAGAGCATCCAGAGTCCAAATTCAACAAAAAAATAGTCATTTTTGGGATATTATGATGTTTTAAACTCGTTGGAATATGTTCCAAGAGGTTCTGAAGCATGTAACAACAATTTGAGCACACTTGAAGCTAATACAAATGTCACACTATGAAGCTGGACCAAGTAGATGTAGCCCAGGAGGGATGAAATCCTTTATAAAAATTCTCTATATTAAGCTCTGTTATGTGTGTTTGATGTGTTTAATATTGCTTTTGTTCTGTCATTTAAACTTATTCTCTTAAAATTTATGAAAAACTCATAATTTCACTAAGTACACTGTTTGAAAATCATATGCTCACAAACAAAACCATGAAGGATAAGTAAAACAAAGCAAAGAAATTTTTATATCTGAGATAAAACTAACACAAAAATAACTAGCATTCATTTTCAGATCAGTAGTGGAGTAACAATTTCTATTAATTTCTGAGAATTTTTTGGCATCTAAAAACTTGTAGATTGATCAGTATTAAGATTTGTTTGAGGTGTCTTTATTGCATTAGAAAACTTATCCCATTCACTCTTCAAATCCTTTGGCTGAGATTTTTTTGACTGATCAGGTGTATCTTGGCTGTGCTGAACTTCTTGGGAAGACGATTCAGTTCCATTAATTATTCCTTTCTCTTGCATCTCAATTTATTTGATTACTTTATTAATTACCTTTTATGGGCTCTCATTTCTGTCTCGGATTCATTATCAGAATGATTTGAATTCTTAGATTGATGTTCTGATTGCCCTGACTCATCTTCAAACATGTCTTTAGCTTCATTATCCAAGCTAATACTTGGAGTTGGTCTGTTGGCATATTCAGTAATCAATAAATCCAGGGGAATCCTTTCTAGTCTCTTATTTCTGTATGCTTGGAAGGCTTCCAAGTCATCTTGATTGAGTTGACTAGATGCAAACTTTAGTACATATGAAAACTTTTCAATACCTTGAAAGAAATCATCAAATATATTTATCTCTTTCACAAAAGGCTTCACTTTGAGCTCTGTGATGTAATTTTTAATAACACCATTGGGGTCATATAGCCGTTTTGGCACTACAGCCAAATTTAACAAATTAACATTTGAAACTTCCTTGTAGGCATGACCAATATCAAAAAGTGCAAAAATACCATGCTATAAAGGGAAATTAGGCCAAATGGCCTTCTTAGCATCTTTAAGCTGTTTCGAATACCATTTACCACAAGCTGGTAGGCGATCTCTCTAGCAAGTAGCTTGTCAAGAACATAATATGGAAGGACGTGGGGAGAAGCATAACTCCCAAAAACTATGACATTGGTGAAAATTTCTTCAGCAGACTGTCTGGCAACGAGAAAAATGTCTGTACTAGCCTCTTTGGAAATCCTAGGGGCTTTCTTGTTAAATATAATATGGTGCATAGGTAGCATGAATATATGGAAATTTTCGTAAAATTGTAGATCAAAATCTAATTCCGAAAGGACTCTGTGATAAATGTGGATTGGAGTAGGGTCTTGGGTTGTCCATTTCCATCCCATGGTAGGAAAGCTTGAAGAAAAGAAAATTGCGTCCACGACATAGGCAGTCATGTAAAAAGGGGGTATTTCCCTAGAGGAAACACTTCTTTTACTCCTATAATGCAAGATATTTATGGCTAAATTATTAGATAGGATATTTTCCCAATTCATAATTAAGGAATTGACGATTGCGTCAATCAATGGAACCCAATCTACAGAAAACCTAGTAGTATCAGGCTTTGAAAATAATCTACACAACATACCAGCAGCATAGCAATATGGGGAAGGAATTTTTGTTATTGGATATGTACCATGTTTGTCTCGTTTAAGCTTGCCTTGGTCATCCTTCCATTATTTTATGACTTTCATCACGTCTGGATTTTTTTTCCTAAAGCTTTGAAAAAAATCTTTTCCATAGTTATGTTGCGGGACGGGTAAATGGTACATTGCCCTAAAATATTCTGCCTTGAATGAACCGATATTCTCACCCTTTGAATCCTTAAACGTCTTATCTTCTATGTTTAAGTGGTAAATTACCCACTTAACCTTATATGTATAGGGTAGAATCTTTGGCCTTGCTGCTACCTTATGGATGAATGAGTATGCGATGTCGAAATAGGTCGAGTATGAAGGAACTGATGCGCATGCTGTAGCAACTTTGATTATTACCCTTGGCTTTTCATTCTCGAAGAATTGATACATTGCCTCCCACGAGGAACTACCGCAATCCTTGTTGCAGGTGGTATTTGAGAATAGGGGAGACATATCTAAGTCTTCAGTAGATGGTTCTTGGGAAATTTCCTTGCCTTTCTTACTCATTTCTGTTATCCTTGCTTTGTTAAGTGGTTTCCTGAATTCAAGCGAAAAAAGAAAACTTTAAAAATAGAGATAATAGAGAGACATATAGAATTAAAGTGATATAATCTCAAATATGATGTTAAATCATTCAAAACATGCTCGAAGTAGATATGAATTGTTCAAACCTTACTCCTATTAAATGTCGTTAATCACCGATAATTCTTTCAATCAAATATCTTACACACCTTCAGGTGAAATGTCTATCGATCAATTTAAAGCGTTAGATCTTATATTCACTTGATCAGATATGAATCATTTTTCACACTTGAGTAATGACTATCGATTATCGCATATCACAACTCGAGACTATTTCTATTAGTTATATTACCGCTAAATTTCGCAAAATGCGATCTGCGCAAATCGCACAACGCAATTTCTATACGGTAATAAAAATTACATTTAGTTATTTGTTGTGAAATGCGAAGTGCGCTTAAGGAATAATGTCGACGCACTTTTTCAGACACTTGAAGTTTTATGTTTGTTTTTTTTATTGATTCGTCGGATCCGTTTAATTGCAACTCTTACCGAATTGTTATAAGTTTGATCGTTTTACTAGGTGCGATGCGATTTTATTTTATAAAAGTGTTTGAAGATTTTTCACGGGAGTTTTATATGACTTTGGAAATGTTTAGTGCATATTGCAGCCCGCAAGACTTAATATGTTTTAAGTTTTTCAGCTTGTAAGCTATGCGATTTGCGATGCACGCTAAGGAATGAAAGCGGGAAAGAGAAGAACTTTATTTCTTAAAGTTTTTGACTTAGGATAAAACAAAATCAAACAAAATAAATTTCCTATTTATTTTTAAAAGGTATCCATTTAGTAAAAATAAATGGGTGTTGTTTTATAGCACAACAAGGAGCGATTCACTTGGGAGAACCAACTACCTCTGTTTAACTTTTTGAAATTTCTAAAAAAAAAATTGAAATAAAAATAGTTGCAGGAATTAATTTCAATAAACAATATCTCACTAAGCAACAAAATCTCTCTTAATTATAATCCATAAGAATTCATATTTAAAAAATAAAAGTATGAGTATCTATATCAGTCTTTACTCAGTTCAAAAAGATAAAGCAGGCGACTATTTCAAATTAGATTTATAAATATTTACTCTTTTACCACAGGTACAACCTTTAATACAATAGGAAATTTAATCTCTTGTCAGGGTTACCTTTTACTCAACAATGATTCATTGTCCCATCCATTTTTTCTTACAATATTCAAAAATAAATTCCAACTTTATATACTTGATATTTTTTGGAACTTGCTTTTATTTTTTGTAGATATTTTTCTATTGTATTTTTATTTAGTTAAAATCCATTGTCTTGGCTTGGTAACCAAATATTGACAATGCCATTCACTGATTCTAATTAAACTGATCAAGCTGGCTCTTGATTAGACCCCTTTTCCTCTTGATATAATCTCAAGTCATTACCCTATTTTGGTAGGCAGTATTGGTAATGTCAGTTCAACTATTTCCCTATGAACATGGTAAACAAGATCGTGATGAGACTTATTATCTTTTAAGATTTTCTCATATAATTTTTTTAATTTCTTTCTAAAAATTGATAATTTTTCTCGGATGGGATGAATCATTTTCCTTTTGAGTATTCTCGATGATAATTTTTTGAGTTTTAAGATTGCTTCTCTGTAAAAGAGTCTTTAATTTTTTATAGATTATTTTCTTGACTGATAACAGAACAACCATGCTTTATAAAGATGAGAGTACATTAGAGAATAAATAACTTCAATGAAATTTCATCTTTCAGTGAAAATATAATCTATTTGACTTTCGATTGTTTCCTTAACATTTCTTATTTCTATAAGCAATAAATCAAAAATATTATCTGAGATGTTTACTTGAAAAGCCAAAAATAGATACTACTCAACTTTTATTTTCCTAAGGAAAAGAAAAATACGATAATGTACAGGGAATAGAAGGGGTTGCCTCCTATGAAAAGTATTTCTTTAAAATATTCCCATTAACAGGCAAAGAATCTCTTTTTCCTGATAGATCTTGCAATAAAAATGTTGATGGGCCTATTTCTTCAGTTATTTGAAATGGACCTAACCACATTTTTTGAAATTTGGTGTGTTTATATTTTTCCTCGTGTGCTTTGTCCCATTTTAATACTAGATCACCAATTTGAAAGTTTTTTGGTGTAATAGAAGTTGAATCAAATGAAGCTTTTACTATTTGTTGATGATGTGCATGAGTAACTTTAGATTTTTCTCTTTCTTCTTCGAGCTTAAGAATTTTAAATTGTCTTACTTGCAAGGAAGAAGAAGGAGATTCATTAATAAATTGAACTAATGCAAGAGAAGTAATAACTACATTGGTAGGCCCCGGATGCGGGTGGGCAGTGACGTGAGGCAGGTGATGATCGGGCAGGGGCGCACATGGCACGCCCACTGGCCTGCCTACAGAATGCATTCATTCACTCTCAGAACAATTAATATGATGGGCCGTCATCCTACGCGGCATTTATGCCGGTGGGGAGGCCGAGACACCATGAATTTCAATATGAAACCTCTCGATCCTTCATCCCATTCCTCAGTCGAACGCTCTGGTGTTTTGATCTGGAATTGTGGTCGTTTGCAGGTCCCCATGTCTATGCAGCTTTTTCCAGTGTGTTCGAACTGCTCGCCGGAAGCTGAAGTGCACAACCTTCGCACTACAGTTGGAAGGCGCTGGCCTTTGGCCTGTTGTGTAAGTTTTATCCCCGGATTCCATTTTTCGCACAGCCCTTTCTGTGCTCTGCACCCCGTCCCTATGTCTGGCTCTTGCTTTGCCACCCCGCCTCTGGTTTCCTCTGTCATTTCTGCCTTTTCACTCGATTCCGGGGCTGCTATGCCAAGATTGAGGCATCGTTTAAGATGTCGCAGGGGAGGCTCCAGGCATCGTCGCCCCCCCTCATCTCCCTCGCCCTCTTCTCGCAGCCAAAGTGATAGTCCTCCCCGCCATCGAGCGCGTCGTTTGCCTCCCTCCCCGCAGCGTGATTCCCTTGCCTCTAACCAACCGGTTGAACCTCGACCTGCCATTGCTGCCTCAATTCGGAATCCATCAACCGCCGTCTTCCATTACCAATGCAGCTCTTCTCGCCCCCTGGTCATTGCAACAGTTACAGTTTATTTCAAAGAGATTCCTGATGCTACTCCTGCCCCCCCGCCCTCTGTCCTCCCTGGCAATTCACAGGCCTCACCCTCTGTTCAGTCGGTCTCTTAGCAGGTGGACATTGGTTCTTCTCGTAGGGCAGGTGACTACAGCTCGAGCTTACTCCAGAACATTGGGACGCTAGCAGGCGAGCGTGAGACAGGGGAAGCTGCCACTCAAAATGCATCGGTGCCGGATGACGTAGAGGAAGGTTGGTGCCGAATTTTAGAGGAATCACCCTTGGGTGACTATGGTCTCTAGTCTTCCTGCTTTTCTGTTTATCATTTTTAGTCCGTTAAGCATTTTGCTGGTTCTGATCTCAATGAGATTCATCTTGTTCAAACTGGTCTTTGATGTCAAAGTCGTCCTAAACCTATGTATGAGTCGGTTTTCCCAGATGGGCGGCTCAGGGTTCTGGCTATGTTTTGTTAAGTCACGGCTAGTTTCCTCTTGCGAGGCAGCCTTCAAACATTTCTCAGGCTGGTTTCCCCATGCGAGCGTCTCTATCTTTGATATTTTGCTGACGGTCTGGCGCCTTGACGCCTTGAACTCCATGTACCATATGTTACAGTAATAGATTTAAGTTTACTTAGAAAAAAAAAAAAAACTACATTGGTAGGAAGAAATTTTTTTTCCATAGACAAGATTGAATGGAGAAGTGCCAATGGAGGCCTTCTGAGTTATTCGGTGTTTCCAAAGAGAAAATATTAATGGCTTATACCAATTTCGTTGGTTTTGATCAACAGTTTGTTTGATGATTCTAATAAAGTTTTTATTTGTATATTATGTTAAACCATTTCCTTGCGGATAATAATTTGCAGAATACTTAAGTTTAAAGCCTCTTTTGATTGAAAATTCTATCATAGCAGCTCCAGAGAAATAAGATGCATTATCCAACACTAGAGTAGTAGGTAAACCAAACCTAGTTATGATAAATTAATCAATGAAATCAATAATATTTTCAGAGTTGGCTACCTTTAATGGAATTGCTTCCACCCATTTAGTAAAATAGTATGTAGCTATGATAATATATTTATGTTGTTTGGAAGAGTTAGGAACTATCTCACTGATTATATCTAATCTACATTGTTCAAATGGTTGTTCGATATTAACTGGATGTAATGGGAAGGCTAGTTTCCTTTGTCTTCCAGATGTACTTTGACAAATTTTGCATTTTCTTTCATATTCATGAGCATATTTGAAAAGTGTAGGCCAATAGTAACTGGCACACAGTATTTTGTGTGCGTTTTTACTTCCTCCAAAATGTCCTCTAGCTGGTCCATCATCGAGTTCTTGCCAGACTTTCTCTGCTTCAGTTTTCTCTAAGCATCATAATAACACAAAATCAAAGTTCCTTCTAAAAATTACATCATTGATTAATTCATACTACTTGGCCTTCAATATCAAATCACATTTTGTTTTATAACTGAGTTGGGTTGGGGCATATCCCTTTTTCAAATAAAATGCGAGATCATCGTATTGATATTGCACATCGTTGAGGCTTACCTCTGATATTTTCACATTATTAGATGAATATGCCTCTGATGATAAATGGGATGCTCCTGTTAGCATTCTGCAGAAACCTTTACCTCTAACACTTTTATAAGGTATAATTTCTACATCATATTCTTGTAAAGCAATAACTGAGATAGCCCTTTTCTCTCCTAATTCTCTTTGTATCAATAGTTGTCTCACTGCAGAGAATGGAACTATTATTTTGGTGTGAGTTTTAAGGAGAAATGGTCTAAAATTATTTATAGCTTTAAAGACAGTAAATGCTTGTTACTCAGTAGACGAATAATTTGGTTCTGTGCCTTGCAAATTGGAACTGAAAAATGATATTAGTGCTTCAATTTGTTGGTCATTAAGCTGTGTTAGAACAATAGCGTAATATGTATCTCATGAGAAGGTGTATAAAGTAAAGGATTAAGAAAATTTGGGGTAGTCGGGAATGGAGCATTGATAACGGATTGTTTGATTAAATAAAATGCTTCTCTTTATTTATGTCCCCAATTAAAGACTGATTTTTTCTTAATCATGGTTTTCAATGGTAAAACTATTTGCGAAAAGTCAGGGATGAATATTTTTACAAACTTTATCTGTCCAAGAAATGGCTGCATAGTTTTCTTGTTATGAGGAAAATGAATTCTTTTAATTTCTTCAATTATTTCGGGATCAATATAGATACCTTTCTTTGACACAATGAATCCTAAAATATTTCCTTCATCTAAAGAAAAATATGACTTCTTTGGGTTTAATGAAATTCCATAATTTTTACATCGCTCAAAGACTTGCTTTAGGTAATTCATATGATTGGTTTCTTGTCTAGAAAATACTATAATGGCATCTAGATATATAACCACTGATTTATTGATGATTCCTCTGAAATCCATGTCCATAGCTCTCTTAAAAGTGGCACATGAATTAATTAACCCAAATGGCATATTTTTATAGGCGTAGGTTCCCCACTTAGTCCTGAATGTAGTCTTCAGTCTATCATATGTGTTGGGGTTCCCATGTTTTGGCAAGGTTGGAAATACCAAAAGATGAGACAACATCAAACCACTTTCAGACTTCAGGATCTAGCCCTCCCAGAGAGGGATCTATCTATGATTGGCAAAGGATTTATGTCTTTGAAGTGCAAAGGTTAAGATATTAGGCTAGTTATAAGGCTTGGGGTTTGTTTCTTTGATTGTTTTCTTGGTTGTTGGGAATCAGGAAAGAAGGCTTCAATATAAGACAAGGCTGAGCAAAGAGGATTTTAGGAAAAGGAGAAATAAATCCAGAGATCATTAAAGACCATTGGGCAATGGAGTCAGGAAAGGATTTGCTTGCTAATCAATATGCAGGCTTTCAATTGGGCTAGTCATCTAAAGCATTGGATCTTAAAGATGATAGTGTGGTAGGATAGGCAAGAGGGAAGGTGGGAGCAAGGAAACATTAAAGATTTTAGAACACAAAGTTGAAAACCTGAGATCAGAGAGAGACTTTGAACTCTCAATGCTTCGGCCTCCAGCTCAAGGGAACTTAGAAAGGATTTAATCAATTGAAAAGGATCCTAGTGAGATAGAGACAAGTTCTAGACCTCCCAGTGTTCCTAATTCATTCAATTAAATCCTAACAAGAACATCTAAAATCAGATTTCATTAATTCATACATCAGCTAGCAGCATGTGGAACCACTACACTAGTTAAATCAATTGAAATCAAACCTCAGATACACATATAGCAGAAAAAAATTAAAGGTAGGGAGAGCAGAGACATAGGGTACCTAACAAGGGTAAATCCTATGCTATATTTTTGATGTGTGCCAGAAGAAATGTAATGAAATGAAATAAAACACAGAGATAGAAAACATCACCAGCTGCTTTAAATCAAGATCCAAAGAAATGTGCTTGTCATATTAAAAAAAAACACCAGTAAAGTACAACATTACCAATAGTTTGATGTTCAGTCTGAAAACATCTCCCTCAGCCTATCTTACAACTTTACACAGAGAACATGTCTCAAAGGAAACAACTTGCAATTCTCAGATAGCCGATCAAAAACCTTTACAATGAGTTCCTTCTTGAATTTTATAGCTGAAGAGAGCAGAGGAGGTAGGTGAAAAAATAAATGAGGCATTAAACTCAGAAAGAAAGAGGGCCGAAGCCCATTCTGTTTAAACTCTGTGCATTTATCTCTGGCACTCTTTTGGACGCAAGAGTGGTCTTCATCAAGCTTCCATTTACTACGGTATGGCTCTTATGCACTTTGGTTGCAGTAATCTGTAGTACTTATGGTGAATAAACAAACAAGAAAGATAAATGACTTTGAGGTCTTCCATGCTGCATAACAAATGCTCTGGTAGCATCGGACTGTTCCGTCAAGGTGGAAATCTTCTAAGGAACACGGTAAATAAGGGTACAATATGGGCGCTTTGTCCTGTCCCAAGTAGGAATGTTCTGCTCATTTAGCTGCCGTGATAATATTGTTTTCTGTGTGTTGGGCCTTCCATGTGATCCATGGTGTCTTTGATCTGGTACCTTTGCCTTCTAAATCCCTGAAAAAGGCTCAAAATCTTCTATTACGTGCCTTGAACTCTCTGTTGCTCCCGTACTGTCTCTGTCGGTGAAATCTGCGCTTTAATGGCTCTGGAAAGGTTTTACATAGTTTCAAATCCTATTCTTTTAATGCAAGTCCTGTCGTTTTTCCACTGTATTAAAGACTGTGTAATCATGGCGGCTTTCGCCACCTGATAACCCTGCAAAACACAAAAACCTGTTAAGAAAACCATGCATGTAGGTGGTGGATGTAGGGGAGTCAAGAGGATGGAAGCGCGGTGGTGATAAAATGATGAAGCAATGGTGAAAAATGCATAAATATGGCGTAAACTGTGACCTATAGGGTTATGGTGGAGAAATGAGGGTGGGTCGTTCAATCATGGTCTGGTGACGAAGATCGACGACGGAGATTAATTAGTGGGATGGTTTATGAAATTGGGTGAAATTCATTAAAATTAATGAAAAATGCAATAAAAATGATCGTATGTGGTGGGACCCAGCGTGGGTGGAGGGTGATCCATCGAGGACCGTTGGATCTCAGGAGGAGATCGACGGCTACGATTCAATCGGAGGGGAGACATGGGAGGGTTGACAGGACGATGGTGCGATTATTTCACGACCGTTGGATCTTAGATTATACGGGTGGTTGAGATTAGATCGGGGAATCGAAATCGCAATGGGTGGAAGGGGATAGCATTTGAAAAATGCGATTGCGATTGAAACGGGAGAGCACGGGCCGTTAGATCAACAAGGGAATCGGCGGTGGAGATCAGATCGAAAGATCGCAAACAGAGGGTGTAGCAAGACCTTTGCATTTGCGATGGGGGCGGGGTGCGATTAGCGTCGAGCCATCCGATCTAAGTGGTAGATCGACGGTGGAGATTGAATCGACGGGGGGACAGAAAGCAGCGACGGGAGGGGAGCAGAACAAATCTGGACCGTTGATTCTCGGCATGGATGGACGGTTGTGATTTGGTCGGGGAAATCGCAATCGGGGGGAAACAAAGAGCGGCACGGTGGAAGTTCTGATTGCGATCGGAAGCGACAGTGCGATTTAGCGCCAGCCGTCAGATCTGGCGGGGAGATCGACGGTGGGGATCACGGCGCGGGACTTCAGACCAAATCCAATTGCATCGGGATTTTTTCGTTTAACAAAGGAAATGCGCTTTCACCTGACGATGCGATTGCGATTAGCGCCCAGGCCATTAGCGCTTGGTCCTGGGCATGGGGTCACATGGGGAAGTGGTTTTCGAGGCAGGCCGAAAGGGGCTTAGGCCTTAATATAAAGTGAAAAGTGGGTTTTTTGCCCCTTTTAGTCTATTTCAAGGCCGGAAAAGGGTAACGATAGAGGAAAACAAGGGGAATTAGACAAAATGAGGGGTGAATGTAGGATTTAAAGGGGATTTTGGGGGGATTTAGAGGGTGAAAAGGGGAATTTGATGAAGGAGAGAAAAGGGTAAAATGGGACATTTTGCAGGGATACAAGGGGCAAACCAAGGCATTTTGGAGCACAATTCTTCATCATCAGTGAGGCTTATTGACTCAAGAACAACAAAGGGAAACAATCAAAGGGCAGGGAACATGTAGAGGCTTCAAGGATGATGTGTTTTCAAGAGAAATGCATTCCTTGAAGGCTCATAAAACAAATTAGCCCCTTGCTTCCTTGTCAAAAATTTATAGGGGTGCTAACAGTGGCTTCACATGGGGATGGCTTCTTCTTGAAGGAGTCAAGAATTCAGAAGATAAATCTTTGGCGTAGGCCAGATGCTTGGTACTTGAGCCACCTTTCTTCTTTGGTTTTTAGCTACCACAATTGTGAAGACATCAATTAGCAGAAACATCACCCAAACAATCTACCTACCCGTCCTACAATCCTAGCATTTTTTCTTCTTTTAGGGTGCATTTGGACTAGCAGACCCTTTACATCATTTATTTTTATAAATAGAAAATAAACCTATTCTAAATCTACCCTTATCACTCCATGAGACCAGATTAGACTATTGGTCTCATATGTTTCTCTACCTAATCTAATATCTGTTGGGATTAGACTGTCCAGCAGATTTCTTCTCTACATTCTACAACAGAAATTTAAAAATAGTCAAACTAGGATTAGACAGTCTAGTTTGCTGTGGATCCAAGGCATAAAGAAAATTGCACATGGACAGAAACTTGCAGAAAACTGAAAACAAAACTTTGAAGGCTTGAAATCTGAAGTTTTGAAGTATCCTTCTTATTTTGTGACTCAAGTTTTGAGCTTGTTAGAGTCACTTTCTTTTCCTCATTTCAACTCTGATTTTGGGCTTGTTAGAGCTGATTCTTCTTTCTTCTTTGCCGGTCCAGGTTTTGGGCATGTTTGAACCAGCTATATTTACTTTCTTTGTCTAAGGTTTTGATCATATTAGAGCCAATCTTTGCACTTCATAGGTCCATGTTTTGAGCATGTTTGAACCTCTCCTTTTTCTTTGTTTTTTGGAACATTTTCTCTTTTTCTTGAAAACAAAACACTGCAATGGTATGCACAATGGAAATGGAAACTGGAAATTGGAAATCAGCAGAAGTAGTGTTTGAGCATCCTGCCATTGAAAAGACCCCCAAACAGCTCAGTACCATCTAACTCTTGTAGAAAAAAATGCATTTCAACCCACAGTGGCCTGGATGATGTAGGGACCTTGCCACAAACTGTCAAACTTGCCGTGGTTTCCTTTGTCCTTTCTCCTTGAGTCCCACTTCATAACTTTATCTCTGATTTTGAAATCAGAGGCCATAGTTCTTTTGTAAAATAACTTCTTTATATTTTCCTGAACTTTGATAGCTCTGTTATACACCTCTTCCCTGGTTTGCTGGAGATGAATTGTTTGGTTTATCCTTCTCACCATACTGTCTTCTTCTGTCTAGATCTCTTGGACTAGCTTGATCACTGGTACACCCAAACTGGTAGGAAAAATTGCTTCTGTCCCATAGACAAGCTGATATGGTGACATGCCAATGGATTTCTTCTTTGTAAGTCTGTCAGCCCACAAAGCGTGCACTAACTTGTTATGCAAAGACTTTTTGTTCTCTTCCAACAGCTTCTTGATGATATTCACCAGGCTTTTGTTTGATGAATCAGCTAAGCCATTACCTTGAGGATAATAGGCAATTGAATGACCGAGTGTTATTTGATACCTGTGACAAAAATCAACCATTTTCTTGGATCCAAAAGCAGCAACATTGTCAGTGATTATATTCCTTGGGAAACCAAACCGAGAGAGGATATGACCCTCTAGGAACCTAATGATGACTGAATCTGTGGCATTCCTAGTAGGTATGGCCTCTATCCACTTAGTGAAGTAGTCTGTGGTTGTTAAGATCCATTTGTGTTGTCCAAAAGAAGCGGGGTGAATCTCTCCTATGAAATCTAGGCCCCATTGCATAAAGGGACCTTCAACAGTGATGGGTTGTAGAGGTAAGGGAAGGAGCTTTCTTTTGCCTTCAAAAATCTGGCATTTGTGGTAGGAAATTGTCATCTTATGGATATCATTAAAGAGTGTAGGCCAATAGTAGCCAGCTATGAGTATTTTGTTTGCAGTTGCCTTCCAGCTCAAGTGGCCTCCACACTCTCCTGCATGGAATTCTTGTTTAATCCTTTCTGCTTTAGGCTCAGGAAAACATTTAAGCAATAGGCCATTTGTAATTTTCCAGTATAAGCCTTCATTCATTATAAAATAGCTTCTGGCTTTTAGCTTTAAGGATCTAGCCTTGGTCTTTGATAGTTCAGGAGGGGCATTGAGGTGTGTAAGCACATACAGAATGTTAGAATACCAAGGAGAGCTCTGAAACTTCTCTTCAACAGTGGGAATAGGCAATTCCTGCTGCTCATCCAAGGTATCTACCATATTAATGTCAAGGGCTTGTAGATTTGATTCAGCCATTAGTCGAGCTAAGCCTTGACCTTTGATCAGTTTGGTGGGTTTTATCTCAAGGTCGTACTCTAGGATCACAGCAATCCATTTGCCCCTCTTCCCATCTGGGTCTTGGGACAAGATATCTTTGACCACTATGTTAGGCATGTAGGCTATTGTGTGGGAATGCAGAATGTACACCCTAAAGTCTTTCAAGGCCTTGACTAAGGCATAGGCCTGTTTTTCCATTATGTTATATTTCAAGGGTGCGTCTCTCAGTGCTTTGCTGAAGAAGGAAATAGGTTGTTCCATTCCCTCTGGATTTTTCTGCAGCAGAACTGCAGCTACTGTATGCTCAGAGGCAAATGAAAAGATGAGGAAATACTTTGAGAAATCTGAGCTGATTAGGACAGGATCCTGGGTGAGTGCAATTTTAACTGATTCAAATGATTTCTTAGCCCCAACAGTCCACTTAACTCCTACACCTTTCTTTAACATGTTAGTCATATTCCTAAGGTGTTCAGCTAAGTTGGGGATAAAACTCCTGAGGAAGTTGATTTTCCCAATGAAGGATTGTATCTCTTTGATGTTTCTTGGGTGTGTGATTTGTAGTATTCCCTCAAATCTTTGTGGGTCTATCCTAATCCCCTTTTCAGATATGATGTGGCCAAGAAGCTTACCTTCTTGCAGCCCAAACACAGTCTTTATAGGATTCAATGACAGACCGAACCTTCTACATTTTTCAAAGACCTTTCTCAGATGTTTTAGGTGTTCTTCTTCAATCTTGGAGTAGACTGTTATGTCATCCAGATAGATGAAAATGAAGTGTCCTATCTCATCGGAAAAAGCTATATCCATCGCTCGTTGGAAGGTTGCACCAGCGTTCATCAGTCCAAAGGGAATTTTAAAATACATAAAGGTGCCGCATGGAGTGGTAAAGGCTGTCTTGAGTTGGTATTCTGGGATTACTAAGACTTGGTTGTAACCTGAAAACCCATCTAGCAGGGAGATCCTTTTTGAGCCTACTACCCTCTAAAGGATGTGTTCCATTTTTGGCAAAGGGTAATTTTCTTTGAGTGAGGCTCTATTAAGATTCCTGAAATCAATACACAGCCTGATCTCTCCTGTTTTCTTTCTCACAGCCACTAGGTTTGATACCCAATTAGAGAACCTCATAGGCACAATTATACCTGCCTCATACATCTTCTTAATCTCTCTTTCCACTGCAGGCAACTGTTTTGGGTTTATTCTATGAAGCTTTTTTCTGAAGGGCTTCTGATTCTCTTTCAAAGGTATTTTGTGTTGTATGATGTTCGTTTCATAGGCCTTTAAGTCTTCATAGCTCCAATCAAACACGTCAATGAATTCCTTGAAAAGGTCAATGTATTTCTTTTTTATGTTTGCCGACAGGGACTTAGCCAATCTAATCATTTTGGGTTTATCTTTTGTGCCTATGTTGCATTCTTCAACGTCAGAGTCTGCGTGTTCTATGGTAGGCTTCTTTGCTACATCATAAAAGTTAAAAGGGTCCTCTAAAGGTGCCAGATCTCGAGGTATGTTCTTATCTTTGGCCTGCAGCACCTCAACTTCTTCATTTTCCGCATTTTCACAATTTCCGTTTGGGTTTCCAGTCTGTTCGTTCAAAGTGTTTATATCTATGTTACGGGGTGGTTCTTCCTCATCTGAGGGTTCCTCAATTAGGCAGCTATCACTGGCCATAGATTCTGAATCAGAAAATCCAAACTCATTCCTGCCTATCAGGAAATCTTCAATCTGCTTATCGCCCTCGAAAACCTACCAATATTTTTCGTTATCCGGCACTGTAGGTCTAAATTTGGTCTGTATTATGATTTGCTGGTCGCTTGGAGTCTTAGGGTATGAACTGGCTAGGAAAGCTAATCCATTTTCAATGACGTTTTGACTCCTAGGAACAAACACTAATTCGTATTCAACAAATGTTTTCAATATATCCACGACATCGTTCCTATATGCTCTCAACCTAGGGTGTTTGGCTGTGTATTCACCGTTCACCTATTTTATAACCAAATCAGAGTCTCCCTGCACAGTTATCCTATGGGCTCCTATTTTCTTCAACAGACTTAAGCCTAGGATAAGAGCCTCATACTCTACAATATTATTTGTACATTTGAAATGCAGGTTGCAGGCATGGCTCTTTGCGTAATCACTCTCCGTGTTATGCAGCCACACCCCTGCTCCAGCAGTTCTCTTGGTGCATGACCCATCAAAGTTCATTTCCCACAGGGGCCCATTTTTCATTTTATCGTCATTTCCCTCCCTATCGTGGGTTTCACTAGTTTGTTGTATTACGGGTTTTGTGTTGTGCTATGGAGGGTTTTGATGCTCGTGTGGTATATGAGTTTGTGAGGGGTGACTAACCGGCTGATTACAGTCGATTCCTTGTTTGGTCTGAATCTCTGTTTCAGTGCACTGTCTAAGGGTTTCTCCTTCATTTTCCTCTAAGTCTAGAGTGGCCATTATGTTAAAATTCGTAGTCTTAAACCCTCTATTTTCATCTATGTCTTCTGGTTCTGGCTCTCTGAAATATTCATCGTTGCAGAAGATAAAGGAGTCCAGGTCTGTGTGTACAGAGTACAGAGGATAATTTTCAGGCTTTTCAGGGCTATTAACCAGGAACTTCATTTGTGCCTCCCTGTACAGTCTTCTAGGTTGGCTAAAAATAGGGATTGTGGCGTATGCCCCATCCATCTGCATTGTACCTTGCAGCTTGGCTCCCCAATACCTTGAAAATAGCATGCCATACTTGGGTGGCACGTCTGCCACGACAACATCCATGACCATGCACTTGGCTCGAATCTGGGTAAGGCTCACACATAAATCTTTGATTAGGTCAAGACACTTTACCCTTCTAGAATCAAATGAATATAAGTCTTTGTAAGGTCGGGTTATCTCTAGGCCTAACCTTTCCATTACTACCTTAGGCATTAAGTTGTGGGATGCTCCAGAGTCATGCATTGCGTTATGAAGGATCTTGTCATGGATATTGAGACTGATATAAAAAGGAGGAATTACCCCTTCCTGAAACTTCCCTTCAATCTTTGGACCAAACAGAAGGGCTGGTTGATCATCACTCAGGTTTACAGTGTCACTATTCTCACCTAATTTTAATTCTTTCAAAATTTGGCCTTTATATGCATCCTGAGTGGCCAGCTCAGAGAGTGGGACAGAGATTTTAATCTTTGCAATCTCACTCTCTAAATTGAAAGTGGATTGACTTTTTGGAATGTTCAACTCTGTTTTGTTAGCCACTACCTTAGTGGCTGAATCAGTGGGATGCTTCTCATTATGTACCGTGTTTGGAATTGTTTTATCAGGAGCACTAACTGCAGTGCTAGTGCTACTAGTTGGTTGACCCTGTTTATCTGTGTTTTGGCTGTCTTTTTCTTTGTTCTTCCCATAACTCTCAGCTGCTGATTTGTTGCTCTCGGCAACTGCTTTAGAAGTTTTCTCAGGCCTTTTCTTGATGGTGACCTCAGAAGCTTTGGGTTTGGAATTTTCTAGGCTCTTTTTTCTCCTAAGTTCATACTATTCTCTGACCTGCATGATAGCATTTTCAAATCCTAACCTGTAATCCTTAGATTCTAACCATTCCTCATCCCAATATGAGGGTGAGGGCTGATCTTCTTCTGTGGAATAGTTGTGTATTGAGTTTTCTATTTCAAACATGTTTATTGTGTTTCCCTCAGACTCCTCTATGATTCCCTCATCTTCATCAAGAATGTTCTCTTGGAATGGGGGAATAACTTGCTGATCTGATTCTCTTTGTCTGTTGGGAGTGGCATTGTTTCTTCTAAAGTTTTGGTTCTGGCTCTGGTTTTGATTTCTGTTTTTGTTACTGACTGTGACAACCATTTTTTCCATCATTTGTTGTAGCTTTTCCATTTTTTTAGATAGACGGTCATAATTTGGATTAGATGTGGAAGCTACATTGTCATCTCTATATGTTACCCTTTTCTCAGTCCTCAATCTTACTCTTTTCTCAATCAGATTAGCCTCTACACTCACTGCTCCTTTTTGCATCTCTTCCAACGTGTTGTAATCTCTCTCCCTAAGCTGGTAGGCCATGTTAGCATCAAAGCCTTCAGGGTATTTCACTAGAGCCATGCCTTGTGGGGGTTTCATTTGTGGAGGAAGATCATTATAAATGTTGTTAAATCTTGTAGAGTAATCATGGACACTTTCTCCTACGTTTCTTTTAAGGTTCATATATTCTGCTAGGATTTGGTGAGGGTTGGCCTTAACCTCCCATTTTTTTATGAAAGTCTGATATAAAGTAGGAAGGTCTTGGATACTATTAGGAGGTAGGCTCTTGAACCATTTCTTCACATCACCTCCTAAACTCTAGGAAAAGATTCTCATTTTGACTGTATCATCATCTATCTCCATGTAGTCAAAAGAATCTTCCATCCTATCTACATGGTGTTGTGCTGTGGTAGATTATTTGGTAGTGAAGTGTGGGATTTTTTATTGATAATCATTGGGTAAAGGTACTAGAGGCTGGGGTAAAACCAAAGGTGCATACCAAGCTGCCATGATGATGTTCTGATGAGGTAAAGGGTTAACCTGAGCAACTGGTATATGGATGACAGGGATACTAGGACTAGCAGAAGTCTGTGGAGCAGATTTAGGATGACTGAGCCCCAAGTTCTGAATAAAGTGAATGGCAGGGGGTGTGGATGGAGGGGTCTCCTTGTCCCTAATGTGTTTACCACTTTGAGGTGGTGAACCAGGAAGTTCAAGGTCTGGCTGGTCTAGAGCACTGAATGACCTAGTTCTTGGTAGTCTATTCGGTAGGTCTAGGTCAAAAAATGGGTCTGATAGAGTTGTAAAGTCTTCTCGAGCAGAGTTAGCTATATGGATGTGGCTGGAAATAGTTGGTCTTTTAGGTGTAGGAGATCTCTTGAGGATGCTCTCAGGGTTGTCAACTATTTCAGGTGGGTTTGGGTTAGGATAAGCTCTTGTGTGAATGGTTCTGAAAGCCAGAATGTTGTTCTCCAACAAGGTAGCTTAACCCTACTTGTTACCTTTATTGTGGTGGATGTTGTTTTAGAGGCTGGTCTTCCAGTGGAGTCTTATGTGAAACCAAGATTATCAGTAGGCCTACTGATCACCAGTGGAGTCCTTGATCTTTAAAGAGCTGTGGAGTCGCCAGGTGGAAGGTTTAGGATGCTTCTGAAGGTTACACTGTCCACCACAGTGCTTATGAGATGTCCTTTATCAAGGATATCTTTAAAACACAACAAACTCTAACAAGAGATTGACTGGGAGGGATTTTACCATATATGTCACCTCTAAAGAGTGTGAGATCTGGAGGCTACCTAGCCCTTTCCAGGCTCTTTCTAAGAGTGTGGGAGAAACACAAAAAATGGTGTAGAAAGTGAATCGCAAATGGAAGTGTTTCACTACCAACCTCACCAGAGTTTATAGATTTTCTGAGGTTCTTATGATGTAGTAGGGACCAATGTTATCAGCTATAGACTCTCAGATCCCCAGTGGAGTCGCCATTATGTTGGGGTTCCCATGTTTTGGAAAGGTTGGAAATACCAAAAGATGAGACAACATCAAACCACTTTCAGACTTCAGGATCTAGCCCTCCTGGGTCCAGAGAGGGATCTCTCTATGATTGGAAAAGGATTTATGTCTTTGAAGTGAAAAGGTTAAGATATTAGGCTAGTTATAAGGCTCGGGGTTTGTTTGTTTGATTGTTTGCTTGGTTGTTGGGAATCAAGAAAGAAGGGTTCAATATAAGACAAGGCTGAGCAAAGAGGATTTTAGGCAAAGGAGAAATAATTCCAGAGAACATTCAAGACCATTGGGCAATGGAGTCAAGAAAGGATTTGCTTGCTAATCAATATGAATGCTTTCAATTGGGCTATTCATATAAAGCATTAGATCTTAAAGATGATAGTGTGGTAGGATAGGCAAGAGGGAAGGTGGGAGCAAGGAAACATTAAAGATTTTAGAACACAAAGTTGAAAACCTGAGATTAGAGAGAGACTTTGAACTCTTAATGCTTCGGCCTCCAGCTCAAGGGAAATTATAAAGTCTTTAATCAATTGAAAAGGATCCTAGTGAGATAGAGACAAGTTCTAGACCTCCCAGTGTTCCCAATTCATTCAATTAAATCCTAACAAGAACATCTAAAATCAGATTTCATTAATTCATACATCAACTAGCAGCATATGGGACCACTACACCGGTTAAATCAATTGAAATCAAACCTTAGATACACATATAGCAGAAAAAAATTAAAGGCAGGGAGAGCAGAGACATAGGGTACATAACAAGGGTAAATCCTATGCCAGATTTCTGATGCGTGCCAGAAGAAATGTAATGAAATGAAATAAAACACGGAGATAGAAAACATCACCAGCTACTTTAAATCAAGATCCAAAGAAATGTGCTTGTCATATTTAAAAACAACACCATTCAAGTACAACATTACCAATAGCTTGATATTTAGTCTGAAAACATTTTCCTTAGCCTATCTTACAACTTTACATAGAGAACATGTCTCAAAGGAAACAACTTGGAATTATCAGATAGCCAATCAACAACCTTTACAATGAGTTCATTCTTGAATTTTATAGCTGAAGAGAGCAGAGGAGGTAGGTGAAAAAATAAATGAAGCATTAAACTCAGAAAGAAAGAGGGTCAAAGCCCATTTTGTTTAAACTATGTGCATTTATCTCTGGCACTCTTTTGGACACAAGAGTGGTCTTCTTCAGGCTTCCATTTACTACGGTATGGCTCTAATGCACTCTGGCTGCAGTACTCTGTAGTAATTATGGTGAATAAACAAACAAGACAGATAAATGACTTTGAGGTCTACCATGCTGCATAACAAATGCTCTGGTAGCATCGAACTGTTCCGTCAAGGTGGAAATCTTCTAAGGAACACGGTAAATAAGGGTACAATATGGGCGCTTTTTCCTGTCCCAAGTAGGAACGTTCTGTTGATGTAGCCGCCCTGATAATATTGTTTTCTGCGCATTGGGACTTCCATGTGATCCATGGTGTCTTTGATTGGTACCTTTGCCTTCTAAATCCCTGAAAAAGGCTCAAAATATTCTATTACGTGCCTTGAACTCTCTACTGCTCCCATACTGTCTCTCTTGGTGAAATATGTGCTTTAATGACTCTGGGGAGGTTTTACAGAGTTTCAAATCCTGTTCTTTTAATGCAAGTCCTGTCGTTTTTCCATTGTATTAAATACTGTGTAATAATGGCGGCTTTCGCCACCTGATAACCCTGCAATACACGAAAAACTGTTAAGAAAAACATGCATGGAGGTGGTGGATGTAGGGGAGTCAAGAGGATGGAAGCATGGTGGTGATAAAATGATGAAGCAATGGTGAAAAATGCATAAATATGGTGTAAAATGTGACCTATAGGGTTATGGTGGAGAAATGAGCGTGGGTCGTTCAATCATGGTCCAGTGATGAAGATCGACGGCGGAGATTGATTAGTGGGATGGTTTATGAAATTGGGTGAAATGCATTAAAATGAACGAAAAATGCAATAAAAATGATCGTATGTGGTGGGACCCGGCATGGGTGGAGGGCGATCCATCCAGGACTGTCGGATCTCAGGAGGAGATCGACGGCTACGATTCAATCGGAGGGGAGACATGGGAGGGTTGACAGGACGGTGCTGTGATTAGTTCACAACCATTGGATCTTAGATTATACAAGTGGTTGAGATTAGATCGGGGAATCACAATCGCAACGGGTGGAAGGGGATAGCATTTGAAAAATGTGATTGCGATTGAAATAGGAGAGCGCGGGCCATCAGATCAACAAGGGAATCGGCTGTGGAGATTAGATCGGAAGATCGCAATCGGAGGGTGCAGCAAGACCTTTGCGTTTATGATGGGGGTGGGGTGCGATTAGCACCGAGCTGTACGATCTAAGTGGTAGATCGACGGTGGAGATTGAATCGGCGGGGGGACAGAAAGCAGCGACGGGAGGGGAGCGGAACAAATCTGGACCGTTTATTCTTGGCATGGATGGACGGCTGTGATCTGGTCGGGGAAATCACAATCAGGGGGAAACAAAGAGTGGCACGGTGGAAGTTCCAATTGCAATCAGAAGCAAGAGTGCGATTTAGCACCAGCCGTCAGATCTGGCGGGGAGATCGACGGTGGGGATCACGGCGCGGGACTTCAGACCAAATCCAATCGCATTGGGATTTTTTCATTTAACAAAGGAAATGCACTTTCACCTGACGGTGCGATTGCGATTAGCGCCCAGGCCATTAGCGCTTGGTCCTGGGCGCGGGGTCACGTGGGGAAGTGGTTTTCGGGGCAGGCCGAAAGGGGCTTAGGCCTTAATATAAAGTGCAAAGTGGATTTTTTGCCCCTTTTAGTGCATTTCAAGGCTGGAAAAGGATAACGATAGAGGAAAACAAGGGGAATTAGACCAAACGAGGGGTGAATGTAGGATTTAAAGGGTATTTTGGGGGGATTTAGAGGGTGAAAGGGGGACTTTGACAAAGGAGAGAAAAGGGTAAAATGGGACATTTTGTAGGGATACAAGGGGCAAACCAAGGCCTTTTGGAGCACAATTCATCATCATCAGTGAGGCTTATTGACTCAAGAACAGCAGAGGAAAACAATCAAAGGGCAGGGAACATGTAGAGGCTTCATGAATGATGTGTTTTCAAGAGAAATGCATTCCTTGAAGGCTCATAAAACAAATTAGCCCCTTGTTTTCTTGGCAAAAATTTATAGGGGGGCTAACAATATGGATGTACGAGGATTTGGTTATATCCTGAAAATCCATCTAGGAAAGACATAAGTTCAGAACCAGCTACTTTTTTCAATACTTGTTCCATGGTTGGTAATGGAAAGTTGTCCTTTTGACATGCTTTGTTTATATTCCTAAAATCAATACAAATCGTAATATCACCATTTTTCTTCCTGACATGAACCACATTTGAAACCCATTTAGAATGTCTAACTAGAAAGATGATCTTTGCTTTGAGGAGTTTATTCAGTCCTATTTTGATTTTATTTTCAAGATTGGGGTGAAGTTTCCTCAACTTTTGTTGTATAGGCTTCTCATTTGAAATCATAGGAATAGTGTGTTGAATCAAAGAAGTGTCATATGTTTTAAGATCAACATAATCCCAAGAAAAAACACTTTTGTACATTCTTAATAAATTGACAAATGATAATGTTTCATCAGAAGATAGACCAAGACCTAAATTGACATTTTGAGGTTTATCATCAGTTCCAAGATTTACTAGCTCAAATCTTAAGGTAGAACTTTCAGTTTTAGAGTTAGTAATTCTTTTAAACCTATCTTTTATATTATAAAGGTCTTATAACTTGAAAACTGACTTAGGAATTGGATTTTCATCTTGTTCATCCTTTATCTGAATGTCATGTTCATTTTCATCTAAAATTTGAATATCATAAGATCCTTCAGATGTTAGGAAATCTATGATATATGAATCATTATTAAATACTCTCCAATTGGTAATATTGTTAGGAACAGATGGTCTAAAGATTAATTCAATGGAAAATCTATCGGGACTAAATTATTGAGATGGGATTAATTTTGATGCTACATTAGCTAATAAATCTGCATTAGCATTCTGTATTCTAGGCACAAGAGAAATATTGAAGGCTAAGAAGTGAATGGTCAATTCTTGGACTAATGATTGGTAATGCTTTAAATGTCCAGAATGACAATGAATGGTGTTTCTTACCTGTTTAACAATGATTTTCGAATCTCCTAGGATTTTCAGATATTTGATGTCAAGATCAATTGCTTTGTACATACCTTGGATTATTTCTTCGTATTATGCTATAATATTTGTGCAATCGAATTCAAGTCTGCAGACTAACATGGTTTTTTATTCTTATGGGATTATTAAATTACAACTAGCTCCTACACCATATTCAGATTTAGAACCGTCAAAATAAAGAATCCAAAATAAAGAATTAACTACTGGTTTATCTACAAAATTTTACATTTCGAAGTGTTTGTCTGGGAAAAATTCTTGATTTGAGAGATAACTACATTATCGAAAAAGAGTGATGTTTGAACATTAAAATTTCCAAGAAATGATTCTGCTGAGTATTTTCCAATAATATTATTATTGAATGCTACTGGTTCTTTTACTCCTTCAAGATCGGTGATTGTATGTTTCGTGAACTTTTCACGGTCTAGTCAGATTTGATTTGGCTTTCCATTGTGTGGTATCCAAATATGTGACTAGTTTGTTGCAAAATATCCATGAAGTTTTTCAGACCAGACTCTGCTTAATACTAAACGGTGAAAATCAGGAATATCAGCCACCAATATATTGATTATCTGAGAAAACTTAGGGTTTGATGAAAATCTGATAGAAACATAATTTATTTCTCCTACAACCTCTACTTTAGTTCTATAAAGTTGTACTATATGAACAAGAGAACTCCGAGGAGTTATGTTCAACTTAGCACATACTGATTTTGGCATGATATTAGAGGAAGCCCCTGAGTCTATTAAACAATTATGGACATTTTTATTATAGATATCATAGGTTAAAATAAATGGAGGAGTATGAGATATGGATCGATCACCTATCATAATCAAATCTATAGCATCTATTTTAGTTGAAGGAGAAGGCATTTTCCCCATTTGATTAGCATCTTGGACTACTACTAGAGAAGTTAAGGTTGAAGCAGGAATTGCATTTAAATCTCTAAGTAAGATTTTCTACTGCCTCTTTAACTTAGTAAGTTCATGAATTGAAATGCTGGCCCTGGTCTTTTTCATATCCTCAACTACATTATACTCAATAGTGTTAGAGACTACTATTTTCTTTGATGTAGGTGGAAAATCTGAAGTAACATGGTTTGTTTGTGTATTTTTAGATGTATACTTTTTACTTACTATTTTATCTTTAGCAGGCGTTGAATTCTTCTGTTTCTGATTTGGCTGTGTTTCTTAAGTAGTATTTTTGCTCCTTGTTCTCACAGGTAAAGCTTCTTGTTGTTCTTCATTTGATAGGATAAAATCCCACATTCCATTTAGTTCAACTTCTCCTTCTGCTTTAGTTTCTTCTTCTTCTGTTTGTTCTTCATCTGTATCCTGATCATACTCAGCATTAGATATGATATTAGGCGGTTGAGAATTAGAAGACTGATTTTTCTTGAAGGGTCTAAAATTATTTTTTGAGCTAGAGCTTTCAGCAACTTGTTTCTTGATATCTGCCATCTCATTTGTCATATTATTTAAAACTTTCTGAAGACCTTCTACATCAAAAGGGTCTTTAGATGGCTTATTTTTTGAATCATCTTTGAAGGATACTTTCTTTCATTTCCTATCTTCTTGGGAATTCTTCTTTTCAAGAGAAATTATGCATTTCTCTATAGATAAAGATTCCTTCATATTTTATGCGAGTTTAGGCAGTTTTACTCTATCAACAAAAATCGCTATATTATATGGGAGAGATGAAATATACCATTCAATTTGAAAATTTTCACCAAGAACTACTGTAGCAGGAATTTTATTGAGAAATTTATTAAATCTTGAATTACAATTTTTTATTTCCCCCCCTGTTTTAGCCTTTATATTTGATAAATCATTGATTAGCGATGCAGTGGTTCTGTCATCTCCAAACTTAGCTATAAATTGTTCTTCGAACATATTCCAGCTAGTTATAGAGCAGACAGGTAATGAAAAATACTAGGATCTTGCATATCCTGTGAGAGTGTATGGAAATAATATTACAAAACATTCTTCTTCAACTACCTCTTTTAAATTAATGACTAACATGTAATTATGAATGTGATCTTCAGCTGGAAGACCATCATCATGATTAAATTTAGGTAACCATATTTCAGGATATTTTGGGAGAGGATGAAGAGGAGCAGGCATTTGTACAACCCCTGGATTGTTCCATGGTTGCACATTTGGTGGAGGTACCTGGCCGGCCATTGGTCCTTGAGTGGATGTGATGGATTGAGTTTGAGTTGAAGAAGAGGCACACTGAGTGTTAGAACTAGTTGAAGGGATAATAGTCTGAGCACTAGAACTAGTTAAAGTAACACTAATTGTTGGAATGGAAGTTGTGGAAGTGAGTGGAGGTAATGGAGGTGAATGGGGTGGATTATTGGATAAGATATCACTAGTGATTTAATTTGATTCGGTCTTACTTATTCTTCTTAGAGAAGTATCGATGGGAAATTAAAAAGGAAGTATTCCTGTCTTTTGACTTTTTGATTGAGTTAATATTCTTCTAGGTTCTAATGAAGATGACATACTAATCTCAGATGTTTGAGAAGATTAAGGTTTTTCAGCTAAAATGGATACTCTCTCTAACTTTTCCATCAAAGGCTGAACATTAGTGGAATTTTGATGAAAATCGAGATATAGTATGGGTTGAGTATCACTAGGATACTTAGGAGAAGGATGTTCAACTTCAGATTTTAAAGATGTAGATCTAGCTAAGTTTCTAGAAGTTGAAGGGGATCTAGAGGGAGAGAGACTCTTATATTGACTTTTATATTGATTAGATCTTCTTTCCATTCACAATTGTCCCTCCTTCTAGCGCCAAAATGTTGAGGCCTCAGAATTCTATTTCCACAACATGGGGGAAAGCCACCCAGTCCAAACCTTAGAGCAAGTTTTTTTCCATTTTGTGTGGTGGATCCAACTGGGGATGAAGGGATCAGTTTCCCAATAAGGATGATTTGGGGTGTGTTTTGTGTTAGGGTCCCATGATTTGGCAGATTGGAAAGCCAAGTGACAGGGTAACATCAAACTAACTTTGGACCCCTAGGACCTAGCCTTCCTGGACTCAAAGAGGGCTCTCTCTATTATGCAAAGGATGTAAACTTGTTTGCTTTTTATGTATTTGATTTTAGGCTAGCTTTTAAGTATGTTTTTAGTTTGTTTTACGTTTTTTGAGGGGGAACTAATCAAAGGATAAATAGATAAAAATTTTGTCAGATCAACTGGGCTATGGGGTCGAAAAGGTCAAGACTGTCTCTAATGGTGGACAAGGTATATTGCAGGGCCGATTTGGTCGAGATAAATGGATTCTTTGGGTGAAAGTGAAATGAGATGGACACTAAGTTTGTGAAGGAAAAAGAGGTTTTAAGCATGAATAGTTAAACAACAAACATCATGTGGTAGGGCTGACCATTAATCACAATAAATGAAACTCAAACTGATAGATGCATAAAATAAACAATCAGGCGATGCATAGAAGTATAAGACCCTCTAAACTTTGGGAAAATCACCTTCAGAATTTTAGGAAAATAAATAAGAAAAACAAACAACTCAATCTATGAAGAGGGAACTCCTAAACATCATATTTTGAGCTATTGGGAACTTTGAAATAAGACTGCAGAGCATGGGCAAAGGGAAAGATAGAAACAAGACCTCTTTGACTTAACTAAGACAATCAATAATTCAGAGAAAGATTTTAGTGATGGGGTTTTGACTAGCTATGAGTAAATAGGGCATACCGTGAATCATATTAGACAGCATACATAATAACCATTAATGAAATTGATAACAAGTCCTTAGGGTATCAAAGAGCAGTTAAGAATTCTTTGACATAACCAAGAAAGATGAAAACATAGAAGCTGTAATGAATCAGGAAACTTGAGGTGCCTCCATGGCCATGTCTCAAATCTATTCTTTACTAAAATACATCAAGCAAGAAGCATGAAAACATGTATGATAAACTAAGGAAACATAACAGATAAGGAACACAATACCATTCACCAAGCCATGGAATCCTACAAATAGTCCTCTTCCACCATCTAAGTCAAGCAAGAAATCATCCACTTCATGAGACAAAGTATTTCTTCAAAGATTGTAATACTATGTATTGCTCTATAACATCAAGTTCAGCCCCTTGTTACAATGAATCCCCTTGGAATATATAGGCCAAAGAGGAGGAAACCCAACCAAGGCAACTAGAAGGCCATTGGCCAAAAACAAATATCTAAACTTGTCCTTGAGGCTTTGCAAATCCCAAGGCACAAAATATCCTTAAAAATATATTAAAATGCTAAAAAAGGAAATAAAATTGAATTTACATGACTGAAAAATGCTAAAAAAGGCTTAACGCACATTTGGATGAGCATCTCCAGAAATCTTCCTTTTTTGCCAAAATGCTACAGGAGCGTAGCAGTAGAAAATTTCCTATCTTGCAGAGGACTTTTGAAGGACTTCCTGATGTCAAAATGAGGCCCGTGATGGCTCGTTGGAAATCCCTAGATGTCTACTTTATGGAACTACTTGAATTTTCCCAAAATAATGCTGGGAAGTCTGTCAAAAACTAAATTGAGTGAAAAAAACCAGAAAATTAGCCCTTGCTGATATGTGAGGCAGAAAGTCAAAAAATGACTGTTTTTTGCCTTTTTTGGGGACCAAGACACATTATTTTGATCTGAAATTTTCTAAGCAGGTGCCCCTAAATTTAATGCATCCAATGATACCACTCTCAACAGCTGAGGATGCTCCAAACAAAAATGGTGACGCCCATGAATTTGTGCAATTAGGCCCAAAAATGTCAAAAAACAAGATCATGTCAAAATTTGCTCAATTTTGGTGAGAAAACCCCTTAAGGGTTTTTAGAAATATTTCTAGAAGCTCGAGCCAAAATTCCAAGCCTAGATGTTTCTTTTCCTCCTTTTCTCACTGGGCGACCTCTTTGGGCAGTTTTGAGTTTTTCTTTTGCAACTTTCAATTTCCTTCGGGAAAATTAATTTAGATTTTTGTAGTGCCTGGTCATCTTCCTTTGCAAACTCAAGTCTTTGTTTGCATGCTATAACTTGTTTTCCAATTTCTTGACCTCTCTTTCAAGCCAATACTCCTTGTTACTCTCTATCTCTTCGGCAAGCAGCTGTGTGAGAGGGTATTGTTGAGCAAGGGTTGATTCTTCTTCCCTTTGCTTCTCCAAGGCCTTCCTAAGACCCATGGTCCTAGGCCTTTTCCTCACTAGCTCTTTTTCCTCCTCCACATCATCGAACTCGCCCATGTATTCTTCAAGTTTCACTTGGGCCTTTTGCGCCTCCCTTCGGTACTTGATGGCCCGAGCCTCATAGATTGCCATTTTCCCGCTCATCTATTTGTTTTGCAGCTGTAGGAAATGAATGAAGTCTTTGGAACTCTCTAAGTCAGTTTCCAAATCCACAATTTGAGCTTCTCTATTTTTTAAAAGAGAGTTTAGGATTCTAATTTGATCATCTTCGGCATCACTATCCACTTGGATAATGTCAAACTCTCTTTCTTGCTCATGGCTGCTTTCCTGCTGCTCCATCTTTTCCTTGCCTTTGCTTTGAGTGGGCCTCTTTGCCCTTCTCCTCTTTGGTAGTTCAATGATAGGTTGCTTGGGAAAATTGCCTCTACTTCGGAGTGCTCTAGCAACATTGGGAGTTACAACTTCATCCACTTTCTTTCTTGAAGTTTTGGGCTTTGTTACCTTTGGAGAAGAAGTGATGGCCCCTTGCCTAGGAGAGGCAGCTAGCACATGCTTTGGAGAATTCCCTTCATGCTCTATGTTTCCACTGTCTTCCTTTGGGCTGCCTTGTTCTTTTTGTTTCATGCCACTTCCATCGGAATGCTCACTGTTTTCATTGCCTTCTTTAGATTCATCATTGCTTGCTTGAGGGTTGTCATGTTTCTCATCATTAGTGTATTTTTGAAGATTGTTATGACCCTCATCATCACTTTTTTGGCTACCGTGTCGGCTGACACTATGTTCCTCTTCATGACTTCTATGTTTACTATTGTGTTGGATACCACTATGTTCCTCTTCATGACTGCTTTTCTCACTATCATTTTGTTCATGCTCACCATCATTTCCTTCTTGCCCACCATCGTTTCCTTCTTCCTCACTGTCATGTTTAGATTCTTTACTTTGTCCCTCATCATCACTTGTTTGCTTCTTGTCACTTTCCCTTCCTCATCACTAGTTTTCTTCTTCTCTTCTTCACTCTCAATCATAGGGGATTTTTTCCTTTTAGGAGTAGATTGACTAGAAGAGGGAGAGAAATGGTGACTGGATGGTGAGGAAGGTGCATGAGATGGGCCATGAGATGAAGAGTCCATAGAAAAATCAGGATGGGAGATGAAGGATTCCCAAGAAACTCCTTTTTTCTCAAGTTGATGGAGGATTATGATCTTGATAAGGGAATGATGAAACAAACAAGCTTGTTGTTGAGTGGAGGGCTTCTTTTGGACAGTTGAGGCCATCTTGTCAATGCTTCTACAGAGGAAGAAAGGGAGGTTCAAAAGTTGGGTCCTGGTGAAGTGCATCAACAGTCGGATATGATATGAATATACTCTAGAGTATCTCCCTTCACATGTAAAGTATCTCATGATGACCTTCATGAGAGGCGCATAACTGTTCAATAGTTGAGAAAAGGGGAAGATGGCCTTGCCTTCATTTTGGTAAGCAGGTTTCAGAAAAGGCTTGTAGTGATCCTGGTTCAAATAGGCTTGCTTGAACCATTTCTCACCAAGATAGGGGATCTTGGTGGATTTTGATATTGCTTTAGGACTGAGAATAAAATCAAGGCCTGCTATGTGAACTTTCCCTTCTTGCAGCCTTAAAGCAAACAAATGTGTCAAGGGAGGGTGATTTTTGACTTCTTGAATCCTTTGGAAAAAATCAAGGCACCCTACTTCATGAAAATTGAAGAGAACCGAAGGGGATTCATTTATCTCCTAAGTTGTAACAGGCTCAAACCTATTGTGATATCCACTTCTGCTGTCCTTCCTTGGAGGCATTGTTGGTTTTGATACCCTTTACTGACTTACCAAAACAAATGTTCAAATGATCACTGAAATAGGTCCTCAATCAAACCATGTTTTCCTCTTTGTGAGACTGAGTTTTGTCTTTAGTTGGCAATTTTTTTTTTGTTAAGTGAAAACAAATTCCCTTTCCTTTTGACACTAAAACTCTTTTCCCCTTGAAGACTGTGTTTATCTTTAGCTGCTCTCAACAAGAAACCCCTTGACAATAAACATTCCTCCTTTATCACTGTTTCTCTGTAACTTGATAAACATGGCAGTTTTAAGAGTAACTGTGTTTTCTTTAAGCACTGGAAGACAAATTTTTGATTTTGAGAGGAGGTTTGTTCTCCCTTTAACACACAATTGTTCTTCTCTTATCACTGTTTATCTGTGATTTTTAAACAAAAAGAGTACCCTTGAAAATGGCTATGTTTCATCTTTTGAAAATCACTGTTTATTTAACGGACCCCTTTTAAACTAACAAACATACATTCTTTAAACATTGTTTCTTTGTCCTTTTAAACAGACAGGCTACTCCTGACAATAAAAATGTTTCCTCTTTGAAAATCACTCTCTTTATTTCCTAGGATGGCAAACAATTTATTTGATGAATATTAGTTCTATTTCCCTTTAGCAAAAATGTTTGGCCTCTTTGCAGAACTGTAATTTTCAAACTTTCCTTCAAAACAAAAACTTGGCCAAGAAAACTAAGTACCTCTTTAAGAAATGTCTTTTGATGTATTTGGAGATGAGCTCCTTGTGAACAAGTCTAGTTTTCAACACCTTGAGGGCTCCTTCTCTTTGCTGCAACTCTTTCTAGTGTTGGCCCGGGCGGGCAAACCATCGTTCAGGAGTGGCCCGGGCGCCGGGCCGTTCAGAGGTGGCCTGGGCACCGGGCCGTTCAGCGGTGTCCTGGGTGGGTCAAATATGGGCCATGCAGAGGTGTAGATGGGAGGTGCAAGGAATTTTTATAGAGGTATGAAGTTTACAGAGGCAAGGGGGAGGAAATTTATCAGCGGCCTGGGCAGTTAAAAAGGGCAAATGTGCATGGGCGCTGCATTCAGAAATGGGCGTCGGGCCGTTCATAGATGGCCTGGGCAGTGGGCCGTTCACGGATGGGTGTGTAGAGGTGAAGATATGACAAGCACAATGGCAAGAGGTGAAGAATGGGAATGGCAAGGGCATAAAGCAGGTGAGAGGAGTTCGATCAAAGGCTCGAGCAGTCGGATGGAGGCAGAAAAGATAAGGGCACCGCGTTCAGGCTGGGCGCTGGGCTAGGCAGGCTTGAACGAGGAAACGTTCCACGTTCAGATGGGCACCAGGCGTTAGGCACAGGCGTTCCGCGCACAAACACAGGTGTGCCACGCTGTGTGTAAAATTCTACTACGACCACCTACAGGCGCGCCGCGCGTCCAAAATGCTATAATGTTGTGTAAAAACTCGTATTTTCCTCCGTGACTTGGCTTTGCACAACGATGAATGACACTTTCTCGAGCTCTTTTATACTTGATGAGGGTTTAAAAATCCTTGCCTCCTTTACCAATTTCGAAATATGAATTCATATTTTTATCTAATCATTTGTGCGGAAAAAAAATGACTGTGTTTTCATGTTTGAGGGTTTAACTGCTTGCCCTTTTTCTAACCGGTTTATTCCTTTGGCAGGTGTCCTTTTAAATAAAACTTGAACATATCCTCATAGGTGATTCTCCTTTGTTGGTGATGTGAAAGAGATATCTTTCATATGCATTCTCTCTGTTATTTTAGAAAAGAATATTAGGGGTAACTGTGGCATTGTCACTTGTCATTTTTGAATTACCTCATTAGGCCTCTATTTTATGAGGAAGGAGGCTTAAAAACACCAGTGTTATTTGCCTATTCATATCAAAGGTTTTCTCCAAACTGTGACATTGTATATCATGTGAAAGAAGATCACGAAAACAACACTACTACAACCATCTTAAAACCACTATGCCAATCCATTGTTTGTGAAGTAAGGAGATCCTTTAAACCATGATTTGACCTACTGATTGTTTCCCAAGGAGGTCATTCTTTTAAAACCACTATTGCAGCCTCTTGAAACCATAATGAAAACCCACTGTTTTATGAAGAGAAGGAGATCCTGAAACCATGTGTTTTCTCCTTTTTCTTGTTTACCAAAGAGATCAACTTAAAACATAAAAAGCTTATCTTTATCATACAGTGTGCCCTTTTTTCCTTTCGAAGGTGGCCTTTCAAACTTGAAACTTGAATTTATCCTCTGATTTAAAACACCTAAAAATGTATATTTCTTGTATCCACCAAGAATTGGTCTCCTACATCTCTGTTTTACCTTTTGAATAGGCTGATCCATATGATCTGTGACCCCAAATGTTTATTTAAAGTCATTGTTGGGCCTTTAGCTCATGAAGAAGGGGGGAATTCAAACAATGAAAGTTCACCTATTCTTAACAATGTGCCCTCTGTCTTTTAAATGAGGTGAGAAAATAAATTTTGGCACTTTCCCTTTATTCATCACTTGGAGGGATTAACTCTTGATAAACCATAATGAATCTGTCTAAAAACAAGAATGCCTTTTTCCACATAAATCATCTGGGTGGACTATATCTTTATATCAGTTTCACAAGTCACTTTAAACAGAGCTTGGTCTACCTCCTTGGCCATTTAGATGAGGCTGCTTTAATCAAAATTATAACCTCTGATTTATCCTTTGAAGGAGGCTTTCATAAACATGAGAACAGAGGCCTTTTAGCACCATCATGTCACTCTTTGGCTTTTGATGTGGAAAAGGCCTTTAACCTATAAACTCTCATTTGTTTCACCAGTATTCTTCAACTATGCTTTCCAAAAGAAAACATTCTCAAACATAATTTTAAACCATTCTATGTATTCTCTGTTCATCTTTGGAGGAGGTGGCGCAAAATAGCCTCTGAAGTCACTTGAAACATTGTTGACCCTCTACTTGTTTGTAAAGGAAGCCACAACAATGTTTTTCTAACCCTCTGCTTTTATATGAAGGAGGTTCCATCATGTGTTTCTAACCCTCTACTTATCATTGAAGGAGGTTATCATTAAACACATGATCTTCATCTATTTCAATCACTGTACCTTGCTCTGTATGTTTGCTTGAAGAATATCAATAGGAAACAAAGTGAAATTTGACATTTATCATTGGTAAAATCACTTGAAACTAATGTCCTCCTGCTTTATGAGGAATTTTCTGAGATGTATATCCCTTTTGTAAAATATCACTGTGAAATCTAGACCAGAAGCAATGTGCTTGGTATATGGAGAGTGTTCACTGCTAGACATCATTGAACTAGCTTTTCCCTTGACTGTGTTTTTAGAGGTATATTGAAATTTCCTTTGACTAATGTTCACATCCCAAGTTCAAGGTAACATAAGAAGCAGCTGTCTTCTTATGTCATACATGATGATGCCCTTTGGAAAGATTATGCAGCACTGCTTTTGGAGGAGATTATGGAGCACTGCTGATCAACATCACTGAGTCTTTTGTGTTCATTTGACTTGAGGAATGATCTCTGCTCTTCAAGCAACCTTTGGATTTAAACCATGTACACTTGCTGCTCTTTACTTTACAACTCTCCATTTGATTATTGAAGGAAAAAATTTTCAGTATGAGAAACTTGTTCAGTTGATCCTTTTCTCCCATTTTCACACTGATCATCATTCAATTACACCCCTGTAGAGATGTAAAAACATATGATTTTGAACCTTGGAGAGCTCCTTTGGTGTTTCATGGAGATTTTGCCTGATCTAAGCATATTTCTTCAGATAGTGAACATCCTCATCTTTTCCTGATTTGGATCTTTGTTGAACTTCTTCTTAAATGAGACAAAGTGACCTCTTAGTGGTGTGCGACCTATGGATAGATCAAGGCTTTTTTTGCAAAATAGGGAAAGATTCATGGCTAACTGGTACTAGACATAGGATTTTTGGCTTAGGATATCTTAGCCAAGGAAAAACTCCCTAAACGCCACTATCTAACTTAGAGACAATAGTCACAGATTCTAAGTGTTTTCTTAGGCATGATCAGATTGTCATATGACAAGATGATCAGGGATAGAGGAGAAGACACTTTTTCAACCTTCGGATAGTGAATGGTATGAGAAGCAGGGGAAAATTATAGCTGAGAAACAAAGTTATGACAAATATAGACAGGGAGACTTTGCTGAAGCGAAATATGACTTGAAAACTGAAGACTGTTCTTATCATAGGTTGACAGGGAGGGTTAGGAGGACAAAAATTTGTTTGGGGTGTTTTTTAGATGAAAAATTAACATATTGAGATTAGCTTCTATAAAAATCAGCTAAGGAAACTAGTCATCAACAACAGGTAAAAAATAATGATGACTAACATTTTGTTTATATAACATGAAAATGGGAAATGATTTTAATCTGTCATGTAATATTCAAAAAAATTCACATGTTTCTTTGGAATATTAGAGTCTTAATAAACTTAATTAATTAATTAAATAAAAGCGTGGAGGGACCCATAATCCTCAAAGATAAATAAATTCCACTTTTGATGTGTGTATGTGGATATTCTAGATTTAGATCTAAGTCTTGGAGTAGTGGAACAACTCCATTAATGATAAAGAAATGGAGATCATGTCTCATTTATGAGATAGATCATGGAGGATGAAACAGTCAAACAAGATCATGGATCTTAAATGTAAAATCATGAGGATCTTGAAGAGGTCAACTAAAATCATAATGCATTCAAAGTAAGACCATAAAGCAATTATGGCAAGTTAGTGGAGAAGGGGTGCATATAATGAGCACATGATGGAGGAAGTAGTGCATTTAATGCACACATGATGGAGAGGTTGATCATCACATGTGAACATGATGGAGGACATGGAGAAATAGTGCAATAAACCATGGAGACTTATGTCCACATGTATAGTGTAGTTATGGAGTGGGCCTAGGCTATGGAAGGCTCATGATCTATATAATGAAGGTGAAGGCACAATAGAAGGTAGATTTCGATACTTGGATTATTATTTGATCTGTTTAGATCTGGATTTGTCTGAGGACATTTCTATGCATGCTTGAGCTGTTTAGCTAAGTCTGCAGTGTTGTTTAGCACAGGGTGTTTCCGAGCATAAATCTCACCCTTACCCATGGGGGACTTGTGTGCCTACTCTGGGAAGGTTCTCTATTGGACTCTATTCCTTATCAGGCATTGGTGCCATCTTTAGGAGGTTTTTTCTAGCATTCCAAGTAGGAAACCGGTGGAGGATCCATACTTCACTTTGTACTTCATATTCAGTCTTCTAGGAGCATCAGATCTATATCCAGCATTCAAGCCATTGTATTTTACCTCCATGCAACAACACTCCCTTCAAGGATTGCGCAGTCCAGTCCTATAGATCTATTGGAGGAAGGAATTTTCCAGTATTTCAATTAGAAATCCTGTGAGGGATCATATACACATATTAGATCTATTGTTTCCATCATTCCAGAGCTGTATTGACATATCTAGCAGTAGGCTATTGAGCCTTCCTCACTTACAGTGCAATTTTCTAAAGTTGTTGTTCATCCAGTAGCTATTCTCAGTGGAGGATATTGGAGGAGTTTGATCTTGAGATTTTAGCTCAAGGATATAGTGAAGGGATCACCCCTTCTTGCATTGAGCTGATTTTATAAAATTGCAGCCATCTATTCTTCAGTTCATGCAGCATATCTACATACCTAGCAGCTACATAGTGCAAGCCCTAAGAGTGTGATTTTCTTAGATCGATAGATCTGAGAAATCCTTTCTGGGTTATCTTGGGTATCCATCACAAAGCCTGGATCTAAAGTTTCAGCATCATCAGAGCTCCTAAATTTCCTAGATATGACTTTCTATCTTTCTGGCAGTTGTAGTTCCAACATTTACAACAGGGAAAACCCAATTTACCTTCTAGAAGTTTAGCAGTTACACAATCCCTCTTGTGGGATCATTCCAGGGTCATTCTAGGCCATCTCTTTGGCTTGAGTGTCTCATATTTTGAGCATTTTTGTACTTGCTTTTCACCTCCCATATAATAAAATGGCTCAACTTCTCTGTACATTATGATGTTGTATTTACATTTATTGTTTACTTTGCTATAGTTCTCATATTGTGTTTGAGTATTTTTGCATTCTCCCTTTCGAGATATTACAGTGGTATCAGAGCATGTTCTTTGGCTCAGCTTGTGGACACTTCATATTTTGCATCAAAAGAAGAAGCAGATAGATGAGATCTATCATGAAAGAGGATTGCAGTTTTGCCACTCTTATCTTTATATCCATGCAAGACCTCTACAAAGAGTTTAAAAAAATTAAGAGAGAAATGCAAAAGGAGGATCCAAGAAGAATATTTGATGAGGAAGGTCCAAGCACTTCCTATGAGCAACAAAGAAAACCGGAGAATTATAGATATCCTCATAGATATACTATGCCCACTTTCTTTGAGGAAGTTTAATGGTATAGAAATGAAGAAAGAATAAACATGGAACCTGAGACTCATTAGACTCTCAGTATATATCTTGATGAGTACAAAGCACAGTCTAGATCATTCAAGGAGAATCTAAATCTCCAACAATTCTTCAAAATCAAAGAAGAAAGAAGATCCTATAGCAGTAACAGAAGAACGAGGCACAATAGATTGTATTTGCCTACATTTGATGGATCTTCCTCAAGCACTGTTAAGGCTTGGAGATAAGAGTTAGATGCATTTTCCGAGCTACATCTTGTAGCTGAAAGAGAGGTTGTTCAGATTGGAGAACTTCATCTTCATGGTGAAGCCAATGATTGGTGGTTTGGTCACATGGATAATGCAAAGGTGATTAAATATTCAGATTTCATTCACAAATTGAGAAAGAAGTTTGATGTGAGAAAACCAGAGATGTGTTCCAAAGAGACATTTCCTAAGGAAACAAAGGAGGATGTCATTCTTGTCACTCTGGACAAAGAGTCACTACATTCCCCACCAACTGCAGAAGTACTTTTATTTGGAGGAGAGACACTTGCATCCTTGCAAGACAACCTTAATCTCTTGACATATAGAGTCCCATGCATGATTCAGGAGATGCATGAGGAAGACGAAGTAGATTCTGGCACTGGTACATTGATAGAAGAGAAGCCATCACTCTTACCAGCAGTTGGAGAGATCATTACACCGGAAGATGAAACTCTTGTGAGATTGCAAGATGTTTCTAAATATCAGTTGATCCAAGGTATGCATGCACTTCCATCTCATATTGTTTCAGTACCTCTTATTGAAACCTATGGGAACATTCCATTAGGGCTAATGCATGACCAAGGGTTAGAACAACATGATGATTTGGAGCAGCATCGTATCACTGCGCAAAGGACCCTTCAGTTGATTAAGGAGGAGATGAAGATCTATCCCAGTTCATCATTGCTGAGCTACATTCAACCCTTTGATTTGAAGTGTAGAGTTTCAGAAGATGGGATGAGCATGATCCTACGTACAATTTCTGGCTATGAGTTTAGCATTGTGCCTTGCCATGAGACAACATATGTATCACCATGGAGATCTACAACGTTGTCACTTAGTAGCAGTGATGATGAGAGGGCCCCATTATTCTTGGAGCATTCTGAAGGTAGCTTCACTCATGAAGCAATGGAGGTAAAGATGATAGATGGTAGACATCTTGAGATGAGGAATATTTTCTCCTTTATAGATGACACTTTCTCAATGAGCGTCTCACAGCTCAAATAGAAGCTTCTACCTGCAGCAGATCCATAACCTCACTGGTTTTGGAGGGCCATTGGTGAAAATAGAATCTCCTGGAGAGATCTCATTGGAGGTGCACTTCAAAATATCATGGAGTGCAAAGTTCTTCAAAAATTTGAGCAGGTTGGTGTCCTACAATGTGAGGATATCAAGTTTTTGCAGAACAAGATCCATCATCCACATTGGGATGAATGGTTGATGATATGGAGCAAGGGGTTTCCAAACCACTTGTATAACTATGAGATAGGCTAGCAAAAATCATGTTTACGCTCGTTGCTCTTGGGTGAGTTTGGTTACTACCCAACAAAACATATTTTCAAGATCCATGCCATGTACAACACTCATGTAATGAAGAAGGAGGCATGGCTGCGTTGGCTGCACTTGGGTGAGTATGGTTACCACCCAATAACTCATATTTATTTGACTCATGACTTGTGTATCAATCAAAGAATGAAGCAGAAGAAGGCATGTTCACTTTGGTTGAGAGAGTTTGGATATCACATGACATCTCCCATGTTTATGTGTTTTTATTGTTTTTAATATGGAATAATACTTTCATGATGTGTGATAATGGAGTTTGTTTGTATTGGGATGATATGACATTCCATATGTCCTTCAGTATGTTGTTGTTGCTCCATGATTCACATGATGATGTGAAGAGGAAGCAAGAGGTCTTGTTGCTTTGGAATTTATTGGGGGACTTTGGTCCTACATACTCCTCTACTTGGGATGAAATTGTTGGAGGATGGCAGCAAGATGAATTCCTACGATGGCTCTTACTTGGAGAGTATGAACACCATACTTGGTATTTTGATGGTGTGGTGTGGCAGTAGGGAGAATTGCTGCGGTGGTTACTATTGGGAGAATATGGTTTGACACCTTTGTCTACCCATATATCTATACTTCTTCTTTTGTACAATGTTGGGATGATGCTTAGATCCAACAAGGCCAACATGGCTAAGGATGGAGGCATGAAAAGCCTCTATTTACTTCATGTAGCATGGGATGGAGGTATACTTTGTGAGTTGGAGCTTTCCTTTTGTGGGAAGAACCATCTATCTTTATGTGTCTCATGTATTGTGGAGGATGTTGGAAAAATTATGGCTGTCACTTGGAGCTTCATGATCGAGGAGGGACATCTAGCTACACAGTTAGAGGTCACTCTAGACATCCTAGAGAGGAAAATTTGGTGTTGGGCATACATAAATCATTGCAGAAAATGGGGAGACCTTCCCTATGTGGATTCCATTTGGAGGGGGACAGATTTTTCTAGCATCTACTTTTGTAGTTGCTTGAGGACAAGCAACATTTTTCCGAGGAGGACTGTAATATTCAAAATTTTCACATGTTTATTTGGAATATTAGAGTCTTAATAAAATTAATTAATTAAGTAAATAAAAGGGTGGAGGGACCCATAATCCTCAAAGATAAATAAATTCCACTTTTGATGTGTGTATGTGGATATTCTAGATCTAGATCTAAATCACGGTGTAGTGGAGCAGCTCCATTAATGATAAAGAAATGGAGATCATGTCTCATTTATGAGATAGATCATGGAGGATGAAACAGTCAAACAAGATCATGGATCTTAAATTTAAAATCATGAGGATCTTGAAGAGGTCAACTAAAATCATAATGCATTCAAAGTAAGATCATAAAGCAATTATGATAAGTTAGTGGAGAAAGGTTGCATCTAATGAGCACATGATGGAGGAAGTAGTGAATTTAAGCACTAATTCACATGGAGGAAGTAGTGCACATGATGGAGGAAGTAGTGCATTTTAGAATTCACATCCAATGTTTCCTTTAATAATTGCTCTGGTTGTGGTTGGATTTGTAATTTGTTTATTGCTGCTTCAAGTTGCATTTTATTTTTTGTAAGTTGCACCTGATGCTGCAAATTTAATCTTTCAAAATCTTTTTGAAACTGGGAAATTTTCAATTCCATTTTCTCGTTGGAGTTAGACTTTTCTTACTCTAACAATATCTCTAAATCTTGTATTTTATCTTCTTTCTGCTTCAGTAACATTTTAAATTTAGTGGCCTTATCAATAGTGGTAGTAGCATATGCCCCTGCAAACTGTGATAGTTTGGTTAAATGTTCAGTAGGATCTGCTAGAGGATCCTTCCATAAAACGTCAACAGATTCATTTGTAAGACTTGAGACTGTATCATCAATTCTTCTGCTTTTTATTCTCTTGACTAAAACCTTATGAATAGGACTGTAGATAACATCCAGTGAGGGGATTTCCTCAATTTATAAAACTATATGCTTTGTAGGGTATGCCAGAATGATCTCTCGATCATGAGTTTCAAGAACTTGTTGTAGTGGAGTAACAATTTCCACTAATTTCTGAGAATTTTTTGGCGTCCAAAAACTGGTAGATTGATCAGTATTAGGATTTGTTTGAGGCGTCTTTATTGCATTAGAAAACTTATTCCATTCACTCTTCAAATCCTTTGGATGATATTTTTTTGACTGATTAGGTGTATCTTGGTTGTGCTGAACTTCTTGAGAATATGATTCAATTCCATTAATTCTTCCTTTCTCTTGCATCTCAATTTCTTTGATTAATTGATTAATTACCTTTTTTGGGCTCTCATTTGTGTTTTCGGATTCATTATGAGAATGATTCGAATTCTGAGATTGATGTTCTGATTTCCCTGCCTCATCTTTAGAGATGTATTTAGCTTCATTATCCAAGCTAATACTTGGAGTTGGTCTGTTGGCATCTTCAATAGTCAATAAATCCATATGAATCCTTTCCAGTCTCCTATTTATGTATGCTTGGACGGATTCCATGTCATCTTGATTGATTTGACTGGATGCAAACATTAGTACATCTGAAAAAATTTCAATACCTTGAAAGAAATCATCAAATATATTTATCTCTTTCATAAAATGGTTCACTTTGAGCTCTGTAATGTAATTTATAATCACATCAATGGGGTCATATGGCTGTTTTGGGATTACAACCAAATTCAACAAATTAACATTTGAAACTTCCTTGTAGGCATGACTAATATCAAAAAGTGAAGAAGTACTACAATGTAAAGCAAAATTAGGCCAAATGGATTTCTTAACATCTTTAATTTGTTTCGAAATACCATTTACCACAAGCTGGTAGGTAATCTCTCTAGCAAGTAGCTTTTCAGAAACATAATATGGCAGGACATGAAGAGAAGCATAAATCCCAAAAACTCTGACATAGGTGAAAATTTCTTCGAAAAACCATCTGGAAATGGGAAAAATGTCTATACTAGCCTCTTTGGAAATCCTAGGGGCTTTCTCGTTAAATATAATCTAGTGCATAGGTAGCATGAATCTATGGAAAATTTTGTAAAATTGTAGATGAAAATCTGATTCCCAAAGGACTGTGGTAAATTTGGATTGGAGTAGGGTATTGGGTTGTCCATTTCCATCCCATGGTAGGAAAACTAGAAGAAAAGAAAATTGTGTCCATGAAATAGGCACTCATGTAAAAAAGGGGTATTTCCCTAGAGGAAACACTTCTTTTACTCCTAGACTCCATGATATTTCTAGCTAAATTATCAGATAGGATACTTTCCCAATTCAGAATTAAGGAATTGACGATTGCATCAATCAATGTAACCCAATCTAAATAAAACCTAGTAGTATCAGGCTTTTCAAATAATCTACACGACATACCAGCAACATAGCAATAAAGGGAAGGAATTTGTGCTATTGGGTATGTACCGTGTTTGTCCCGTTTAAGCTTGCCTTGGTCATCCTTCCATTCTTTTATGACTTTAATTAGGTCTAGATTTTTTGGTTCTAAAGCTTTGTCATAGTTCTATTGTGAGACTCATAAATGGTACATTTCCCTCAAATCTTCTGCCCTGAATGAACCTATATTCTTTCCCTTTGAATCCTTAAATTTCGTATCTTCTATGTTTAACTGGTAAATTACCCACTTAGCCTTATCTGTATAGGGGAGAATATTTGGCCTTGTTGCTACCTTATGGATGAATGAGCATGCAACATCGAAATAAGTTTGGCTTGAAGGAACTGACATGCCTGCTGTAGAAAATTTAATTATTACCCTTGGATTTTCATTCTCGAAGAATTGATACATTGCCTCCCACGAGGAACTACCACAATCCTTGTTGCAGGTGGTATCTGAGAATAGGGGAGACATATCTGAGTCTTCAGGAAATGGTGCTTGGGAAATCTCCTTGCCTTTATTACTCATTTATGTTATCCTTGATCTGTTAAGTGGTTTCCTGAATTCAAGCGAACAGATAAAACTTTAAAAATAGAGAGAATAGAGAGATAGATAGAATTAAAGTGATATAATCTCAAATCTAACGTTAAATCATTCAAAACATGCTTGAAGTAGATATGAATCTTTCAAACCTTACTCCTGTTAAATTTCGTTAATCACCAATAATTCTTTCAATCAAATATCTTACACACTGTCATGTGAAATGCCTACTGATCAATTTAAAGCATTAGAAATTATATTCAGTTGATTAGATATGAATCATTTCTCACACTTGAGTAATAACTATTGATTATCGCATATCACAACTCGAGACTATTTCTATTAGTTATGTTACCACTAAATTTTGCGAAATGTGATCTGCACAAATCACACATCACAATTTATATACAATAATAAAACTTAAATTTATTTATTTGCTACAAAATGCGAAGTGCGCTTAAGGAATCATGCCGATGCACTTTTTTGGACACTTGAAGTTTTGTGTTTGTTGTTTTATTGATTCGTCGGGTTCGTTTAATCGTAACTCTTACCGAATTGTTATAAGTTTGATAGTTTTATAAGGCACAATGTGATTTTCTTTTATAACCATGTTTAAAGCTTTTACACGGGATTTTCATATGACTTTGGAAAGGTTTAGTGCATATCACATCCCGCGAGACTTAATATGTTTTAAGTTGTTTAGCTTGTAAGCTATGCGATTTGCGATGCTCACTAAGGAATGAAAGCGGAAAAGAGAAGAACTTTATTTCTTAAATTTTTTGACTTAGGCTAAAATAAAATCAAACAAAATAAATTTCCATATTTATTTTTAAAGGGTCACTATTTAGTAAAAATAATTGGGGGTTGTTGTATAACACAACAGAACCTTGGAATTTTCTCTTAAATATGATGTGCTGGATGGTGGATGATATCCATAAAGTGCCATAAATGGGGTCATTTTTGATGCAGTATGTAAGGAAGTGTTATACCACCATTCATCCATAGGCAACCACTTGACCCATTATGTTTTTTTATCATATACAAAACAACGAAGATATCCTTCCAAACATTTGTTCACTATCTCAATTTTCCCATTGGATTGAGGATGATAAGATGAGCTATGATTTAGTTGAGTACCCAAACAAGAAAATAATCCTGTCCAAAAATTTCAATTGAAAGTGGGATCTCTGTCGCTTACAATAATCTTTGGGTTTCCATGTAGTTTTTGAATTTTTCCATAAATGCATTAGAAACCGTACTTGTTTTAAATGGATGATATAATGCACCAAAGTGTGTATACTTCGTAAGTCTATCAATTACCACCATGATGAGACTCTTTCCTTTGGATTTAGGTAAACCCGTGATAAAATCCGTTGAAACCTTCTCCCAAAGTTGGCTTGGAATGGAGAAAGGTTGAGCAGACACGAGGTATTAATTGTCTCAACTTTATTTTTCTAGAAAACCAAACATTCTGCCACAAACTTTTGAATATCAGATTTAAGGCGATCCCAAAAAAATTATTTCTTCACCCTATGGTAAGTTTTTAAAAATCATGAGTGTCCTCCTAAGGGAAAGGTGTGTAATTCCAAAAGAATATTTTGTTTTAGTTGGGAATTATTACAAATATATAAATGATCTTTGTACCATAAGGAATCATTTTTCCAACTAAATGTATCAGATGTACCAGGATATTGCTGCAACGTTTTAATGAGTGTCCACACTTCTTCATCATTCTTCCATTCCTCCCTTGCTTAAAATATCCAATTTGGTTGGATAATAGAAATGGCACAAAGCAATGCTTCTACCTCCTCATCCTTTATTGAGAGTGCATATGCGGCAACATTTAGCTTCTATTTTTTGTATATGATATAAAATTCATAACCCAACATCTTTGTGACCCATTTTTGATGCTCTTCTGAAGATAATATTTGTTCCAAAATGTATTTAAGACTATCATGATCAAGTTTTACCTTGAATTGTCTTCCCATTAGGCAAGGTCGCCATTTCTTTAGTGCATGTAGTATTTCCAACATTTCCTTCTCATAAATAGCTTTCTGTAAATGCTTTCCTTTGATTGGAAGACTTTAAAAAGAAATATGTCTTCCTTCTTACATTAAAACAACACCAATTCCATTTCCTGAGGCATCACATTCCACAATAATGTTTTTTGTGAAGTTTGGTGTAGCTAAGACCGGCACTAGGAACATTTCCTCTTTAATATGGTCAAAGGCCTTAGTTTCTTCAGGAGTCCATGAAAATTCATCTTTCTTTAATAATGTTGTTAGAGATGTTTCTATTCTCCCATAATTATTAACAAAACTACGATAATACCCTATTAACCCGAGAAATCCTCACAACTGATTTATGGTTGTGGGGACTTTCCATTCCTTAATGGATTTAATTTTGTTAGGGTTTACCTTAACACCCTCCTAAGATAAAATATGACCCATATATTCCACCTCTTGTATTCCAAAGAAAAAATTGGAGGTTTTTTCATATAATTGTTTCTCCTCCAATAGTTTGAGCACCCTCTCAACATGTTGAACATGATCCTTCCAAGACCTCCTATAGATTAGTATATCATCAAAAAATTCTAACAAAAATTTTCTAATCCAGGGTTTGAAAATGGAATTCATCAACCCTTGAAATGTAGAAGGTGCATTATTAAGGCCAAAATTCATGACCAAAAATTCATAACGACCCTCATTAGTTTGAAATGTTGTTTTCAGAATATCTCTAGTCTTCATTTTAATTTGATGATATCCTAAATGAAGATCCAACTTGGTAAAATAAATTGCTCCATGTAATTCATCCAATAATTAATCAATCACAAGAATGGGAAATTTATCTTTAATAGTGAGCTTATTGAGCTCCCTATAATCCGGACACATGCGCCATGATCCATCCTTCTTGTGCACCAATAATGCTGCAGTAGAGAAATAACTTTGACTAGGTTGAATTATACCAGCCTCTAACATTTATGAAATCATATAGGGAAAATTTTAGGGGCTCATATTCGCAGATGGGATAATTTTCCATGATTTTTCCAAAAAAAAGATTCGCCAATTCCCATTTTTTTCCTAAAAATGATTCGCCCAAATTTTATAATAAAAAATGATTTACCTTAAAAATCACCAAAATTGTATAGAGACTATATAAAATCATTATATGTTTGAATATTTATAGTAAAATATCACCAAAAAATTTATAGTTTTCATATTATGGATTAGTAAGATTCGCAAAAGTTTCTAATCTTTAAGATAAATTTCCATCCTTAAAATTTTCCTTGAGATACATATATTCAATTTCGCTCTTTTGGACATAGCGATATCTGTAAGGCCTAATGTTTGGAGGAACACTTCCTGGAATCAAATGAATATCATGATCATGATCATGAATACGTGGGATTCCTTAGGGAGCTTCAAACACCTTAGAATAATTGTCCAAGACTTTTTGGAGATCTGGAGAAATAGATGATTTTGATGTTGGAACTTCTAGTGAGAATAATTGTGCAATTACGACCTATTTTTCTTTCTTCAGAAGCTTTTTCATGACATTAGATCTTATTATTGTTCTCAATTTCATTGCAATACCTCGTAATTCAACCTCCTTTCCTTCCAAAAAAATATTCAAGAAACTTTCTTGAAAATTAAAAGCTACAGTCCCCAAAGATTGTAACCATTGTACTCCTAGTACAACATCAACACCTCCCATTGGAATGGAAAGCACTGGAATATTCAATATATATTCCCCCATGGTTAGCTTTATATTATGGAATTTTCTAGAGAAATTTATAGTTAATCCATTTGCAGCCATCACTTGAAACTGTGGTGCTAGGTATATGAAGTAATTCAATTCCTTAGATACCTTACAATGAATAAAATTATGGGTACTACCCGAATCAATCAAGACTATTACATTCTTCTTCTTGATATGTCCTTCTATCTTGAGAGTTTGCGGAGTGGTAATTCCTACCAATGCATTACAAGATATGGCCAGACTCATTTCTTCTTTCTCTAGGGTTGGTACCTGGTGTATATCCTCTTCTTTTGAAGTTTCTTGTTCATTTTATTCCTCCTCTTCACAATGTATGTAAAATAATTTCCTCTCAACACACTTATGAGCTTTAGTGTATTAGCTATCACAATTGTAACACAACCCTTTTTCTCATTTTTCTTCCAATTGTTGTGGTTTCAACCTTGTAGGTTGTGGAAGTATAGGAATAGAAAAAATTCCATCTTTTTAGATGTGAGTGGTAGGCTTCCTTGTTGCCATAATTTTACTTTCAATTTTTCTTTCCAACCTGAATGCCTTCTCCATTGAATTATGTTCCCAAAGGCGAACCTCATGTCGGATTTTATCCTTTAAAGTCCCTATGAAGATATCAATAATGTGTTCCTCTAGAATATCAGTTACCATAATATTCAATTTTTGGAAGTCCTAAATGTGCTCCACCATTTAACCCTTTTGTTTGAGATTGATCAATTGGCTAAAGAAGGTGTTGCTCTTTGTATCCTCATAATGTGCTATCATTTCCCCCGTAAAATTGACCAAGTGACAATTTTTTTATGAAATAAAAGCCATCGATACCATACAAATGTATTTTTTTCTAAATTTAAAGTTGTAATGCGTACCTTTTGTGTGTTTTTCACATTATGGAGATAAAAATATTGATCCATCTGTAGTATCCATGTTACAGGATCGTTTCCATCAAACTTCCTCATATCGATCTTTGGAATATGGTGGGTCCTCAATCCAACATTAGAGTTTATGAAATCACGATTAACATTTATTTTTCTCTCATCGTGAGTTTCCTCTAGTACCTTTTCACCATTAGGAATCATTTATTGCATCAACATTTTCAAACCTTCATTCAAACCTTCCATGTCTACTTTTAGATCATTCTTCATGTATTCCACGTTGTCTTTCATTTTTTCATTAATCCTAGCTTCCATGTCATCCATATTAGCTTCCATGTCATTGTTCAAACCATCCATCTTAGCTTCCATGTCTTTCTTTAAACCATCCATCTTAGCTTCCACGCCTTTCTTCAAAACTTCCATTTCATTTTTTTTACTCTTTGGGAGAGAAAAATTTGATGCACTTGTTCTTGTAATTTTGATATATCATGTTGCACTTCTTCCTCTTCATGAGTCATAGTGGAGCCTTATATCATGTTTCACTTCTTCCTCTTCCTCTTCATGAGTCATAGTGGGCACTTTAATGGGTGTTGAATTCTTTTTAGGGGCCATTTTAGAACCCAATTCAGATATCTGTGTTTCAATATTCCCTTGGAATCCCTTCAAAATTAATTTTCAAACAAGACTTATGCAATTTTGAAAAATAATACAAACAGTTTTCTTGCTTTTGAGGAGCACGATATTGAATCTGATGTATCTCTGTGATTTTGGATCCCCAAGATTTTATCTTTGGTCCTTTATTATCCCTCTGAATCTTCTTTCCAATTGCACAGGTTTGACCTGAATTGGATTCTTCAAGACAAAGTTATGCCCAATATCCCACAATGACCTAATTATGGACTGTTTCAGTAGAGATAACTGGTATGGAATGCCACGTGTCACTGTTTCCTCCTTCAGCTCTGAAATCGATACAAAGGAAACTACAGTTTGTGTAATTTAGGTAAAGTTTTACAGAATTCCAATCTGATGCAGAGGGAGAGAGTCATGAGGATTTTCCCAAGTTCACATCTTTGAGATGAAATTTAGGAGCTTGCAAAATTCCTAACTTCCACAGATCATATCTCTGAAAATATATCGAACCAAGATCTGAAATTTATACATGAATTTCCTCAGAATTTCTTCACAAATGGTTTCTTTTTTAGCAACTGAATCCTTCGTAGAAATTTTTTTATATAAAAAATGCCATGATGACCTCTTTGAATCAAGGAAAACCTAGAATCAAAGCTCTGATACCAAATGTTATGAAACCAACTCACAAAATAGAAGAAAATATAGATCAACTCCTTAGAAATCAACCTCTTCAAGGGGGAAACCTCCTTTCCATTACATAAATGAACAATTCTTGGATGATACAAATGAAAAAACTTCCTTTCTATTTATAGGATTCCATGGGGTCACAATATAATCCTAGTCAACATAACAATAATAATGTAAGGGAACAACAATAACAATACGAGGGGCTACACTAATAATAATAAGGGACTACACTAGTAATATAGGGACCTAATAATTAAACACTAAAAGGTAATGAACGCCTTTTTATCTCTTTTTCGGGCTTGTTAATACCAAAAAAGACACCTTATATCAAACATACTGCTACCTCTTCTTTGATTTCATTAAACCATGAAGAAGACACCCTATTGAGTATCCTTTTATCACCTTTTTAACCTCGTTATAATTGAACAAAAAAGACACTATCGAGATCACTTATTTTCTCTTTTGTGCTTGTTAAACTAAGGGATATACTGTAATATAAAATATAGGGAGGAAAAACATTTTGGTAATATATCATTCAAAATGGCATCATCAATTTCCCTTGAACATAGCACTTGTTTGTGTTAATATCCTAAAAATGGGTTTTAGCATGGGCCTAAGATCCATACCAGACATATGAGCATTTTTACTCCTCCGATAGGTTAATCTTACAATCACTATGGAGCATGCTTCAATGCCTCTTACATTATTTTATGATATCCTCTGGTTCTTATTAATCAATGATTCCAAGTCACCCTTGTCTCACATTACATTATGTTCAATGGAAGTGTAAACTTAAGTCAACCATTTTTAGTCCTTGTTTAAGTTTCATGTCAGTCATCCTAGTTTCAATTGTACTTGGTGACTTCATTTATTCTGAATCATCTCTCAATATATATATATATATATATTTTTTAATTTATTGATGGGAGATACTTTAAGTTTCTCCTTCAATGGATCTTCTCCTATCAACCTTGGCTCACTATCTAGGAGATAGCTCTAGGAGTTAATTTTTCCTTAGGGTTGTATTTTTCTTTGTTGTTGATAATTACATTTATATATTTCACAATATTTATATATATTCACCACATAGCATCATCACAACAAATGAAATTATGTAGAAATAAAAATAACAACAGTAATACAACAGAACATAAAGGAATATTAATGGAAGAAAAACAAGCACACATAGAGACACTAGAATTGGTCGGAGAC